>JAHDVE020001997.1:0-23059 GCA_022606495.2 Halesus radiatus | reverse complement strand
AGTGCTGGCATTTTGCTTGTACACCTAGGAATATATTTCTATCCTGGACAAAGCAAAGGGAAGCTCCTCAGGTTGCTTTGATGTTTCCTTAAGTTAGCCATTTTGATGAGTCTTTAATTGAGAACAGTGGGTTTGATCTGCATTTGTACAACTTTTGGTGACAAGTTACTCTTTTGTTAATTTCGTCGTACAAGTGAGCATTTTGCGCTATTTCTAGGGTTTTTTGTGTGAAACAATTCTCTTTAGATCTGTACGTGATTTTAAGGTATTCTTCTATATTAAACAGGTGTCATGCGCTTTCTTTCTTTCTCTGACTGGGGTATTGCTAGAGATTTTTTTGAAGCTAAGTTCTATTTTGTAGGGATTGTTTCAGATCAAGCAGCAATACTTCACTACGATGTTTCACGCTGTGCAAGCCTCTGCCTATTTGACCTCTTGGTAAATATAATCTTTCGGTGAACAATGGTTAATGTATTTATTGTTTGACTAGGATTTTGTGGATGCATTTGTCCATTGAGGTGAAATCAGCAGGCTCTGCGTTAAAGATACCGGTGTAGTAATTCATCAAGCTTATGGCGTGTTCATTAATTGCTCTAATAAGGTTTTCTTACCATTGAGTTTAGTCTTGCAAATTCTACTAACTCTATTGTTAACTTCCTCTTTAGCTTCTTGAATGCTTTCGGTACGATTTCGCTGCGGCTGTTCTCCAGGATTCCTAAATACTTGTATCCTGCAAGACCATCCAAGGGCTTAGTTTCCTATAGTAACGATCAACATTGGCTGCAGACTTATCTGCATTCATTTTCAATCCAACTACATTTAGAAAATCCTTTGTTTCGGCGACCATACCTTCAATTATATCATCACTGTGTCTTATGAGTTCAAGAGCATTAATAAATAATAAGTGGCTGGATGTAAAGTTCTCCTCCTCTCCAGTGCCTGCTACTATTTTTAGATATTTTATATAGAGTCTTTTGCTTAGCGGATCTAGGCATAGTACAAACAACAAGGGAAATAAACCATTGCCTTCAAGTATTCCCTTGCTAATTTTCTTATCGATAATTGTGTTCGCCTTCGGCCTTTATCTCGATCTGCCACTTTTTTTATCTCCTGCAAGAAAGACTCAACCCAGGACGGAAATTTATACCTTCTTATGTATCCTAATAGACAAACAGTGTTTACTAAGTATAACGCTTTCTTCACATCTATCCATATTGTCTTAAGGTTGTTAGCATTTCGGTTGTAGAGTAAATTGTTTATAAGTCCTTGTTCTTTCACCATTAAGCACGCATCTAAAATTCATAGTTGATTTTCATGGAGCAGGGAACTTTTTTCCACTTCATGTTGTATTACGTATGTAACACATTTAGTCGTCATCTTGTATAAGTTTGACATGCAGGTTATTGGCAAAAAGTCGCCTCCATTCTTCGGTTCTCCCTTTGGTACCAGGTAAATTTTTCCATTGTACAACCACTGGTCCTCGTGAGCATTATTAGGACAAAGATTTCACACAATATCATATAAGCATTCATGTATGCATAACAATTTTTTAATGAAGAAGTTGTATATGCTATCGCATCCCGCCGCCTTCCAGTTTGGTAATTTGTCAATCATGGCTGTAAACTCTACTAGGGATGGAAAGGCTATGTTTGTGTTGTCGTAATAGGTGTGCTCTAGGAGATAATCGCAGAATTTATCTTTTTCAACTGGTGTTTTTTCCCACATCTTGGACCAGAATTGTTCAATTTGTGCCGTAGGTATGTGGGTGTCAATGGTTGTTTCAGTTAATAATTCCCTGTAGAACTTGCCTCTGTAGAGTTCGAACTGGCGGTTTGCCCTTCTGTAGGCTTTTCTCTTTGTATATGACTCGATCTTTTTGTTATATACTATCGTTTCTTCTCGAAGTCTAGCAAGAGCTTCAGTTACAATTCTTGGTTTGTGCAAAATCAGTTGTTTTTCCCTCATAATCTTTTTTGCTGCTTGGAAAATCTTGGCTGTAAGTTTGTCACTTTTTATAGTAAATCTTTCCAAGTGCAATATGTCATCCTCCCTTTGCTTGATTTTAGTATTTATGTCTGCTTCCAATGTTGTTTGCGTGTACGTTTTAAAGTCAACTCCTTGTATGTATGTTGTGCCGCTTGGATAATGCGTGCCGCACCCGTCATTGACCTGGGTATTATGGTTTGTACGTGCTGGCCAACAACTTGATTGATGATATTAAGTGTTTTGGAGTCCCGTTTTTTCAAGCAGTTTTTAGATGTTTTTGCAGTTGAGTCTATCCCTGTATTTTCCAATCGTTTTAGAATCTCAATAAATTTTTTGCGTGTTTTATAATGGAGGTTTGACGGTTTTCAGATAATCAACTGCCTTTCCATGCTCCGTTATTTTTAACCTCTTTCCTAAACCTTTTCCCGCATTCATCTACATTAGCCTCACGCCAGACTCTTTTTTTCTTTTTTTGCGAATTAGATTGGTATTTTAATGTAGTGACTGTGGCTCGTACATTGAATTTAGTGAAATATGCAAGTGCTATCTCTTCCCACCCCGCTCTTGGCACACGTCCAAATCTCTTTTTAACTGCTTGAAGCACCTCCTCTGGCCACTTCGCAATGTCGGCTTGGACCGACGCGAGGATAGCTTTTAGGCTAGCTTTTTTGTCAGATATAGGTTTGTCTGGCTCCAGTGGTTGCGTGACGCTGTGTTCCGAAGTTTTTTCACTATCTTCTACGCTGTTTTGTGAGTTTTGTGTTTGTGGTTGTTCAGCGAATTTCTTTATACCCATTTAAGACTGTAATAAGTATAGTTAATTATATTAGAGCACAAGAACTGAACCACAGAAATTTTAAAGTCTTTTGGAAGAATTAAACAGTAACTCTAGTGACGTCCTTTTACATACCTCGGTGAGGTGGCTAAGCCGAGGAAAAGTACTGGAACGGTTTTTTCTTTGAGGCATGAAATTATTTTGTTTTTACAGCAAAATAATAAAATTTACATCGAACTTGACAATGATGGGTGGTGGTGTCTTTTGGCTTTTCTGTGTAATATCGCAGAAAAACTTAATGAACTCAATCGTGGCTTACAGGGAGAAAATAAAATAATTACACAGATGGCGAATAAACTATTTGCTTTTGAAGATAAACTAAACATCTACCACGAAGAAATAGAGAACCGGGTTTACCATAACTTCTCAACTATAATAAAAGCTAATCAAGAAGGTGTACATGTTTCTGAAGAAAACCATACGATAATTTTTAATTATTTAGCTGCCTTAGCTAAGGAATTTAAGAGCAGATTTCAGGACTTACGTTGTATCAAGAATTGTTTGTTACTCATAGAAAATCCCTTGCACCTAGAAACAGCCACTATAACAAATTTAGCCGCATTGGGATATAATTATGCAGAGCTTTTTGATGAATTTATTGAATTTGAGATAGATACTAATTTGAAAGCTATTTTTGAAGAAAAGAGAGAAGGAAAGGAGTACATCCATTTTTGGAAATTAGTTCCGGAAAAATACAAGACTGTAAAAAATTGTGCCTTCCTGCCCCTCACATTGTTTGCATCAACATACCTTTGTGAATCATCATATTCCAAAATGAAATATGCAAAAAATGTATACAGGAATCGACTTACTGATTCTCACCTTGATGACTGATTGAAGGTAGCATGCAGCAATTATGAGCCCAATTTGTCTAAAATTGTTGAAAAGTTAATGCAATATCAAATATCACACCAATTTTGTAATAAACGATACATGTTATTTTTGAGTTTTACTTTTATAACTATTTTAATATTTAATGAATAGTTTGCTGATAGAGTGATATGTACTATTACACGACAACCCCACCGCGACGCGGATTTCAATTTGCCAAGGTATCACTTGCGGCCCGCGAAGCTTTACAAATATATGTATGTGGCCCGGCGTCAAAAAAGGTTGAGTATCACTGCTTTAGACGAATGTATAAAATATTGGGGCAAATTACATTATATAATACCATCATTTTATAATTTTAGTTTTTTTACTTTATGTTTATGACGGTGCACGCAACTGCAAAAAGCCATAAAAACGATGTCTTGTGGCATGTAAAGACATCAAATATGTTTTTATTGTAGTAAAATGGATTTGCAAAGCTACAAACAGTGTTTCTAGCGCGTTTTGTTCTCGCGTGCGTCAAGCAGCGTAAGAACTAAAAAAAAATTTATATTGGAAAACGAAATATCAAATTAACTTGAACTTTTTTTTTAGACCCCTTAATAATACAATGCACAAAGACAAAAATGTGGAGAAGATAAAGAAAAAGAACATGTTTCAAGCATTTTTAATAGTTGTAAATAGAAAAGATCGCCATAATTTCTTTTTAACATGTAAAGGTTTAGATAAAAACTTATGTCCTTCTTGTTTCGACACCTTTTTGGGATGTTTTGTTTTATCCCCTCCAATTGCCTTCAATAGTCTCTGTGTCCACTCCTGTTTTTGGTCAACAAAGTTCTGACTATGATTCACAGTTGCTTGGATTAGTTGTTAACCCCTAAATCGACATAACCTCGCAAACAATCTGTGTAAATTGTTGTTTTTGGATGTATGTGTTGCAAAACAGCCTGTCTCAACGTTATCTTATCTTGTTTCTTTACCTTAAATATGACGATTCGTCGAGCTTCCGTCCGTTCTACTAATCCAAGGACCCAGACTCGATTTACTACTCGGCCCCTCTATTATACTTCCTCGAACCAAATTTACTTTCATCAATCTCAACTATGACATGTTCACCACCGATCTTGAAAGGTTCAAGTTTTACTTGTTTCCTAAACAACCTTTGTAAAATCTTCCTACATTTAATGATTGTAGCCTTGTGCACTTTCAAAATAAGTTTAATTTCTCCGGCTTTAACAATTTTTTACTAAATAAAATATTAAAATTATTAATTTGGAATAGCTAAGTCTGCTTTTTGCTAACCATTTGTTTTTCAGAAGGTTTTCTTTCTTACAGCAACCTTTCTTGCTACAGCGCCCCCGAACAGTATTTTTCACCCTTTTGAGCTGCCCTTGACACCTTTTACATCTTCTAAACCTTGCAATGCCCGTCATATATTGCTCAGATTCGCTGATCAATGTTGTTTGTGTGTAGCTGTCGTTCAACATATTTAAGGGGTAAAAAAAATGCTTTTTATGAAATGATGGTATGCTATAATGTACTTTTACCCGAGTGCAACATCCCGGTAGTTTGTAAATCCGATACGTTGTCCAATTTCTTCTTCCTTTTTAATTGCTTTATGTGTAATGTATTGAAAATTCAACAAGGGCCACAGATGTTCTTTAAAGATATTCTGAGCAATACTTGCAGAGATACTGAATGCTTTAGCCAAGGGCGCAAAGGAAGGATATATTTAAGATTTGAAAGTAGCATGATAAAAACATCGAGATCTTGCAACTTTTTCCAAGGTCCTTTTGATCGCCTAAGAGAAGGTAAAAAGTAGTCGAAATTGAAAAAAGATTTCTGACCATAGTATTGTTGAAGTTAGTCATACTTTTGATGTCGCTATTTGTTAGGTTTTCGAACATCGTCATTTCGCCATCGACGTCGCTTCACCTGTTAATAAATTATTCTATTGCATTAGGTCTATGGTATCATCTGTTTTTTTACTTTTTCAAGATATTTTTGTGTTGGATCCTTGGGTAAAAAATAAGTATACTCATATATGCCCTGTTATGTATTTATTTATGACATAGCAAAAATAAGTGCGAGTTAAATACAGTATTTCTAATACTACATTTAACGTTATCAGCAGCGAATCAATTAATAAATCACCAATTCGCTTATCTTAATAACAACTAATTTATAAACATATAATTAGTAAATTAATTACATGGTTTCCCGTCCAATTTCGTTTTTTACCCATCAAATTTCGTTAGTGTTTCAATAATTTATATTACCCCCGCATTAAGAATATCACCATCCAATTTCGTTTTTCAACCATACTTTTCGTTTTCAACCGTTTTTTTCCGTTTTTTACTAAAAAGATAATAAAATTAATGACTTTTGTATATTGCTTCTAACCTTTTAAGGGTTATTGATACATATTTCATCATATTACGTTTAAAACCTTCCAAATTGGTTGTATCGAGTTTATATAAACTCTGCCTAATTATTAGCAACATTGGTTCAAATGTGCAGTTGGCCTGTTTTACTATATTTTTATTTTAGCAAATGCATTTTCTATTGGATTAAGAAAAGGCGAATATGGCGGCAAAAATAATAGCTGGTGTTCAATTTCTGCAAAAATCTCTCTAATAGGTAGTGTCTTTTGAAAACGGACATTGTCCATTTTAATAAGACACCTTTGAAGCTGTTTACTCTTCAACATGGCAAATATCTCCTCAACATATTGTAAAATTTTTTACCATTATATGGAGAAAGTGTTAAATGTTTGAATAATACCTCTGTAATATTTATATTGCAACGATCGGAGACGATGCGACTTTTGATAACTTGTGTTGGCACTATGGGTGTTTTGCCAATAACACTTCTTCCGAATCGACATCTCATCGAAAAACCAAATCCTACCTCGTTTATAAATATTATGTTTTCAACTAATGTTTCTGCAACCTCGTTGAAATATGTATTTGCATAACTATGGCTGTCTTCTATACCCAACTGATCGTTGCGTCTGTTTGGCACTACTTTAGCAACTTTAAAGGAGTAGTGAAAATGGTTTAAGATGCGATTGATTGATATTTGGCTTATATATTAAAGCAGCCAACTAGCATACACTGTTCCTTTATCACGCTTAAACTTCGCATGCAGTTTTCATCCACTACATTTCAAATAAGTAAGCGTTGGTTTCGTTAAATCTTACTACGGTCCTGCCGCCTTTTGGCTTTTGGGCGATTCAGTCTTCTTTCGTGTAACAGTCAATCACAGACCTTACAGCTGAAACTGGCATTTGAAGTATGGTTGCTATCCCGGAAACGGGTAAAGTAAACTTTAGTAGTCCACATTGAGGGTATACTATTTTACTGTAGCCATTAATAGGTTGTAGTAAACTTTAGTAGTCCACATCCGAGTTTAATAATTGTATTTTTTATCCCTAAACGATGTGGACTACTAAAGTTTACTTTAGCCCCGGAAACATTGCTTCCTTGCAGGTACAAATCAACTATTATTTTTCTTCTTTCATCCTTGAAACTTAGGTTCTGATTGGTCATATAAGGGTTTAATTAAAAAACGAAATTGGATGGTTTAAAACGAAAAGGATGGTTAAAAAACGCAATTGGATGGTGGATTTCCTAATGCATGGGGGGTAAAATAAATCATCAAAACACTAACAAAATTGGAGGGGTGAAAAATGAAATGGATGTTTGAAAAAATTGGACGATTGACAACGAAATTAACGGAGAACCCTGCTATTAATTAATTACCTAACAATACATACTATAGTCGGATGTAATTATTATATAGACTGACATCAATAAACTATTAGTAGTCACCAATTATTATTCTCTAAAACCCGACAACATCTATATTGATTTAAGATCAATACTCTTTTTATATCTAATGCTAATTTACATCCTGACCTTATATGGTATTAAACTAATCAGTGGCTCTATTAGAATACTTTTTTCTTCAATTTAAATGATGCTCTATATAGTTCAAAGAAATACTTGTCGCGCGCGAAGTGCGCGACTGTGCATGACTGGCGACCTACTATTTGTAAGGTCGTGCGCCCGGCGCGTGACGGTGTGCATAACTGACGACCTACTATTTTTATAACAAAATATAGATATAATTTTGTTTATTTTACCCCTTATTTGAAGTGAAAAATGAAAAATAAGAAAAAGCTAAGCGCAAAAAACAAAAGAACGAACGGTAAAAGAGACACAAGGAAGTGATTTGATTTAAGGTAAACACTGGTGAGAGAATAATATAAATAAACGAACAAAATATAAATACATTTCTAATCAAATTTACGTGCAAATGAAGACGCGAGAGGGAAAGGAACAAGTAAATGGGTTGAGTGAAAAAAAGAACAAAAAGGTGAATTAAAAGTGATTAATGCTTTTCGGTTAAGGTATAAGTTTAACATTTTTCATATTGACAGTGATAATAATGCCATTTAAGCTAACACTAAGGCGATTATTTGCTAAAACTTCAATGACGCTACATATTTCTGTTGTAAAACAATCAAATTTTCTTTTTTTTGTTTTATCGTTTGCATCGAAATCTTTTTTAACTATAACAACATTACCTTTTTTAAAGTGGTAAATAGAATGATGAATATTTTTTTAGTTCATTCTTTTTAAATACTTTGCATTGTCGTATGCATTTACGTCAGGTTCATTAATGCCATGATCAACGAAAATATTAACATCTTCTGATATGAGCGTTGGAGCTCTGTGTTGTTATCAGCATCAATCTCTTCTCCCTTATTTATAACATTATTATTAAATCCCTTATGCAAAAACATTAATTGGAAGGGTGATTTACCGGTTGCGTTGTGAATAGCCAAATTATATCCGAATGTAATGTTGTCAAGTTTTGTAAACCAAACAGGTTCTTTTGATTGAGAAGCGTTAATCATTTTGGCCAAATGACGAGTGCAAGTTTGATTAAAACGCTCAACTTGCCCTTGGTTTTGAGGATGTCTAGGCCTACCATGAATTAACAAAATCTTATAAACACCACACAACTGATCTAAAAAATTATTAACAAATTCTGGCTGAATTAAGGCAGATGCGCTCATTTATTTTTATTTCCCATTATGGTAAATGTTTTATTAAATTGATAAATGGAAAAGATGATAAAAAATATTAACTATATAAGCATGTTTAATAAAGCACGCAGGGGATGACATGTATAATTACGAGTTATCATGTAACGCGTCAAGTAGATCGTAATCTTGTTTTTTCTTCTAAGACCACTTGAAACATTCATTTTCACACCATTCCAATTGCCCTCAATCGTGTTAGTGTGAACTCCTGACGCAGGATCTACATAGTGAAGGCTGTGATTTACACTAAGATGCTCAGCAAAATTGTTGACAAGATCCTTGTAACCTCGCCACTTGTCACTATGTATAATACTCTTTACATCAACGTATCGCAACATCTTTTCCGTAAGCGTTTCGGCAGTCCGATCATTCACAACAACAAGACAAATTCTTCTCTCGGGTGTTCGTTCAACCATTCCAGAGACCCACACACCTTCAACTCGATGACCTCTATTGTATTTAGGTTTACCAAACTTTGATTCGTCAATTTCGACAATCACTCCTTCACCGCCAATTTTTTCAACTTCCTTGTCATTGTGCTCATTAATGCGACTTTCTAGCGCACCCAAAACACGGGAAACCGCTGGTTCGGAGATCTCAAGCATGTATGCTATGCACTTTGAGGGTGTTTTTATACACCAGTACTTTAGGACACGCAAAAAGACGATTTTGTCGAGCTTTGTATGTGCAAAAATGGTTTGTGACCATTTATTTTGCCTGTGCTTGCAGGAAGTATTCGCACAGATACCAAGGTATCGAACAAGAGACGTAGGCTCTAACCGTCCCGCACATTTTTCACATTCCATTCTCTGTCCTTTAACAATATCATCAACGTAGTTTTGTAGCTCGTCATCTGTTAATTTTTTGTGAACCATAATAGGGGGTAAGTTTTTTCTTTGATTTTAATAAGAGACAAATAAACAGGTATTTTTTTTCAGATAATTTAACTCGATCAGATCAATTTACCGAAAGGGGAAATAAAAATAAATGAGCGCATCTGCCTTAATCGATCCTAACATTGTTTATGTATAACTAGTTTATGGTGAAGGTTCGAGTCTCGAGATGAGGAATTTGGTCGTCCACTTTGCGTATCAAATTAGTAGGTCGTCAGTTATGCACAGTCGCGCACTTGGCGCGCGACAATACATATCATATGTAATTAAATAAAAATGTCATAAAGAAGAAACTTAACTCTTGGCACAAAAACGAAATTTAATTTAAACAGAGGGCGTGACTGACAAGGAAAGTCAGCAGCAGGATCCACACACCACGACAAAACTGCCTAACCAAACCATCGCCGGTAGGATGGTCTCCTTTGACAGCATCTTGTCAAATATCATTTCGGTCGCGGAAAATGACAAGAGAATTTCTTATCTGTATTATAAAGGAGATTGGGACGGATGCCTCCAGAGGGGTGGATTAGAGCTGCTGAGTACTTTAGAAGAGGTTTGCCTCCAGCCTACCAAATTCTGAATTTAAGAGAAAAGCAGGAAACACGAAAACAAAAACACAGCCTGACTCCTTGAATCGTGATGAACCGGATGCTAAACGAACAAGGGGGATTAAGGAGAGCCTGGGCGAGTACGGTCTTTCTGATGCTAAACTGTACACAAAAAAGTAAAGTTTTTGATCAACAAACCAAAGCTGACGGACAAGCAGCTGTGGAACATGCATAGAGAATAAAAAAAAAATTCGGAAAAAATAGACACCCAGGTAGTTGATAATCTTAATGTCGTCGCTGGAGAATACGCCATTCTGAACCACGTCTTAACATAAGGGACCTGGCAAAAATCCACCAAGCTGTATATGCCATTTACCAGGAGGCTACCTCTAGGCCAGGGAAACCGTCGCCATAGAAAACAAGTATTGAAAATAAAATAAAAGCAAAAATTTTGCAGGTGAGCTGGTTGACAAGAAGGCTAAGGGCGATAAAATGACAGATAATGAGACGAAAGCAGCCAAAAAAGTTATGAGGCAGTTTGACCTCCTGTCAAACAAGCCTTGCGTGCGTACTGATGCTGAGATTAAAATCAATGAATCTAACTAAGTTTATAAAAAAACTAGATAAGTATGAGAAAAGGAGACTTTTTAGAAAGCAAATCGGTCTTTTTAACTGTACAAAGGAAATATTGCCGCGATCTTACAAAGAAAGCTTCTTTTGGGAGTGGTATAACTCATGCTAAAATTAAGGAGTACTGGTCTACGATGTGGAACAAAAAACTGGGTAGCAAAGCTAACTACGACGAATACCTCGCCGAACACGTACCAGAAGACAACTTTGTGTCAATTTTCCAGCCTTAAAGGAGTTCGAAAGGATTATAAATTTCTGCCATGCTGGAAAGCAGCAGGAGTGGATGGGTTTTCGACTTCAAGATAAAGCGCATCACATCGCTTCATACTCACATCTACAATGTGATAAGGAGCATATGCATAAAAGGCAAATGCCAAGACGAGTGGTTCTACCGCGGTATCACCTAACTGATACCAAAAGGCACGCCTACAAAGGGTTCTAACTTCAGGCCTATAACCCGTATGTCAAACCTATAGAAACCTACAACCGAGTGCGTTACACGAGTGCTGCGAATGGAAGTTGAGAGGCGGTATCTGCTTGGGGACAACCAGCTCGGGACAGTCAGAGGAGTCCGTGGTGCTAAAGAGCAAGGCCTGCTCAGCATTGCCATTAACAAGGAATATGGGAACAAACTGAAGGCTAGTTACATTGATCTGAAGAAGGCTTTCGACTCGGTTAATCACAGTACCTTCTAAACTGCATTAAGAAACTTAACTTTCCAGTTTAGACCCAAACTTTTCTTCACAGCATTATCTCTTACTGGAATTTAGAGATTAGCCAGGAAACCGATGTCATCTTGAACAAGACGTTAGAGAGAGAAATTTTACAGTGAAACCTATAATTGACTCTTAAATTATCATTTTACTTATTTTTGGTTGAATCTCCAATGCGTGATACGAAAAATTCCATTGTAAGTTGTTCGTTGATGGAAGGCCTAGGCTTGCACTAATGCGGCCATAACTGTGGGTATCGGCTACAATTGGGCTACGTCGCAAACTACTAACTTGAAGGTAGGCGAAAAAAATTAAAGTAAAGTGGCACAAGTGGATTTGCAAGATTTAGAGGGGACAAAAATGAAATACTCAGTGGCTGGTTGAGACAGTTCAAAAGTATGCCTCGTATTTATGAGATGTTCACAAACTTTTATACATCTTTGCCAGCAGATTTATCACCGGTGTCGCAGGCGCGTACTACGACGACTTGCAGGAGGAACTAGACAGTTGGAGCGGTTTTGTTAAAGCATGTGTGAAGGTTTTGGTAGCTAGAATTAGATAGACCCAATCTGTATAAGGCAGTACTCCGAAGAATCCAGGGCCAGACCGAAGACACCAACAATTTTTTAACTGTGAGCTTTAAGCTTGGAGAGAAGGCAGGCATGGAAGAATATTGTTTATACAATTATAATAGGCAAACTCAGGAATGAGAAGAAAACATTGAACAGGTTACACGTCAATGTAAAATACAGCCTAAGCAACCTGTTAAAGTAAGTTGAGATTATAGAATTTGACGGAGACAAAGATACATCATTGATGTGCATACTAAATACGGGAAAAGAGACATTTTTGAAGTTTTTTTAGACGAATTTGTCAAATTAACAAAGGCTATATAAGTTAACAAGCGAAGATACGAATACCATCATGTCACACCTAAATGCGAGAAATGCGGCATAAAAGGCAATACTAGCTATAAATGTTTCATTAAAATATTAAGGAATCAAATATATGAAGACCGGGATACAAAGCAAAGTTTATGCCAATTACAAGGAGTAGAAACACCCACAAATCAAGATTTGATAGACTTAAAGGGTTATAAGCTATATAGGCGATAACATCAGTGGAACTGAGAAAGCTTTTTGACAGAAATTGATGCATCAAACGTTAAGCTAAGTAAGCTTTCGGGCAGTATACCTGGCAACTCAAATGCCTACGAAACCTTAAGAGAGACGAAAATGTACTTAAACGGTTGTACAAACATTTCGAAAACCGGGACAAAATTAAAAGTATTAACACCAAAGAAAAATTTAAACGATTATAAAGTATATGAGATTCTCAAAACAAACATCAAGATCACAGGGAGGACGTAAAAGCAGTCGAGACAATGGTGCGTGCATAACTGTTATTTCGAAGGAACTAGTTGAAAAATTGAGTTTAACGATTTCTAACTTATCGCCTATAAATCTAGCGGTGGCTGATAAAAGATCAAAAAAAGTAACATAAATATTATTAGTCTTGAGATATAGATAATTAAAGTCTTTATCCATGCAAAGCAGTTATTTTGGAAAACGCTGCACAGGATCCGCTGATTGGAACAAACTGGCCAGGGAACTACAAAGTTACAATTGATTTCGAGCTAGAAACTGATGCAAATTTCGGACAGCAATTGCGCAAACATTACGGCCTTATCTTAAGTTGAAATCCAAAAAAGATACATAAAAGACTTTTATAGAAAGCTAAAAAACTTGCAGGTGCCCAAAGATACAGTATATCATCAACCCAATAGCTGTGATTTGAATGAAATATCACTTGTAATACCAAAAGCAAAGGAAATTTCATCGGGTACATGATTTTACACATCAAACACTGGAAACATAAATTTATCTGTGGTGAAAGGAATTTTTGACGCATATAACGTTGCAAAAGACATACTTAATAGGAACTAAAGCCAGAGTGTGCAGGTCATTGAATAGGACAAAAAAATTGAAATTTGCAATAAATAAAAATTCAAAAATCATGGACATATTGAAAGTGCACGCCAAACATACGGCTAAAGATTTTGAAAATGTATAAAAGACTTAAAAAACCAATGGACAGTTATAAGGCTATGTTAGAAGCGTTATTGGGTAAAAAGATGATCGAACATAATAATTGGAAACGCAACACTATAAATTGAGTAAATAAGATGTTGAAATATACATTAAACCTTATAGGAAAAACCCGAAGGAAAGCGAATTGTTTCAAGAAGAAACTAGGAAAAAGCTAGATAGGAATATAGCGAGGAAGTCAACCAGTAGTTAAAATATAACCAATCGTTCAGTTTAAATGGTGTATTGGTGAGTGTATTTTTGGGTGGATTGAGGGGCAACATATAAACACACCAAAAAAGATAATTTCCTATAGCAAGGACGGACGAACACTTGGCCAACTTTAAGGTTACATAATATCTCTGAATATAGACCTGAGGTCTGGATACTGGTAGATACTAATTAAAGAGGAAGATAAGGCTCAACCGCATTTAACACGGGTGACGGTTTGCACAAAATTATTCTTATGACTTTCAGACTCTGTAATGCGCCAGCAACGTATCAGATATTCTTGAATAACATTCTTTGAAGTACAATTAAAAGTTTGTCTTGTATACCTTGATGATATTCTAATATATTTAACGACGCAGAAAACACATGAAAGATTTGGAAATTATCAATTTCCAAGAAGCTGTCGTATAAGCTTCAAATTAATTCGGAAAATGGAAATTTTGCGCCTAAGAAACGAAATATTTAGGATATATCATTAATGGAATTGGTATATAAAGGGTATAGAGAAAACGTGAAGCAATTCTTAACTTTCGTATCCCCAAAACCAAAAAAAAACATTCAACAATTTCTAGGCTTGGCAAGTTATTTTAGACGATTTATTGTAAACTATCCAAGAGTTTGCTTACCCTTAACAAAACTTCTGCTCAAATCTAACGAATTTACATGGGGCAGTGAATAAAATCTGGCATTTAACCAATTGAAAAGATGCTCTCCTCGAATCCAATTTTAGTCTATCCCGAGTTCAACAAGGAATTTATTGTCAGCATAGACGCCTCAGCCGATGGTTTGGGGCAATAATCCCACGGTGTGACCCGAATTTAGGCGATTACGTTATGCTTTGGGCCAAGAATTACCACTAAGTTTGTAAATTTTATTCGGCATCCGAACTAGAAGGTACTGGACTACTATTTGCGTTAAAAATATGGAGATGCTTACTAATTGGTAATAAATTCAATTAAAACGGACAACAGCGCCCTCACCTATATACGTAAAACAATAGCCAGAACAACAAACTAGCACACTGAAATTTTGAAATTAGCAAATACGACTTATAATTAAACATGTGGATGGAAGTAGAAACAAAGCTGCATGTGCTTTGAGCAAAAGCTGTCGCTATATTTCTTTACAACAAATTATAAATCATGGCCTCTATACCATTCTCTTAGATGAAAAAGGAAAAGAGTACAAGAATAAACTTTCCGAAAAAGCTGGATGAGTAATCAGGTATTAACAAAATGAGTCGTTTCCCCATAGACCGCAGACAAATGGCCTTATCAAAAAAACAAAAGAATTATACAGGGAATCTAGGCCAAAACATTCTATAACAAATAAACTCGGGGATAAATACCTTAATTTAGCAAAATTCAATACATTAACCCCCGTAAATTCCGTTCGGCTAAAGCCCTTTTGAGTTGCTATACGGACGGAAAAAAAAATTAGCATAGATGAGCGGTTTGTAAGCAAAAAGAGTTGCTTTTTGATAAAATGTACCGCATACAAACATTCTCGTAAATAAGTTATGAACAAAAGAAGCGCAGAAAAATGGAAGACATTCGGAGATTCCACAGAAGGAGAAAATACAAGAAGGAAACATAGAAGTTTACAGCAACTTATCAAGAGGGGGTAGGCTGGATTTCAATGGACCGGACTTTTTATCTTACAACAATCACGTCCTTGTAAATGCATATAATTACCGAAATAAGAAGAAAAGAATCATCTCAACAAAACTCATCTTTTATTAGCTTATTTTGTGGGGGGGGAGGTACTCTCATCATCTCATTTTTTTTAACTCCATTGATTCTAAACCTCCACATCATCCGCTAACACTATCCCCGGGCCAACCCGTTTAACCTTTGCAGGCTTCAGTTACTTAGGCTTTGAGGAATTATCTTAACAACCCGAAAATGTATTAAAGAATGACAGAGTGTGTTGACTTGAAGAAATTTGCAGGATATTTAAAGAAAACATTTAGCAGGACGCGACGTTAAATAACGATAGGGGGGATTGTTAGGAAGATGGTAGAAAGAGAAAAAAGAGTTTCTTGGTGAAAATCATAATATAGTATTGTGGTCCAAATTTGCCATTATAGGTTATAATTGAACATCTGATGCATGAAAATAATAGATCTTTGAAAGAGCTGTTTAAATTTGAAAGGGCTTAGGCAGGCACTAAAGCGGCCATGACCGTGTGTCTTGGTCACACTTGCTAACGCTACTTAGAAAAACAATATTTTATCAGATCCTGCAAAAAATACAGGGATCAATTACTACGTAAGACCCCAAAACTTAGACCTCCTTCTGGGACTATGTAATTACACGAGGGAATTTATCGTAAATTACGCGAGTATTGCACTCCCACTATTTACAATTCTTAGGGGTGAAACCAAAAAAAGCATCAGAAGTATCAAAGAAATTCTTAAATAAAGGCGTACAAACCGTAAAGGAAACAGTTGGCAATATTACGTATCGCGCACAAGTGAACATAGATGAAAAATAAACTATACTACTGACGGTAGTTCTATTGAACTTGATGCAAAATTATCATAGAAAAAGGAGAGTGGCAGAGAAGAAATAATAAGTACTTCTTGCAAATGCTTAGACAAGGCCCATTTGAACTTCGCGTCACTAAAAAGGAGCTTTTAGCGATAGTCAAGGGATTGGAACAATTTAGGGCATATCTCATTGGCAAGGAGCTTGTACATAAAAAAAACACAAGTTCCTAGAGTATTTGAACTCTACGTTATTTTTATCAGTAAGGCAAATCCGATGGTCATTTTAATCCAGTAGTATAAATTAAAAAAAAATACATTTTAGGTGAGGATCTTTACGCTGGTAGGATCAGCCGTCAATTGAAATCAAAGTATTAATCAAGAGGAAAAAAAACTTTACTCTAATTAAAAAATAAAATCCTTAATACATATTATGAAGCCACAGGGCATAGAGGCGTAAACAACATTTTTTTCGCAAAAACAAATATAAATTGTCAAATATTTACAATGATATTGTCGTAACAACGGTGTATAACGACATTACAGGTGGCTACTGAGAGTTAGGTACAAACTTATCTTCTAGAAATTTTCTTGAAAAAAAAATAATAAGTATTAGAAATTTCTAGAAAAAATTAAGTATAAATAGATAAACAATTTTATACCCATCGAGATGGAAGAACAATTAAACTCCTTTAATAAAAATAACAAGATTTATTCTATATATTTAAATTACCTGGTCTACGGACCGAGGTACGTCAATATCAAAGAATTACGTGAAAAGTGAAACGTCTGCAAACAAATTAGGAAACAGAAAGTTAACACCAAAAATAAGATAATTAGCACAACTCGACCCAATAAACTCTGGGAGTGGACACAATTGACTGGATAAGGACGCAGGATGGTGAAAGTAAATTTATCCTTGTATGTTTTGACCACTACAGCAAATGGATTCGAGCTTCTGTGTTAGACCAAGGTCAGCTGCAATAACAGCTGCAGCAATTGAAAAAATGATCCTTAGAAAACATGAAACACTAGAATATATCATGAGCGACAATGGGTCTGAATTTTGTAACTCCAAGATAAAATGCTTTGCTCAAAGTATACAACATCCTGGAAGACAAATTCCCCTGGACATTATTAGACAATGGTATGTGTCGAAAGAGCGAATCAAACTCTATTTAATAAGCTTTGAAAAATCTGCAACTTCAATTCGGATGCTTGGGAGGACTTTGTAAAAAGCGCAGTTTACGCTACTAATATTTCCTTTAATAGGGCTCTATCTACATCACCTTTTGTCTTTAAATACGGATTCCATCCACAACTCGAAATAGATCATAAACATAATGTACCCCGAAATCACGAAAATAACAAAAACTGGCTAGTAGAGAAGGTGCGAAGTTTGACCATATGCGAAAATGAATATTGCGAAGGGAGAGGCGTTGAAGTCGATTTATTTTACGGGCCAGAGAATCTTGGCATACAAAGTTGGCAATGTTGGAAGTACATTTCCAAATGGAACTTCGGCTTTTTCGTGGTCAAAGGGATATTGGATATTAGTTACGTGGTTGAAAAGGATAATGTAAGTTACAAATTGAACAAGTCACATTAAAAGGGCTTAAATTTTATGAAGGGGGGGGGGGGTGCCGTAACATGTTACTCAATAATTATCGATTAACAATTAACACCACAAAACGGACATATAAAATAAACTGTTATTTTACGACTAGTAGATATTTCGTATACATAATTTACCTCTAGTGAACAATTTGGTGTTACAATATATGCAGGGTTATTAAAATTTTATACACTTACTTTATAAAACGTCTTTTTCCGCTGAAAAGGCAATATTGAATGGAGACTCTCTCCTTTCCCCCTTTTTGTTTCATCTGTTGTAGATTTTGTACAATTTTCCAATCAAACTGTAATTCTAATCCGCAATGTATGGGAGTTACTTTCATTTCATCCAATGACCTCGCGTAGCCAGTTTCATTTTTATGATGCATTCCATTGATACGAGATATATTTACTCCATAGAAACGTCTGAATGAATGCAGTTTATCCACAATATCTTATATGTTGATGTGATCTCGCCATAGCTGGACCTAAATAAAATACAAGAACTATTTGTTCGGGGAGGACGGTCAAAGTGAAGTCGATATTGATCCAATGGCACTTACCTACGATCTAAATTTTCATATACATATAGGTCTACATCAGTTATTCCACGGTACTGCTTCATTAGGAGATTGCATGTTCGTTAACTGCATGCATCATGTTTCTAACATTCAGCTTAGTAGTGCACAATTTTTTTAACCTAATTTTTCTTTTTGTAAATGCAACTATTATATTGTTTCGGAATATTTTTATCTGGCTTCTCAAGTACGTCTAGATATTTTTACCCTTCGTGTTATTCATAAAAAGGGCATTCATCTTGCAGGGGACCTGTGTTGCTGGCAGTTTTATTCACTTATATCTCATGCCATACTTCCTTTAGTTTTTGTAATGTCTCAATGTATAAAAAATCTAGCTCAATATCATGTTGTTGATGCAGTTAAATGTCGTCAATAAATTTCAAATGATTCATTTAAGCTTCTCATCACTAAGCGTTATTTTATTGCAACATCTAACAGGTGCCGTGTAAGCGGTTCTAATGCCAATACGAACAATAGCGGAGATAAGCTGTCATCTCCTAGATAATACTTCCCCAGCTTGGCTGTCTCTTATATTTGGCTTTTGTATGATAGATTTAAATTTACATTTTGCCGGCGCTATTTGTTAAATCGGCATTATTTCCCATGCTTTACAGTTTCTCTCAGCATGCTACCAAACATTCGTGTTCTACAGAGTCAAACGCCTTCTTTAAATCTATTCTAAAATTTAATAGTAAATAATTGTTTCTTTCCCTGATATTTTCTTATATTGACACTGTTCTTTGCTTCCTTGAAAGTCTCTAACCGATCCAAGCTAATTTGTTGATATAATATTATTTTCCCGACGAGACTTTGAAAATCTTTAAATCTGTTCCCAAGTAACCAAAGCCTGCAAAGGTATGGTCGGGGTGGCCCTTAAAATATTATTAAGAAGTTATGGAAAGGCTTAGAGTGCATGAAGTTAGTATTATAAAAAGATGAGAGTTTTTTCCCAAATAGCAAATTAATAAATGACAAGTTTTTTTTTAAAACTGTTTTATTAATAGCTTGTATAAGTTGGTTAGACAAGATATGGGCCTGTATTGTGAGGCGTTTTTCGCAGCGTGTTTTGTGGTATGAAGTTTGCCTTTTTTTACAGGTGTATTTTTTATTACGGCTAGTTTATTAATGACTTTATCTATGCACTCATCTATACCACTATGCAGTGATGTGGCTATTATATAAAAATTAGATATCTGATCATCGCAAGTCAATTTATAATTTGATAGATAGATTTGAACCAATTAAAATGTTGAACTAAACATATTGGTAATTATAGGACAAGCTTGAAAAATATTGCTAAGTCATAAGATAAATGCAAAGAAGCACCATGCCAGAGTTAGGGTATCAATTTGAGAAAATTTGACCACCTTCACAGTCAGCATGACAAAATGTTTTATTTTAGATTTTGTTGATACCATAAATGACCCGCGAGGATCTATTCACAATATTACAATGAACATGCAAAGGCTCTAGATTCTAAACCAGTGATACTTAACCTTTATTGACTGCAGGCCACATGTCGTATTTGTATAGCTTAGAGGGCCGCAGGTGATACCTTGGCAAAAAAACTCGTCGCCGAGGTAGTTGTACAATACTCTTAATCACATTAAACGGCACACGGTGCAATAAACCTTGAAATCTGTTAAATATAATACTCAAAATTAATCTGATTTTGTGATAAGCCAGCAACAATGTAGACAAATTGTTATTTAGTTTGCTGAATCTATACTCAATACGAGACTCGATATTGACAAGACAATGGTGGCTTAATACTACGTATGCGACAAAGACTAGCCCCTTATAATGCTGCTATCTGCACCCCCAAAGCAAAAAAACATCTCAGGTAGAGGAATATAGGTGTCGGATTTAGGCAAACTGGGATGTCTTCGGGGCCGCACTTAAAAACTCGGATGGCCCCATGTGACCTGTAGGGTGACTATGGCAGCACTAGAGCACAATTGGCGCATACGTACAACCAGAACACTAGAATAAGGTTTGGAGCATCTTTCAAGACTACTACGATGGCATTAAATAAGGCTGCAGAGCTATCAATGAGGTGGTTGACGCTATGAATAGATCGATGGTTTTCAAAAGCTGTTTTTGTGCCACATACATTTTTGCACAGAACATTTATCATAAAAAAATATATGAAATAGAAAATTAAACGCGTAGATATAAGAGTCGACACCCGTATATCAACAGTATCAAGGTTAAGTACAATATGCCCGACATATACATCTTAGACAGGGGAAAGAAAGAGATTCTAATTGTTAAAGTAGGAATCACAAGCTTTGACAACTTCCGTACAGAAGAGATAATAAAAAGCATAAATATGACTTGCTAGCAAATCATTGTGGTTCCTTACATGGATATTGATCACGCATAATACCATACGTGATGACATGGGATTGGATAGTTACAAACTATTATAAACAGCATAGAAAAGAACTTAGAATTGACAACCAAGTCGAAGCATACATACAGTCTAGAGTGCTTAAGATGACTTTAGAAAGTCTCACCATGGAAGCTCGCAGAGAAGGTTTGGATGCTGTTATGAAAAGCCCCGTGGAAGAGGAGAGATTATCGCCAGTTAATGATGTCAGTGCTGGTTTTGAGCGACTGCTTGTGCTAAACTGTGAAACACATAAAAACTATACCCCAATAAAAAAAATACTGAAATAGAAATTGTATACATTACTCGCCTTTGGCCTAAACATGCGCTCCATAAATAACATATCAAATCCCCTAAGATCCCCCCATACCATAAATAAAACTATATCCCCCTGTAAAACTTATAGCAATGCGTAGTATAGGTCATCAGCATATGACCTTCAGTGAATTTTTTGTACCTTCTATGGGTATATGCTTTTGTTAATGGTGTAGTCGAACTCACACCTGACTTTTTGGCAATATGTTATGAAAACGTCATAAGCCAAATACATCTCTTCCTTTACGGGCTTCGTATGCATACACGTGTATCATTTGGCGATTAGGTACAGAAAAACAAGACATTTGGCTCTTGTAATGTTGCAATTTGCTTCTCCCTAGATTTATTTTGTATTTTTCTGCTGTTTTATTTTACAGTTTAAATAATAAAATGGTATGGGTTACAATACATAGTGCAATCTACAAAATTTAACCTACTAGTGCCTATGAAAACGAATACAATACAAATGTTTCATATGTAGAGAATTTATCGCAAGTTGTATGCTTTATCAGTAATATAGATCGATTCTATCCATGTTAGCAAGAAAACTTTGTAAATTCCAATAATATGTCGGGGACACCTGGGCTTACATTTGCAGGCTTTAGGTATTTGGGCCGGTAAATGCAGGGGTAAGTTACTAATTGTGCCTCCGTAGTTAGCTAGCGAGATAGCCGCTTGGGATATTGCGTGCAAGAGAGTCTGTCGTAAAAATTATCACAGACGCCTATCTGATGTGTAGATAAACAGTCCACGTCCTACGAGTGAGCGGTTAATAGCTATTATATGCCATATGAATCACAATAGCTATGATAATTACCATTTAAATGCCCAAGAGAGCCAATTTGAAAAGTCGGATAAACGCATAATGACGTACTTGCAGCATTTCTGACTATATTCAAGAAATTGTTGAAAAACAAAGATTTATACTATCCAGAAAAAGAACAGGTTTTGTCTTTGGTTATCTTTTTTGATATTAGTGTACAGCTTGAAGAGAAAAGCTAGAGGCGAATGCATGATTTATGAAAAAGTTGAAATTTTACGGAAAAAACAACACTAAAAAAATGATTAAAATATAAGTGATCTAGGAATATTCTATAGACATTGAGGCAAAATGCATGCATAGTATCATAAATGGAACTGAAATGTTTAGCACTATAAAAAACAGCATGTTCAAGCTCTAGATACAAGTAAAGGCTAAAGAGCGTGCTTGCTGGTGGAATAGTTATTAGTAGGCAAGTTGCTCATAAGCAAATTTTTTTTTTCCGATTCAATGGTTTGTAATAAGGAATATAACTAAAATGACGATAAATTCTCGCAGATGAAAAAACACAAAGAAGGGGGCATTCATATTTACTTTCTTTATCATTGAGATATTAAGAAAAAGCTGATTCATACTAAATGATTTTTGCTAGGACCTCAAGCCACAACCCTTTACTTTGTACACATACATGCCTTTGGTAGTTACAAGTAATTATACGCCTGTAAAATAAACGCCTACATTATAAACGTTAAAATGTAAAAACATGGGTTAGAATTTTGCTGCAGTTTTGATAATATATTTGGCACAAAAGAAATAATAACCAGATTGTATTCTATTACATCTAAAGCTTTCTTTACTGGCATAAAATAAGCTTTAAAGCATCACAATCCTACCCGTCTTCGTTTGTTTGTATGGATCTCAAGTCCTTTTTGTATCGTCTTTAGTGGTTAGTAACATAATAAAGATCATCGCATATGGTATGATCATAACATAATAAATATTTTGAAATATAGTGTATAGAGGATATTAAATCAAATTTGATTTT
>JAHDVE020001996.1:0-109021 GCA_022606495.2 Halesus radiatus | reverse complement strand
CCATTGTGGAAGTGTCATTGACCTTGCAATGACGATTTTCAATATCATATTACTATATTTATTTAGAGGAAAAAAATCATATTATTTTATTTTCATTGCTAAGAACACTTATTTAGCTTCATGGAAATATAATAAAACCATAAAAATATCTTTGGATTTGGTTTTATTTTTATATTTCTCTGAATATAAGTAGCTATTTTGGGGAAGCTACTTATGATATATACATACAAATTTGATAGATACATAAACGGATTATCTGGTAAGACAGTACAATTTACAAAAAAATTATTTTGCAAACAACAAAGAGTAATTACGAAATTACCGTTAGCTAGCAAACTTTTACAAGACTAAATTATGACTGTTGGACTTTAATATTTGGCACCATGATGTATCTCAAAGCATTTATCATCTAGGGTTCACAAATTTCTGTGTAGAGATAAGAATAATTACCGCATTTACACGTGTGTAGGCACTGTACATACGTGAATGGCACCTGATAGTCTGGCATCTGGACGTTATGTACCTACACCTATACATGTTCTTGTGTTCAACAGCTCGGCTGTTGCCGGCGTCTATGTTTCCTCCCTCCTAAAACATGGGTCTTTTCAAGACCCAGTATCACTCCTTCCTATCCTCTAAAAGACCCTCTCCACATAGCATCCCCAAAGATGACATAGGCCTCGAGGAAAATTATTTCCATCAGGGCCTCCTGTGTGGAGTTACTGCAAAAAAAAATTAATTGACAGAGCTGGGAAGCATAGGAGCTAGGAGTCGTGTTTGCTGGGAGTCGTGGCAGCCAAGGGCGGCCGGCTCTTAATATGTGGCGATTCTTAAATGAGCTGTTGCTCAATTGAGTCGTACGAAAATATCGAGCTGCAAAGTGATTCCCGCTCTTAACAAAATGTGTCATGACCCATCACTACAACAGAGTGATTAATCTTTATAAAACAATATAATCCGACATACTTAGTTGATACACATCGTAAAGTGATTAATTTAGTTCTCATACCATAGGAATTAGAATCATATCAGTTAATATTGCATTATAATTATCAGAATTTGAGTTCCGGTGGCAATTCTGAATGTTCAACGATAAAACCAATCTAATCTTTGAAGTTTAGACAAAATAGCGGTTATCTACAAAGAGCTTAAAAACTCAACGTTTACAACTGAATTAATATTGTGTTTAACGGGAAATGTTTGATTTTTGAGTGGCCAATAAAAAGGTGTGAAAGGATATACTCACGATGAATAGATAAACAGATATAAAAAAATACATTATAATGCTTTGTCTAAAAACAAAGAGGAATATATACGAGTATATTATAACTGCAAAATAGAAATTTGTATATTCTCTAGTAACAACAATCAACAAGTAATGCGTATAGCTTGAAGAACGGGAGAGTAGAGTGCGCGAGAAACGGGTAGGCAAGTCAGCTACCCTTAATGAGGCCACCCGCAGGATATTTCCCATCAATGCTGCCAACAGAAAAGCGCGCCCGGGGTTGGTTGTGCAATATGTTTACAACATATGTTATTTTTATTAACACCTCTTAGTGAAACCATTAACCTCTGGAAAGCCGAGCTCCCGCGGTCTAATACTCCCATAGTGTGCCAAGGGTAAAATGCGCGAGGCCCAATGTATTTTTATATATTTTTTTTATATGAATACCGCACAAGAGTCCCAACTACTTCCAACCATCTGGAGCCAGTGCGACTATGGCATCCTCAATTGGGGAATGTTGTGAGGCTGAAGGTATTGGGGTGGGGAAGGAGAAAGGGAAGAGGAAGGTGGGGAAATACCTTGCTATTCAGATCTGGTCACCAAACACGGCTAAAAGTCATTTCAAGCGACGTTTCAATTCTGAAAGGTGGTCTTTCACCAGGGTGATACTGAAAGTATCTTCCACTCTGTGAGTTCATTTTCATAATATCATTTGTAAAGTATGACGTCTTACCAGATAATGCATATATATATATTTATAAAAATTGTATATATATCTATCATAAGTAATAGTTTTCCCAGAATAGCTACTTATATTCAGAGAAATGATTTTTTTCCCTCTCATGTTATAAAAATATATATATAATAAAGAAATACGAAAATAATCTTAAAGTATTATTACATTTTCTATAAAGCTAAATAAGTGTTCTTAAAAATAAAAAAATAAAAAACAAAATATTATATGCATCTTTCCTGTAAATAAACACAGCAGGCTTTGAAAATCGGAAATATTTTTCACTTTCACCAAAAATAACTTTGCACCAGATTTTTAGAAAATTATTAGATCATTATGAATACATTTACAAAGATTTTTTTTCAGTAATAGCTAAGAAATACATTTAGAATTACTATAAATCACAATACACACTTCAAATCAGTAACTACAAACATTTTTTAAGCTACAAAATCACACGAAAAGAAAATATGTTTTAACATTGCCGATTGGATACGCTGGCATTCAACGGATACATTTTTTTTTTATGAATACCTCACAAGAGTCCCAGTTGCTCCAAACCGTCTGGAGCCAGTGAGACTATGTCATTCCCAATTGGGGAATGTTGTGTGGCTGAAGGTATTGGGGAGGGGAAGGAGAAGGGGTAGGGGAAAGAGAAGTGGGAAGAGGAAGGTGGGGAATATCTGGCTATTCAGATCTGGTCACCAAACACAGCTAAAAGCCATTTCAAGCAACGTTTCAATTCTGAATGGTGGTCTTTCACCAGGGCGATACTGAGAGTATTTTCCACTCTGGAACGTGCGCAAATATACTATATATTATTTTTAAATGAATTAATTGTGAAACAACACAAATTAATGAAATAAAATCCACTTGCACACGCCGGAATTTGAACCCGCGACCTTCGGATTCGTAGTCGAGAGCCTTACCCCTCGACCATGGAGGCCGCATTTTGCATATCCGATGGATAACGTCAGGGGACTAAAATTTAATGTTAGTTATTGAAAGTACGTAACAGAATTAGACTACCAACAAATGGGTTGAGCTATTCCGCGAGTAACTGAATTTTCCATTTAAAAAGCTATTTGGTGTACGCCCTTAAACATGAAACAGAATTAATTAAAAACCGTTAATCAAAGATCTACTTCATTTAAACCTGTAAAAGCCAAATATACTAAATTGTAAGTTAGAAAATAATGATTTGAAAAAGCATTATTTATCTTTCATTGCCAAATTGTTCATTTGTTTGTAAATTATTGCGCAAATGTGTGCCTTTTGGGTTCTTTACAGCTATACATAGCCTTGACACAGAAGTATTAATACCTTCTCAATCATGACTGAAGCATCTCTTCATCTTCAACGCTTTTTCGACCTTGATTAGCAAATTAACACAAAAAAACTCCCCTTTCTATTGCTATATAATATCAACACCTATTGCGAAATCCTTCATAGCGATCATCATTCGAAATACAAATAAAAACTAACGTTTTTCATAGGTTGGATTATGAATGAAACTAACCTCGTAAATGGGAAGTTTGTTGGAATTCCACTGGTCTATCCTCGCCTGGTTCTTGTCCACGACGGTCACCTGGATATCGGGGCATTTCAGGGCGATAACGCTGCAAGTCGGGCCACCGACATACCCGGCACCCAAGCAACAGATCTTCGTGACCACCATTTCTGTACTGTTACCGCGAATTACACGCACGAACTAAAGTTGTCGCGTAAACAGATGTAGAAGGTTGGCTCTGCTTTGCGATTCAAGTCATGAAATGCAAATTCTTCGACGATTGGCTCATTTATATCCCGCGACGGCCGTGCTCAATCTCTTCAGCCAAAGTGACACATGTCAATTTACATACGTGACAGTTTCTATGTATACAAAACGTGTCTATGCTTTATAAATAGACATTGTTTATGATTTTCTTTATATAAATATTATTTTTTTATGTGAATCCGCGTCAATAGTAACAGATGCCCCGAACCAGCAGGATTGTGGCATCACCAATTTAAGAAAATTAAAAAAATCCATTTCTGATGGATCGGAACGTTATTGAAAGTAAATATTTCAAAACAAATGTCATTATCCTTTGTTGATGAAATATTATATATAATAAGTAAAAATATTATTAGTAAAGTTACCCTCTCAGAAGCTGGGCGTATTTTACAGAGCCCGCAGATACTTTAATAGTACACAACTGCTGACCCTGTACAAATCGCAAGTGCGCCCCACTGTAGAATTAGCAGTCACCTCTGATCGGGAGTCCCAAAATATATGAAAAAAAACCCTTGGCTCTGTGCAGAAACGGGCGGTCCGTTTGATAGATTCGCCTATCTTAACAAACGGGTTGCAATCTTTGGAGCACAGACATCAGGTGGGAATGCTGTCCTTGTTCTACCGGTATTTTAATGGAAGATGTTCCGAGGAACTAGCGTCATTGATCCCTTCGGCACCGGTGCATAGTCGGGAAACACGCCAAACGCTTGAAAATGATTTATTTTGTGGTCTGTCAATCTATTATTGAGTATGGTATCACAGCATGGGGAGGTGGTACTTCATCTGCACTAGACCCAATCATAAAGGCACAGAAAACGATTATAAAAATAATCCTTAAGCCATCTCTAATTACAGACTCTACCTTAATCTTTAATATATTAAGAGTATTTGAAATTCGGCAGATTTACAATAAAACAATCCTCACTAATCTTTATTCAAACAAAAGTAAATAATATGAAAAAATATTAAACACTCGTATCACTAGAAATGCCAACAAAGATTTGCTCCAAATTCCCGTAATTCATACTACTTTTGGGCAACGGAATTTTAGGTACTTTGCGACAAGAATTTACAACATTCTTCCGGTTAGCATAATAAATTCTGATTCACAAAAATTATACAAACACAATGTAAAAAAATGGATTAAAAGTAAAGATAGGGCTTTTACCGGTGCACTCTCCCAAATTCGAAATGATTGATTCAACGATTTACGAAGCATATCTTAATATAAGTGTATATTCATAGACA
Source organism: Halesus radiatus (assembly GCA_022606495.2). Lineage (NCBI taxonomy): Eukaryota > Metazoa > Arthropoda > Insecta > Trichoptera > Limnephilidae > Halesus > Halesus radiatus. The sequence goes on along the minus strand of JAHDVE020001996.1, from coordinate 104,038 downwards.
TTTTAAAACTATTAAATAATTTACAAAATTACTGCCTCAACACAGGCTATCCTAGTGAGGCGGGTTATGTGAAATTTCAACTATAACTGTTATCAAATTATTTTCTATTTTACTTTATAAACCATTGTACACTTACATTATTATATTATACATGGCTTTTAGTTATAGTTGACTTTCAGTTCCTAACCTTTTAGCGTTATTTCTAGAATTATAACCCACTTAAATAAGAGCTTCTTATCAAACTTACCAAATCCGGATCCTAGTCCGAATTTTGAGGTCTATCCTTTAAGAACCTTGGTCTACGCTCATACGCTGAGTAAGAATTTGCCGTTGAACTTGATATGACGGTGCGTAGGGCAGTGGTATTATTCTAGGAATAACGCAAAAAGGGAGGAACAGAGAAGCGATCTTAGGTAGTTACAAGTAATTTATTTTGATAGTCGTGGGGTGAGTCTTAAAACTATAGTAAAACTTAATTAGACATAATAAATTTAATAAAACTAGATACGCAATTACTTAATTCTACTGTTAAAGTATTTGTACTTAAAATTAGAGGTTCAATGGCTTAGGCAATTACTTAATTCTACTGTTAAAGTCTTTGTACTTAAACTTAGAGGTTCACTGGCTGACGGGGTGGAGGAATTATCATTAGAATCAGAGGCACTTCCCTTTTTGGTGATGGCTGTCCAGGGTCCAGTGGCTGCTTTGTATGTAGAGTCCTCGCGTTCGCACTACGTATTCGTGTACCTCCGGATCGGGAGTAGGTGCAACGCGGCGATAATCAGAGGCATGGGCGGTCTCCGATGTTGATCTCCGAAGGGCGAAGATCAGTTACTTTCTTCTGGGATGGAAGCGTAGAATTCGTAGAGCGTAGAGGACCTGGGCGGCCTCTCCAAGGAGCGAGAATAGGAACCTTCCTGGGCGGAAGGTTTCACTTGGCTGTGTGTCCTGGGCGGACTACTGCAACCGACTCGTCTGTCCTGGGCGGACTACTGCAACCGACTCGTGCTTCCTCGGTGGAAGACTGCACATGACTCGTGCTTCCTCGGTGGAAGCTTTCACTCGACTCGTGCTTCCTCGGTGGAAGACTGCACCTGACTGTCTCCGAGAGCCCACTGTCTTTCTGTCTACCTGTCTACCTGTAGGTATTATCTTTTAAACCGCATTGTTTAGCGGCCTTTGTTCCGTCGGGCGGCTCAATTCCTTTGAGGTGTTTATTGCCGTCCCATAAAATTCCAAAGGAATTGCGGACTTTCCCAAAATAGCAATTAAGATTATATTATTTTAGTTACGATTTTTCTAACAATAGGTTCGGCTAGCCTTTGTACTAAATTCATTTTATGGCCGGTCTAATCTGGGAATTCCTATTATTTAAAATGCACATTTTAAATCTAAATATTTCGGTGAATTCGGTCATTTATTTTAGGTGATTACAAAAGGCTATATCAAACTGCTCTGCCACGGAGGTCGTCATTTGTCTGTGGTTATGATATATAATAATTTATCTGTGGCTAAATTCCAGTTTTCTAAACTATGGGAGCTGTCAGTTTTAGAAAGAAAAAAATATCCCAATTATTATCATTACATAAAAGCATATTTAAATAATGGATGTGAAGTTGTATAAAGTCTGTCGTGCCTGTATGGTCAATGCCAATGATTCTATGAACATATCCGAGTTCATGAAAATGACTGACAAAATAGTGGAAATGTTTACATTTTGTACATCAATCGAGGTATAAATAATATCATCGAACAATTAATTATATAAATATTTTGAAATGTTTCACGGACATTCTATCAAGGAGCATTCTTTCATCACTACAACACGCAATAAACAATTAATAACATTGCCTTTTCATGAAATATTTTCCTCTCAGGGTTGCGCAAATTCAAAAATAACTTTTATTTCAAATTTCAGGTAGCGGAAGATGACGGCCTCCCTTCGAGCGTTTGTCACCAGTGTATCGAAAATATCAACAGTTGTTATAATTTTATCAATGTTTGCAAATCTACAGACTCCAGCCTTCGCTATTGTCTAACAGAGAACAAACTCCTAGAAAATGACATCAAACAAGATACGCAAGGAATTAAAAAAGAAATTGACTTAATACCTATCAAAGAAGAGGAATTTTTTGATGATGTAGATATTGATAATGATTTTAGTTTTGATATCGATTTACCGAAAAAAGAGGGAGATTCTTGCGATTCTGACAATGCGTTCATTGTTTCTAAAAAAAAAAAGAAAGTGAAAACGTTAATTAAGCTTAAATCTAAAGATCGAATGAGACTTAAAAAGAAATCTAAGCACAAACGGATACTTAAAGAGTTGTCGAGGAAACCTTTCATCCTGAAAGAGCTATCTGAGAAGCAGCTGAAGAAGGAGTACATCTGCCCGGTGTGTCAGGGCGTCATCATCGGGAAGAAAGAACTGAATTTGCATTTAGCGGAGCAACACGAAGACTACAGGAAGTATGTCTGCGCCCATTGTAAAAAAGGTAAGAAAATCAAACTTTTTTATTGCTCTTCCTTTCCTTAACTTGTGGAATAACAACTCGCACTATAGAGCCGATTCGGAATGGTCACATTCTCAAGGGATTTCATGCCTTAAATACGTTTGTACAATACTCAAATAAATTTTATTCGATTGGCAAATGAATAATACTGCATTTAAAATAAAAACTAACTTTCGCATGAAGCGGTAACTTTGTGATGTGACATTATAATTTTTAAATAAAACAATTACTTTTATTTTTTATTTTCTCGTATACTTATTGCCGACTGATTTATTATACTGCCCTGAAGAAGTTACGGTTGTAGTGAAACTCGGTCGGCAATAAGAAGGTATATATAAAAAAAATTGAAGTCATGTATACAAAATAATTGTTTTATTTTAGAATAATTCTACATTTAAAATATTTTCATTTGTCACACGCCAACTGAACAAAAAAAAAAATTACCGTGAAAAATATTTCCAGTTTTAAAAGTCTACTGTACTTATTTACAGGAAAACCTCATATTATTTTATTTTTATTGGGAAGGGCACTTATTTAACTTTATGGAAAATATAGTAAAACTACACAAATATTAAAATATTAAAAATGGGAAACTACTTATGATATATACATACGTGGGTGGGCGAAGCGGATCGGTTTAGTGAGCCGGATCACTAAATCAGCTCTCTGTAAAGACAATCCACATGAAAACTGGACGAAAAAAGTATCGTATAAGAGCGTCTTAAGGACCTCTTTAGGAGGTCCAAGGGAGCGAGGGACAGGGCATAGTGCGGGGGGACGCGAACTGTTGAATGCGATTGTTCAATCTAGCCGCATCACCGAAACGGTACACTACAAAGAGCTGATTAGTGATACGGCTCACTAAACCGAGCCGCTTCGCCCACCACTAATACATACAATTTTTATAAATACATTATCTGGCAACATTTAAAAAAACATCATTTTACATTAAAACAAGTCAGTAATTACGAAATTACACTCAGCTGGCGCACGGCGCAGCAAACGCGGAAAATGCTCTAGTTTTTGGCAATTTGTCAGCCGAAAATTCGGCTTTTAAGAGGTTAACCTTCGACACGCCAACAAGATCCAAAAAACAAACCTTCAGCCTCACAACATACCCAATCGAAAATGCTACAGTCCCAGTGGCTTCGGAGAGTTGTGACTATGCCGTATTTACGTACAAAAAAATGAATACTGATGCTCCTCACTTAACAACCTGCCTGTTTAACGACTTCTCGGACTTTTGACTAGTTCACCAGCGTGGAGATGCTCTGAAATGGTCAAATAAAAAAAATAAAGTATAAAAAATGATCACTTTAACTTTTAACGCATTCCAAATTTAACATTAGATAAGCAAAATTTGTATCCGTTGAACGCAGGCTTATTGATCGCCGAGTTAAAAATCATTGCTCTGAATATAAGTAGCTATTCTGGGGAAACTACTTATGGTAGATATATAGAATTTTTATAAATATGATATCACATTATTTGGTAGGTAAGATGGTACAATTTGCAAAAACATAATTTTGCAAAAAACAAGTAAGGTATTACGAAACTAGATTCAGGCGGGTCGCGTGGAAATATACCCTCGCCACACTGCCGAAGTATTAGATCAGGAACGCTCAGCATTCCAAAGGTTAAGCACCTCACTTATCGACCAAAATTCATGTACATTGTATGTTCAGGTTTCGCCCGCTCCCACTACCTGACACAGCATCTCATTATCCACACCAACGAGCGCCCTTTTGCCTGCGACCTGTGCGCCAAGACATACAAGCAGCGCGGGCAGCTTATCACGCACCGCCGCCTGCATACCAAGGAGCGCCCCTACAGCTGCGACAAGTGCGGCATGAGGTGACTTATATAATATGAAATAGGGTTTATGAATGGTTGGGAGTAAAGTTTTGAAGTGAATTCTAAACTGAGTGTAAGTTTAAGGTAGAAATAATATAATTTACAACTAATATAACTACCCCTACCCTCACCCCCTTATCATTAATTCTTATCAGCCTTCATATCTCTCATAAACATATTAAAATAATAAAATTTAACGATGAACATATTGTTTGGAACTTGCATCGTAGAACATAATAAAATAGCATCGGGGTGTTCGAACTCGTAATTGTGTTTTGCAACTCAAGTCAAATGTTCCATTTTTGTTCCCAGTACGTTTTGATTTTTTAACACAAATTTAACCCTTTGCTCCCTCCTGTGTCCTCCGGAAATCATTTTGAAGTATGCCACATTGTTACTGTTAAAAAACTGCATTTTACTGTCTTTAATTCGACCCCGTAACTCATTCCAGCGCTGAGATAATGCGTAGTAATCACTGACATCAGAATTAATAGACTTGCTCTAAGTCCCATGTCGACGCCTGGAGGCAAAGGTCACGTGACACCCATTTTGCCACCAGTCAAACTAAATATTCGGTTTTTGTAAATAAGTCGAACTTTTTAATAATTTATATTTTACTTAAATTGGCGGTACTTCTAGCTCGCCCCTCTTATTTTGGTTTCTTTCTCTTGTGTGTTAGGGCGTCTCTATGTTTTATTTGCTCTGTGGTAATAATGAAACAAACATACAAACAAATGTAATACAAATGTAAAATGTTATTATGTAAATAGAAAAATAAGTGTATTGAAACTAAATTTAAAAAAAGATGTATTATCATATATCCACATCAATGAGGCGCGCTTCTCTTGCGACCTGTGCACCAAGATGTAGAAGCAGCGCGGCAGCTCGTCATGCACTGCCGCCAGTAAATTAGTTGTGCGTGCGGTGTCATACTAATAATGGTTCATGGTCCATCCCCTTTGTTTCTATTATCTGTAGGTGCACCAGTGACTACAGACATTGATTAGCCAATGACTGGGACTGTAATTTGGAACTAACCAATTTGATTTTCTCTTTTAGTTTCAACATGAAGTGTGCCCTGGTGAATCACAGTCGACTGCACCACGGAGATGAGCCCAACCTGTGCCACCTCTGTGGGGCTAGCTTCGCTCAAGGTAAGCGAATAACATTCATTTCAGTTTATATCTAAATGGCTGATAAAAATCATTAAGACTGCTACCAAAATTTTCAAGATCCTGGCTTGAGTTAACATGTCTCGACTTTCTGTGGAGAACGGCACCCATAATTAGTAATTGTTTTGGAGTCTATGGCAAGGAATGTTAAACTGGATGAGTTGTGAGTCAAGGAAGGTGAGTCAATAATACAATTAATTATTTAAGAAATGCAAATGAGATCAAAGTTTTTCCTACGCTTTTCTAATGTAGAAATGCTTAAGGTTTGTTCAATTTCATCGAATGGGTAATCATCTCTTTCTCGCCCTGATCTCCATCCAATTCCATGTAAGAACTGGTGTTGTACAGATTCAATATGATGAATATGAACAACATATAAAGGAGTCCAAAGTCATGGTGTTTGAAAGGGAGAATACGAAAACAGTGTGCAATATAGTTGTGAATGATGAATACTTGGAGCAGGTCGATGAGTTTGTGTACTTGGGAAGTATGTTTACGAGAGATGGAAAGACTGATAGGGATATTGAAAGAAGGGTGAATGCAGGAAACTCCATTAACGGAGGATTGAATGCGGTTGGCGCAAACAAAAAGCTGTCCAAGGAAGTGAAGCTAGCAGTCCACAATGGAGTGCTGCTACCAACCCTGATGTATGACAGTGAGGCATGGAACCGGCAGAGGAAGGATGAAAGTAGACTGAATACTGTAGAAATTAGATCTCTGAGACGAATGTGTGGTAAAACCATGTATGATCGTGTGAAAAATGTTGAGATTCGTAAAGAATGCAAGGCTGTGATGTAAGCGTAGTGAGCAAGATTAAGAAAGGGACGCTTAGATGGTTTGGGCATGTAGAGCGAATGAACGAAGAGAGGAGTGTAAGGAGAATATATGACGCGAATGTGAATGGACGAAGAAGCAGGGGACGCCCGAGGAAGACATGGCACGATCAAGTGAATCAAATACTCGAGTCGGGCCATGTCAGAAGTCGGAATAACAGAAGAGAATGTATGAGGCATTGTATGAATGTGAATGAAGCAAGAAGTGTATGCCAAGATTGAGTTGTTTGGCGGTCCGTCCTCTCTGCCTACCACTGCGGTGAAACGGCGTGATGGTTAGTTAGTTAGTTTTAGTTAGTATAAAGGAGACCAAATGACAATGGCATATTCAAGATGAGGGTGAACATTTAATATGTCTAAAATTCATGGTCTCTACCAAGGCCTTCTTCAGGTTTTGACTTAAATGTTCTCTCAAATGCATATTTTTGTCATTGCTTCATTCATTCATTCGTATGTATGTGCTGTTTTTTTTTCTGTAGCTCTTGTTTTTCTCATTTCGTGTTGTGTATTTTGTGTAATCGGAGAATGGGCTGTTCATATAAAAATAAAATATAATAAATGTCTAGTACAATTCTTGGTCATTCGATGAAGATAAGAGCAACAACTGTGGAAGGCATTTTGGTCTCTGGTGACATTTTTTCCTTCAATCCAAAACACAAACACTTTATTTCTTTCGCTTGTCACCACTGACAAGAACCTAATGCCAGCACACTATGCTGCCATCATCGTAAGTAAAAACACAGTATCTTCCTTGAGAGTTTCAACGAAGATACTGTGTTTTTACTTACCATGGCAGTATGTGCTATGTAATATGCACTGTCTCTTACTGTCTAATGCTGTTTAATTGCTGGAATGCCAAGTTCCCGCCAAATACAAATCCCCTCGTGTGCCAGGGCTAAAATCGCCTGATGATGCGAATTTCGTAATTACTCACTGTTGTTTTGCAAAATGATCTTTTTATAAATTGTACCACCTTACCATGTGATAATGTGTTTATATATTTAAAAAAAATGTATATAATTATATCTTAGGTTGTTTCCCCAGAATAGCTACTTATATTCAGAGAAATTATTTTTTTCTCTCATTTTATATGAAAGAAGTTAATTGAAGAAATCCCAGTTTTTTTTTGATAAATGCTTTTTACAATGAAAATAGAATAAAATGAAGTTTTCCCCTAAATAAGTATAGTAATAACATTGTAAACTTTTCACAGATAAAATAAATATGTTTGCACGTGACAAAAAATGGAATAATTTTAAGATACGTTATTTCCTTGCCAAGCGAATAACATATTTTAGTATGTTAGGAGCATTTTTTATGGTTCAAAATACTATAAAATCGAGCCAAGTCGGGTGTGTCGCTAGAGAATGCTGCTCCGGCATCGCTGGCACACAAGCTGTTAAAGTCTATCTGATACGTCCTGACATATTTAATATATTCACACTTCAAATGTTTTTCTATTTCAAATCTGTACCATGGTTGATCTTATAATGAAGCATTTTCTACGATAACATTGTTTGTCCGTTTGTTGTTTCAGTCGGCAACCTGGTGGTCCATATGCGTGTTCACACGGGCGAGAAGCCGTACTCGTGTGCCGTGTGTCCCTTCCGCTGCTCCGTGCAGTCGGGCATGCGGCGCCACGAGAAGACGCATGCCAACGAGCGCGGGCACGTCTGCTCCGTCTGCCAGAAGGGCTTCAATAATAGCAGCAGCCTCGTGAGTAAACAGCACTGAACTATATTAATCTCGCCATCACAGCACTTCATGCCAAAATGGGATTCGACCTCCATAAAGGTTCCTAGCCATTCTTATTTTTCTTTTTCTCCTCCTTTCTTTTCTTATAGTGAATAGGTTGAGTGGCACAGGAAAAATTCCAGATCCAGAACACTGCTTCTCCGCAAGCCAGGGCTTGAAGCAAATAATGGACGGTTACCTCGAGAGGTTTTTTTCTTGAGTTAAGAAAGACCTCGTTGAATTTAATGTTTCATAAACCCTCAGATCATAGAATATAAAGAGATATCCTGTGTTCTATTATTACTATCGGTAGTGTCACCTGTTTTATAATCAATACTACTGTACGGTCATGCTTATGCGAAATTGCCCGCCCCCTTTCTATACCTACACACCAATTGCTTCAATTTGGTTGGCACTAATACTGAACCAAAATTCTGTGCGTACACATTCCGATGGCATACGAATGCACCCATACATTCAAGCGAAATGTAATAGAGCTTGCTCGATCACAAATCGGTATTGATAAATAATAATCGATTTTTTAATTCTAGAATAACTTTTATTATAAAAAATAAATAAATTTAAATAACAACAGTAATAAATATTTGATAAAATGAAATTTTATTGTATTATATTTTAACACACTTTGAGCGGGAAGGGTATTTTTACCGGCCCGGCCGACTGGTGCTTATCGGCGGGACGGGTAAAATTACCCTTTACGCCGGCTCCACTTTAACGGCGAGAAAGGTATAGTTATCCGATTATTTCGCTCGGATATTTAATCTAAACGCTTGAAGACGTTCCAGACTACACACACATATACAAAAAAAAAAAAGATAAGCCGTCGTTTCTTTTACGTACACACATACTCTTGCGCATCTCAATGAGAGTAATTAATAATTAATTTGTGCGGAGTCAATTATACAGTGAATCATATCTGCCTTCTTTCCACATTTGATTATTCTTTGATGGGTGAGTAGAATGGCAATTTTATCGAGTTAAATTTCATAGATTGTTCGTGGTACTGGGAATAGGAATAGGAATAGCTTTATATTTTTATGACGTGTTATAAATTCATAATATGTGAATACTACCGTGGACTTGTGTTATAATAAATAAATTTGTGAAAAAAAAGCAATCAACACTGGAGAGCAGTATATGGTAAGTGCTTATACGAAATTTCATAAAAAAATAGTCAATGGTTTAGAAGATAGAGCGATTTTTGTAAAATTATTTTTTATTGAATTTTCGGCTGGTTTTTTCCTGCTGCCCGCACCTGTGACGGTGTAGCGGCTGCCCGCTCAAAGTGTGTTAAAATCTTGTATTTTATCAAAATTAATAAATATGACATATATAAAGATAAATTATATATTTCGTAATCTAATTTAGTACTAATTGGTGAAATGATATTACATTTGGTTTGAAATTTACTCTGTCGGTCGTATTTTTACAAAGCTGCACTGAACAAGACGACATTTTGAATAAAACGAGGATGAACATCAATCACGCTTTGACTATGAAAAAGCAACTAAGAATTGGGTTTCTTGTAAATTAAAAATGATACCTGAAAAAGCATCGTCGGTCATCAGTCGGGCGCTCCTCAAGGGATATCTCTTTATATTCCATGATCTGAGCATAGACCCAATCATGTCTGATTACTTTTAAGAGGAATCGAAATGACATTTTAGTCTCCTTCAATAGAAGCAATCTTTCCAACACGCCTTACATTGATATGCTTGATGTAACTTTAAGTGTACAGCTCAGGCTCGTGGGCCCCTTCGAAGCCAAAGTAAAGTTAGCCTCTCAGAAGCTGGTGGTACTGTACAGAGCCCGCAGGTACTTTAATAGTACACAACTACTGACTCCGTACAAATCGCAAGTGTGGGGTGCACTTGCGATATATTGAATTTGGCAACCACCTCGGGTCTGGAGCCCCAAAATATCTGAAAAAATCTTTGACTTTGTGCAGAAACGGGAGGTTCGTTTGATAGATTCCCTATCTTAACAAACGGATTGCAATCTTTTGAGCACAGGCTTCAGGTGGGAATGCTGTCCTTGTTCTATCGGTATTTCAATGGAAGATGCTCTGAGGATCTAGCGTCATTGATCTCTTCAGCAACAGTACATTATTGATTCATTCAGATAATAAAATGATTAATTGTATTATTGACTCACCTTCTTTGTTGCAACTCTTCCAGTTCAACATTCCTTGCCGTAGATTTGGAAACAATGATTTTCTTTTCCTCGATCGACACTAATTATGGACATCATTCTCTACTGTCCAGAATGTCGAGACTTTTTAACTCAAGCCAGGGGCTTGAAATTTTTGGTATCAGTCTAAATGATCTTCGAAATGAAAATAAACTTCGAAGAATATCATTTAATATGTTTAACACCATGGACTCCAAAACCTTGACAGGCTTTAACTTGAATGTTCTCTCAAATATATATTTTTGGCATTGCTTCATTCATGTAATATGTATGTGCTGTTCTTTTTCTGTAGCTGTGGTTTTTTCCATTTCATGCTTTATATTTTGTGTAATTGGATAATGGTCTGTTAATAGAAAAAAAAATAAAACTTTACAACTCTATGATTATCGGAAGGAGAGAAGTTATTAGAAAACTGAAAGGAAGCTGTTGCTTGAAGAAATTTTTGAAAGCGAATGTAAAGAGCCAGGTTTTGGATATGGCGAGAAGGCTACAACTGCATTAAATTAATTTGCTTTCTGATTAGGAACCGCCGCAGTATGAGGGACACGGTTAATTGTTGAATTTGCTGTTGATAAAAGTTTTGTACATTTATTTTTCAGTCCCGTCATATGAGAATTCACACGGGAGAGCTGCCTTACAAGTGTGACTACTGCCCCAAGGCCTTCATCGACAACTGGAAGCGGAAGAACCACCTCGTCAAGGCCCACAACATCTCCCTGGACATGATCCCCAAGATGATTCCGGGCAGAAAGAGGACCTACATCAAGAAGGAGCTGGATACCCTCCAACCACAACATAATATCATCGTCAAGCAGAGTTGACTCTAGTTTTATTTATAGTCCGAAGATCCACCTCGTTAAGGCCCACAACATCTCTGGATATGATCCCCAAGATGATTCCGGGCAGAAAGAGGACCTACGTCAACTAAGAGCTGAATAACCTCCGACCATAATATAATATCATCGTCATGTAGGGCTATTTACAGTCCGAAGAACCACCTCATCAATGTCCACAACATCTTTCTGGATACGATCCCCAAGACGATTCCTAGTAGAAAGAGGGCCTACGTCAGGAAGGAGCTGGATAATCTCCAACCCCAACATAATATCGTCAAGCAGAGCTGATTCTATTTTTATTTATGTACACATCTATTTAAACAAACAATTTGTTCACTTTAACGATATACATTCCCGGAGGTGACTTTTCTCTTTTTGATTTTGGAATTTATTTTAACGAGCAGTATTAATTTGTTTATGTTAATTATAATGATTTATATTCATTTTACACTTAGTATTTCTATGTTTCCTTTTCCTATATTAAACTCTGGTATGCTGGAGTTGCCTATCAGGTACTCTAGATTTGTACCCATCGTGTGCCGGTGATGCCATATAGCAACAGCATCCAGCATTATCTTTTCATTGGTTTTTATACTTAAAAACCTTTTGGTAGCATATTAAAAGGGAATGATTTATTAAAACAATTTTTAAACTTTTTTCCACTTTATTTTTTATTTTTGGTGACCGGTTTCAGGCTATCACGGCCAACTTCTGACCATTTTAATAAATCATAATAATAGATTTCCATCACGTATTGTCAGTATCAAAAATTGAAATATTAGAAAGAAGAGAAGTTTGGCATTGCATAAAATAAAAATAGAAAAATTTCTTCATATGTATTTCTTTATTTAACTTTTTTAGTAACACACGGAAGAAGTAGCTATTTTGGGAAAACCACTCATATTATAAACTTGCATTTTTGATAAATAATATCTCATAAGATGGTACAATTTACAAAAACATAATTTTTTTAAAAAACAAGTGAGTTATCACAAAATTACAGTCAGCAAATGGATTGCACGCAGAATGCCTTTTATTATGCCCGGCTTACGATGGAAGGGAATCCTGCATTTCAGGCAAGGTTAAATCAAAACTACTTAGAACCTTTATACTAATTTTATTAACCATTCCTTGTTGGTGCTGTCAACTGACTTGACATGTTTCTAATTATTTCAATACCTCTGTAAATATACTAAACATAGAGTTCATATTTTGGGTGTTTCTTGGCAATGCATTTTTATATTGGAAAAAATAATTAAAATATACAGGTATTTATCAAACACAACAGAAAAAACTGTTTTTATGAAAAATCAACATTTTCCACTTATAGTGACGGAAGTAGGAGGAATTCAAATATTGTTTAGTTATTCGTAACCCGGGAATGTTTGTCTCTCATTTAACTTTTAGTGTGCCGAAGTTACCCCTCGGATATGCAAAATTTGTATTCGTTGAACGCCGGCGTATCCGATCGGCAATGTTAAAAAATCGTTTCTCTGAATATAAATAGCTATTCTCGAAAAATTACTTAAGATAGATTTTTTACAATATTTATAAATGTATAAACACATTATCTGGTAATATGGTACAATTTACAAAAACATCATTTTGCAAAAAACATGCAGGTTTAAACAAAAGTAGACTCGGACTAAAAGGCAGACTGCATGCTAATTTACCTTCGACACGCTACCGAAATATAAGATCAAGGTAGCTCGGCGTTCCAAAGATTAACCTGATCTATGTGGCTGTCGCGTCTATGCATTTCATGAAGTTTCACTAAAACCCATAAATTGTTTCAAATTGTACTTTGTGATGGAATAGATTGCGTTAAAAAGGGGAAACAATTTATTTGAATAAAATGAGTTTATAAGTTTGTTTCTTCATCAATACGGTTCCTCCACCTTCTTGATACCCGTGACCCACTCGTACAGTTCCTCCACCCCCTCCCCGTTGATGGCCGAGGTCTCCAGGACCCTGATGTTCTGCCTGACCTCCTTCTGCAGGCGCTTCAGCTGCAGCATCAGCAGCGCCTCGTTTCTCATCTGCCGGTACGCCACATCCATCTTCGCCAGGACCAGAAGGAACTGTAAACACATCACCGATACATTCAATGCAATACTGTGTTTGTAGATTAAATCATGTAAGAGTTCCTACTTCCCGGAGCCTGTGGAACACTGAAGTTAATAAACCGATAGAAGTGTAAGAGCTCAACGGTTAGTCATTTCTCCATACTAATCTGAAGAATTCTGACATTCTGTATTCAGACATACTCAGTAACATTGTTGTGTTGAGTCAGTGACAGCTGGCGGTTGCCGCTGTCAATGTCGGCGATTCCGATGAGTGACATGACGAAACGTTGATTGATGCAGATTGTATTTTTATTGACTTAATAATATATGTTTTATAAAAAAAAAATTTACTGTGAAATCGTTGTACCCTCTACTGCAACTGGTGAGGTTGTTCTCTGTTGAACTTTGCAGTTAAAAGGAACGGCCGCATGCCCTGTTTCATACAAATCTTAATTTTGGATTTGAGGTCAAAATACTCATCTAAACCTAATGATTTTTTTTTTCATCGAAAAGTATAGTGAATATCTAATACGGAATAGAAGTAATTTAATTATTATTGTTTTTCATTATGAAATATAAGCCATTAAAGAAATTGATTTTTTTCGATTTTAGAGGCACCTGTAACAATTATTTAAAGTGATTTAAAAAAAAAAAATTTACCAATTCTCCTTTGAAAATATAAAATAAAAATTTAAAAAAATAAATAAAAGTAAGCATTATGGTGGACTTTAAATTGAATTAAAAACGACCAATTTACGTTGGAACACAAATTTGCCATACCTAATTTAAAATATCGACCTGAAAAAACGTTTTTTTTTAAATGTTTTGTTTTTAAATTTTCATTTACGTAATCGTACTTATATGGCAAATACGATAATTTAAAAAGAAAAATACAATAAACCCGCAAATAATTTTCTAAGTTGCCTCTAAAATTATGAAAACTGATTTTTTTTTAATGGCATATACTTCATAATTTAAAACAAAAATAAATAAAATACCTCTCATCCGTACTAGATATTTACTAAACCTTTAATTAAAAAAAATATATCATTCGGTTTGGATGTGTATTTTGGCCTCAGATTCAAAATTAAGTTATGTACCGCCCAGCCGTTCCTCTAAATTTTACTGTAGCGCCGTTCAGTGACTAAAATCACCTTAAGGGCGGTATACATTTTGTTAAAGTGTGTAGCCCCTTTTAAATAGATATGTTTTTAGACTTTTCTTAAAAGTTTCGAAATTGCTTTCTGACCTCAAACCTAACGGAAGGTTATTCCAGGAATGTGGACCCAGTACATTGAAAGTTTTGACCCCAAATTTAGCAGCATTCGTACGGGAGGGTTCAACCAATGTGCTTGATGCATCAGACTTCGCTGACCTGAGCGTGAGTTGCCTCTGATTAAGATTGTCCCTTACGCAGAGATCAGTCAAGTATGATGGTGCCAGCCCGTTCAGTACCATACATGCCATAAGACAAATTTTAAAGTGAACTCTTTTTGTGACTCGAAGCCAGTATAGGCAATCACCTAGAAGAAGAGTGATGTGATAGTATTTGGTGGCACCGCATATTAGATGAGCTGTTGTTAAACACTCCTTGCAGTCTGTTCAAATGTACATTAGGCAGACTAGCATGCAAACTATTGCGGTAGTCACGACGGCCTCCATGGTCGAGGGGTAAGGCTCTCGACTACGAATCCGAAGGTCGCGGGTTCAAATCGCGGCGTTCGTAAGTAAATTTTATTTAATTAATTAGTGCTGTTTCACGATTAATTCATTTAAAAAAAGAAATGGCTTTTAGCCGTGTTTGGTGACCAGATCTGAATAGCCAGGCATTTCACCATCTTCCTCTCCCCTTCACCTTCCCCTCCCCAATACCTTCAGTCTCACAACATTCCCCAGTTGGGGATACCATAGTCTCACTGACTCCAGATGGTTGGTAGCAGTTGGGAATCTTGTGCGGTATTCATTTAAAATAAAAGTCAAATCTGCAGACTACAATAGCATTTACTAGAGTCTTAGCAGAATCTGTTGGGAGATATCTTCTTATGGAATTCAATTGCCTTAAAAAAATACACTTGACTCTACCGTATTGCCAAGTTGAGTATTCTTTGAAACAATGTTTTGGTCCAAGTAAACACCAAGAAAAATAACTGATTTGAAGGGAATAATATCCACTCCAGAGACTGTTATTGGACTATTATCAATTAAGTGCTATCTTCTGGGTGATGCAATCCACATAAATTCAGTTTTGCTTGCATTTAGATTAAGCCTGTTTTTATACATCTAGTTTGACATATCATCAATACAGTCAGCAATCTTGGAAATTTCCCTAACTTCGGTAACATTGAGAAGACGGAGGAAAGACGTCCAGTGACTGTCCCAGACAAAGTTCAGAGAAGCAAATCCAGAGGTGTGATGAGAAACTGGGATGTCAATGGACGAAGGTTGCCGAAGTAACGTAAGACAGGCGTGTTGTTGACGCGATGGGTCCCCGACCTGAATAGGACAAAGTAAAGAAAATAAGATGGATAAAAACCTATTGCTCACCTTACAAGTTTTCAGTTTGGGTTCCGCCAAGAGCGTGAAGAGATAAACTCCTGCAGCGGAAATCTGACAAAGGTTTGAAGTATCCACCACAAATATTATCTTTTTAATATGATCCAAATAATGGCTCCATAAAGAGGACATCTCCCCACCAACTTCTCTGATATCGAGGAAACTCTTCTTACCCTTTTCTGGCATATTAATATGGAATATATTTGTTCCAATGGTAGGTACCGAATTGAATGTGTTATCGATGATGTCAATTTTTTGCAATTTTTTTAATAACATTGTTTTTCCTGTGTTTGGGGGTCCGAGGCATAAAACAGTAATTGGCTGCAATATCACTTCACCCCTTTCGTCCATTTTCATTTGTTGTCCCATAGTTATATTATTTATCAACAACTCAACATTGGTGTTAAAATCGGAGAATCAATAGTTTATACTATTACACAACTGTCCGCACAAACAAAAAAAAAACATCTTTACTATTTACAACAATGTAACACTATACAAAAGCAAAATGCGGTATATTTTTTTATCATTGTTCCTTCAAGGTGAAAACAAAACTTGTTTGATCAATAAAATTATATTGATTACTGCTTTGCATTCCAAATAAGCTTACAAACAAATACAATCCAACAATAACTCAATTTATTATCATTGCCATTGTGTAAATAATAAGTTGTATAGCAGAGCCGATAAAAATACAATAGAAATAATAGTTTTTTTTTAGCATTGTAATAAAAAAAGTTTTGAAATAAATCCGCCAAATTCGTGTTTGGAACGTACCCACCATAGACAAAGAGGTATCCAGATATAGATATAGGTATACAGATGAATAATAACCATAGAAATATTTTGTGTCAAGTAAAGATGAGAAATTTGACATTTGAATCGAATTTCTGTCAAAAAAGGCAGGATGGTCGGTATTATTCCGTCTTCATATTTATAAATGAAATTCTGTTTGATTTTGTCATAGCGTACGATATTAACGCGTAATTAATAAGTATTTTGTTTAAATTAAGTACATTTTGCGTATTTTTAGATGGCGTCTGAAGTTGTGGATAATCTGCACAACGAAAAAAGCTTGGCTTTGATGGAAAAACATAAAGGAGCCAGTTTGTTATTCAGAGAAGATTTTGACTCTGGACCGGTTAGCGTGGATCTCATTGAAGATAACCTATGGCTTGGTAAAGTTAAAATCCGTATTTTTCATAGAGGTTTATCAATAAAACGTCGCGAATTTTCCTACACAATTAAAATTTCTATTTGTTTTCAGGTAATTTGAAAGCTGCCTGTGATTTGAATACTCTCCATAAGCTCAAGATTACGCACATTCTCACAGTTGACTCGGTTCCGTTGCCCCGAATGATCACTGAAATATCTAACATAAAAAACAAATATGTGCAAGGTTGGTTTATTATGATTTAAATTTTTTGTATCAATAATTATTTTATTAGTTTTTGGGATATTATGCCCTGTTGCGCTTCCTCATCTTTCACCCAACGTTTCAGACAGCGTTACAGTGTCCATCATCAGGACAGATGTGTAGATTGTGGTGTAGTATTTGTTTATGTATGTTGAAGTGATGCCGTGCTGCGTGCGTTAATCCTCTTAGGGCCGGTATAATTAATGTGGTTTTCGATGTTTAGTTTTGATGTAGGCACCCAAGAACTATTAAGCCTAGCTCCGTCGTCCCTGTTAATATTAATAGGGTTTTTGTGGATTTCAGTTGCTTCCATAATTAGGTGCGCTGAATGCGGTTTAGATCTGCCCAGCACTTCGGGAACAAATCTGAAATAAAGGCCGGTTTTAATTAAGTGCTCGGCAATTGTCAATTTGTCTGGATTGCTGAGTTTGCACGCTCAAAAGTGTTGAGATCCTTTTGGAGATGGTCCGTTCTATCACACCTTGTCACATCTCGAGCAGCTGAAAATAATCAAGAAAATGCTTTTGGCCGTGAAAATCAGAAATCACATTCCACATTAAATTAGTCTTGAAACCTTCAGTATTAGTTAATTCAATATATTTTTTACCACTACTACATTAACGTCGTATCTTACTATAGCGATGGGGTCATGACTCATTTTGTTAAGAGCGGGAGTCACAGTACCAGCTCAACATTTTCATACAAGTCAATTGAACGTCGGCTCATTTAAAAGCAGGCACATATTAAGAGCTGACCCAGCTCCCAGCGTATAGGTAGGTAGGTACAAAACATCCAGATGCCAGACCGTCAGACACCGTTTAAGTATTGTATTGTACAGTCCCTACACATATAATTGCGGTAATTATTCTTATCTCTTCACACGAATGTGAACCCTTGAAAACAACTACTCTAAGATGCGTCACGGCGCCAAATGTTAATTCACGCATACATTGATTTTTTATAAACAAATTAGAAAAAGCATCATCATAAAAATGCATAAGAATACTATCTAACATATGAGATATGTAAATAAATAAACGATCTTCCTTAAGTGGCTCTAAGGTTTGTCAAAAAGAGTCACAGTTCAATTGAGCCGCGATACGGTTACCAGGAGTCATATGCTCACGACTCATCAAAATGAGTCGGCACAAATAAACGGCTCATCGCTACATTACAAGCTCCTAAATTTATATATTTATTTACTGTACAATTACAATATATAAAACACAGAATATTACATACATAGTAAAAATAGATTAAGATGGGAATACATAATATACTCGTAAATGGAACAATTGAAATGCGGAAGAAGATTTTATGATTGTAGGTTTGAACTGGTTGAGTGAAAGACAAATATTATTTACTCATGGTCTAATGAGAGTACTCGAGGAGTTCAGATTTAAAAGTTAGAAGGGATGAATTGTAGATATCAGCTATATGCCCGTATTCGTTACCCAGGTTGTGATGTTTAAGTATTAGAGAATGGGCAATATTCATTAGTTAAAGAATTTACTCAGTGAAATGCTATATTTGGCAGTATTTTTTAATTAATTAATTGTTATTGTTTAATCATTGTAGAAAATAATATTAACATAACCCAAATGAAACATGAAAACGGAAAAAATGACAGAATATAAAAAGATTTCAGTCGCATCTGGGACTCGAACCCAGGACCTCTGCCTATCCGGGGCAACCGCTTAACCAATATTAATTATAAAGATAGCTGCCAATAATATGGGATTAAAAATGGAGAATAATATTTACAAATATTGAATTTGAGTATCGATGAAGATGACATAAATTGAACTGGTCTCATTAGCTAAGTTGGTTGCCCTGCATAGGCAGAGGTCCTGGGTTCGAGTCCCAGATGCGACCGGAATCTTTTTATTTTCTGTCGTTTTTCTCGTTTTCATGTTTCATTTGTGCTATGTTAATATTATTTTCTACAATGATTAAATATTAAAATGAGGTTTTTAAATCTCAATAAAAATAATTAATAATTAATAATTAAAAATTGAATTGTTATTGTGTTTGACTTTGGGAATTCATATTACGTCGGGGAATATTACCGAGTGTGCATCCCTATGGCAATAGTAATAAGTATGGAATCTTATTTTTACTTGTATTTTGTTTGATTTCAGTAACCGATGTGCCAAAAGAAGATTTAATATGCCATTTCAACAAAACCAATGAATTCATACAGGAAGCGCAGGCCACTGGGACCATATTAGTTCATTGGTAATAAATTTATGCGTAATTTAAAAATGCACGTAAATTTAACCTTTAATGCCCTTCGCATAGAGTTATTATGATATAGAGGAGTCCGCCCAAACAGACGGAGACTTGAAACCGTGTTTCGTTTGGTTCGGGGGACGTATGTGGTGTGGAGCGAGGACTTTCATGTTCAGCAGTTGGAACGAATTCTCACGAACAATGCCGAACCTTGCCAAAATTAGCCCAATGTCTACTAGTAGTGACAGTTGTGTTTTGCGCCAACTGAAAAAAATAATATCCTGTCAGCGTGAAAAATATTTCCAGTTTTCAGTCATATTACTGTACTTATTTACAGGAAAACCTCGTATTATTTTATTTGGAAAGGCACTTATTTAACTATATGGAAAACATAGTAAAACTTCAAAAATATTTTCTTATTTCTTTGTTTTTTTTTGTAACATGAGACAAAAAAAAATCATTTCTCTAAATATATGAAGCTATTTTAGGGAAACTGCTTATGATATATATACATACAATTTTTACAAATACATACATAATCATTATCATATTGTCTAGGAAGATGGTACCATTTATAAAATATAATTTTACAAAAAACAAGTCGGTAATTACGAAATTACACTCAGCTGGTGCACTGTGCGCAAACAGCAGCTTTCAAAAGGTTAATTTATTTTCTTAAGGTAGGTACAGCTCTTCAGCCTTTATGGACTGCACTTTGCTATAATTAGGGAGTAGTAAAAGGGCAGTGAGGGCAATAAGGTAGGTCTCTTAGGTATGCTCGGAATGAACCATCTGTGGGTCAGAAGGGATGCACACATTGTTACACATTTCTTCAGACTGATTCGAAAATCAGCTATCATGGAGAGCATTCTTTTCTATGTTCCCGATGGTGGTTATCTCCGTCTCCGACAGCATAGACTGTTTTATCTCCCGGCCTGCAGGACCAACTACCAACTTGCCAATGGTCATGCCGGTGGGGAGGGCAATCTTGCTGTTAAATAGAATCACTTCAGATATCAACATATTTATAATCAATGAAGCTGCATTTAAACATAAAGCTTTGTTGCTACTTGTATAATATCAGTATGTCTTGTATGCAATTTGCTGAGATTATCTATGTCTACTTTCTTTTTTAAATTTTTTATTATTTGTTGTTTGTTGTACATTCTGTATTATCTTTAAAAATGTCTTAAAATGTAAATTTTGTAAAATTTTTAAAAGGAATAAAAAATTGAATTGAATATCGTCTAATAAAAATAAGAAGGCTCTGAAAAATTTTGGGAAATTACTCTAGTCTAATAATAATTTTCTTGTCTCAGTTACTACGGAATGTCCCGTTCGGCAGCCGTTGTGATCGCCTTCATGATGGCCAAGCACCGGCTGACCTTCGAGGAGGCCTTCTACTTCGTCAAAGCCAGGCGCTCGCTCACCTCGCCCAACAGCGGGTTTGTGGCGCAGCTGAAGCTGTACGGCCGCATGGATTGCGTGCTGGACAAGGAGCACCCCAAGTACAAGATGTTCCGCCTGAAGATGGCTGCCGAATGCGTACGGAAAGGTTAGTTTTTAAGATTCCATGACAAAACAGAACAGTTACAAAATAGAATGCTGAAGAAAAAGAATAAACTAACAATAAACCTACCTACCCCCACGTAACGTAACCTAACTTGTTCTTTTATCATGCTCTGTTTTGGCAGTGCTCTATTTTATCTGGTTACCCGTTTAAAAATCCGTTAACATATAATATTATTTTATTCTATATTGGAGGTGTATAGTATAGAGTTTATATTAACGAGGAGAGGGACGTCGGAGAGTTATTATTTATTAATTCAAAATAATGATAGTATTATTACGCAATATGATAAACATAATGTTTTTAAATAGAAAAATATTTATTAAATATTTTTAACATTTACATAGGCTTAGCATTTTTAAAAATCTAATCAGAAATATTACTTTTTTCTGACCGTCCTATTGTATGTTTTACAAAATACTATCATTATTTTGAATTAATAAATAATAACTCTCTGACGTCCCTCTCCCCGTTAAGTCAATGAATTTAAATGTGTTAGGTAAATCCCGGAATTATGTTTAGGTTTCTTGAAAATACCAAGAAGTGGAGAATAGATAATTTTTCTTATTTTATTTATCTTCGTTTTATTCGGATCATTTCCGAAACAGCTGTCACAATAGTAAAAACTAAAAACTTGCAGAACTTAAAAATGTTATTGAATTTGATTTACTTTAAATTTAAAAAAAGTTACATGCTCTTTGCATACTGTCCACATATTACCTAAAAGGCAATAATTTTTTTCTGCATCTTTTTTCTAATTCATATATTGTTTCAATAATAATATTTTTTTCAGTCAAAATCCTACCGCAGACTTGTGCAGACCTCGTGAAGCCAGACCCCGGGCTGGCCCAGGAGCGCCCCGACCCGCACGTGTACCGCTGCAAAAAGTGCCGTCGCATCGTCGCATCCCAAAAAAACATCATACCGCACATTCCGAAGAGCGTGCGCATGACTCTGAACCGCCGAGTCATCATCAAGAAGGAGAACAAGGAGGAGAGCGCAAAGAAATGCGATATCACCTGCGTGCAGAACGGCCAAATCCTGATCGAGAAGTTGAAGAGCCTCGCGTGCGGGGGAGAGAGCTCCATCATCGTGCCCGGAGAAATTTTGTTAGTTGATTCCGCGTCTAACGAAGATGATCTCGCTAACCAGAGTTTAACAGGTGCTTTATCTATTAATATACACCCTTATTGACATTCATATTTAATACTATCGGGTCTAGACCATAGGTTCCCAAATTCTTTTCCACCGTGGACCCCTTTGCTGTTCTTTTAATTTTCCGTGGACCCCCTCCAGCCTATCTGTCCAAAATTTTGGTGCAACACTGACCAAGTTGTATTTATTCAATACGCGATGCGTTGCTGCTAGAATGAAAATTTGTAAAAACTTGCACATGAACGTGCCTGCGTGGACGCGATTCGCTTTAAGTGCGCAGTAGGCTTGTTGAGCGAAACTTACTACGGTGCTTTACTATGCGTGCAGTCTAAATGAACTCCGACCCGTGGACCCCCATTTACATCTCGTGAACCCTCTTTTTTTTTTCCCTGCCATGGACCCCCTGCAAATCTATATGGACCCCCAGGGGTCCGTATGGACCACTTTGGGAACCTGTGGTCTAGACAAATAGTATAATGTCGGTTAAAAGCATTCGTCAGATTATAGTTTTATGTACATACATATTTAGAAATATTCCTGCATGACATTCAATTTCAAATAGATTCGCTGTTTTTGAACTTATCCCAAAATGAAATACTGTTTTTGAAAGCAGATGAAATACTCTTTTAGATTTTAATATTACAAACGCTAAAAAATTTGAATGCAAACACACATTTAATTAGACATATGTATTATGTATAAAGATTATTGTCTAACTAATTAACCTTCACAACGTTTCACCGCTGAGGTAGGCAGAGAGGACGGACTGCCAAACAACTCGATATTGTCATACACTTCTTCCTTCATTCACATTCATACATTGTCTCATACATTCTCTTGTGTTATTCTGACTTCTGACATGGCCCGACTCAAGTATTTGATCATGCTGTCTTCCTTGGGTGTCTTCCATTTTCTCCTTACACTCCTTTCTTCGTTCATTCGCTCTACACGTCTAAACCAACTAAGCGTCTCTTTCTTAATCTTACTCTTAATGAGTAGGATTAAGAAAAAAAAAATATTACTAGCTGATGTGTACCCGGCCTTGCTCGGGATTTTTTTTTTGGAATAAAGTTATGAAGTTGTGAATTCTTGCTCATCATTAGGGTGCCATAATTGATTTGACAGCGAAGGTAACTATCTCCAAATAAAGAAACATTCATTTGAATATTTTATTTCATTCCAAACGTTTATTTTTTCAAAATATATCTAAATCATAAAGTTCTTAAGTAGGTACCTACTCATGTTTTCCATTTTGAAAATATTCTACCCTTCTTCTTTTGAATATGCAATCTGTGGCTAACCAGAGTGTTATATCTATGGGATAACCTAAATAAAACATGGTGGGCTCAATGTTTTTAATACTAATTTTATAACGTTATAGCAACAGTTTTACATGTTGGATTTCATTCAAACTGCTCTCTAAACCTTCCCGGCACTAATAAGAACAAAGTGTGCTATTTTCAACGAAACCGGTCTAGTAATTTTCGAGAACATCGAGGACAAACAAACTAACATTAATTTTTACATATATATATAGACTACAAAATCCTCATATCTGTGTGATAATTATAAATTATTAAAAACTCGTAATTAGTCAAATCCACATTTATTGAAAAATGTGGGTGTAAATCTACAATCCTAAATCCGTTTTGGCTCACAGAATTGGAGTATGTCGTGTTACAGTCGCCGGTCTTATCAAATTCCTCTCCTAGCCAAGTCCTCCATCATTGCAAAAGCAAAATTTTCTGTTTGTTTTTTTTTATTTTTTATATGAATACCGCACAAGAGTCCCAACTGCTCCCAAACGTCTGGAGCCAGTGAGACTATGGCATTCCCAATTGGCGAATGTTGTAAGGCTGAAGGTATTGAGGAGGGGAAGGGGGAAGAGGAAGGTGGGGAGATACCTGGCTATTCAGATCTGGTCACCAAACACGGCTAAAAGCCATTTCAAGCAATGTTTCAATTCTGAATGGTGGTTTTTCACCAGGACGATACTGAGAGGGGTATCTTCCACTCTGGAACGTGCTCAAATATACTGTATATTATTTTTAAATTAGTTAATTGTGAAACAGCACAAATCAATTAAATAAAATTTACTTGCGCACGCCGGGATTTGAACCCGCGACCTTCGGATTCGTAGTCGAGAGCCTTACCCCTCGGCCATGGAGGCCGTCAAAATATAATAATGGTAGTAGAAGGTTTTCAAATATTAGGTTATTCGTAATCAGGGAATGTTCGACTGTCTTTAAAAAAAAAATTGCCAAGAATTAGAATAACGGAAGAGTATGTAGGAAATGTTAATGAAGCAAGAATGTGTGCTGAGACAGAGTTGTGCGGCGGTCTGTCCTCTCTGTCGACCCCTGCGGAGAAGCGGCAAAATGTTTAGTTAGTTTGAAAGACTTGTTATTTATTTATTTAAAACAGAAAAATATTTTACCCATTTTAGGACAGTCAAATTGACAAGCTTAGTTCATATTACATAATAATAAAAAAGTATAGATATAGTATATATTAGATTATTATATTATATATTAGATAGGTAATGGTTATTGCTATGTAAACAATGTATGAATAATTTATTCTGTAAAATCTTATATCAGGTTCCGATGAGATCGAGCATATAGTCGGCCAGCCCGAGGTGGACTCCATGGGGACGAGGGACATTGCCGACAGCCACGATAGCCCGGAGGTCTGCGTCCAGACGTACTTTGTGGAGCCGCTGGTCTGGATGAAGGACGTCCAGAAGAACGTCCAGGGAAAACTGCACTGTCCAAAGTGCGCCAATAAACTCGGCAGCTTTAGTTGGATTATGGGTGAGAATTTAAACATGATTTTTACACCCTTCTACCACTACCTTCAGACTCATTTATTTATTTGTAAGAAACAAACGGCTTTTAATACAAAGGAAGTTTAACAAAACCTACGCCAACAAAGTTTCTTGTGCTAACAGTGGTTATACACAGGTGTTTTATTTATGAAACCAATAAGAGAAAAAAAACAAAATAAGAAGGAAGGGGGAAGATGAAGATGGGATCGGGACAGGAGATGCTCTCGATATATTTTACACTCGCGTGATGTTTCACTTGCTGTAACGATGCGTGGTCGTTAGTAGTAGCCGCCAGTAATGGATGTATCATGCGTTTTATGTGGCCGATGTTTTTTCTCATTCTCAGCACTTATACACAATATTTTACTTAAGGCGATGCAATGGGAAGTAATGCAAAATCATGTGTTTTCAGTTTGAGAATTTAATGGCCTAGAAATATAATAGATCATTTAATTAAATAATGCAATTAGAACACACCTTGGCCTTTTGTATAACCGTCCAATTTTTTGGCATGCCTTTTTATAAGCCTAGAAAAAAATAAAGTATCAGTTCTAAAAAAAATGTTTAAAGCGCAAAATCTCCAACTCACGAACCCTTTTTCCGATATTATCATTTTGTTCATTTTGGAAAATTAAGATTTTTTGGAATATGACCGTAAAACATTTAAATATTTACGCCTAAGCTTTACAAATTAAAATAAAACTCGCGTTATGGTGACTTTTTTGCGTAAATCAAAACATGCGGCCGATGTTAAGCGGGAATTCCGACCTTGTCACCACCTACCTGCATAAGGAGCGCCTGATTTCGTTGGAATTTTAGCAAGCATATTCATAAAAAGCATTTACTTTGCGGCTTGTCATAATTATAATATAAATTGTTATAACAACTTTAATTTAATATAATAATCACAATCGGTTTCGAAAGTACCCTTCCCTCATCAGGAATATATTAAAACTAAACTACGATATAAAGTATTGATAGAAATACATGAATATTTCGGTGTTGGAGTCTCTAAACATAAATTAAGCCACTCGGGCATTTACAAACTATGATGCAATGACTGTCCTTCGTTCTACATAGGAAAGACATCCCGTAATGTAAATATCAGAATCACGGAACACTTAAGGTGTTTAAATAACAATAATTTTTCAGAGTTTGCCAATTATCTCATTCAACTGATCATATTTTTAATAAAGATACAGGAGTTCAAATTCTTCACCGTAATAATGAAGCCAAAAAATTAGATAATTTAGAAGCACTGGAAATTCGAAAATCCCTAAATAATAATTCTAATACATTAAATAACCAAGTAAATTTATCGTATAGCCTCTTTTAGATATTTTTCCGGTGAATCGCTTTGTTCTTCCAAAAAACCCTTACTTTCCCCTTCCCCTTTGGTCGGTTACCACTTCAACACCTGAATATTCATGAAAATCTATCATTATTTTATTTATTACATAACTTTAAATTGCAGAACTCTAAATGTGTGCCCCGTACACTGAGTATAGCACCGGAGTTCAAGGGATTTTATAGCACTGTAAGGGAAGGGTTAAACTTACTTTATTTTTCCTGTAAGCACTTATATTTTTCTTTTTCCAGGTTGTCAGTGCCCGTGCGGAGTCAAAGTGGCCCCCGCATTCTATCTGGTTCCCTCTAAGGTGGAGTGGTCCACCGTCGTCCAGAACATTCAAGTTACCGTCTGAACTAGTCTCCTACGTCCTACCTACCTGACTAACTTATACTTCACACCGTTTCTACGCGGGCACCGACGAGATAAACCCGTAGAAGTGCGTTGTGACATGTCTGGTGAGGCCATAGATAATAGAAACAGAAGCAGATATGGCGCGCCGACTGTCGCCGAGCTACGTCCAAACTGCATGGAGTGTCAAAGCGGCTATATAATGAAAGTATGCGTTTATTGTGTATGCAGAAACAAAGGCGGGGTGCTGTTGTGAGTAGATGCGAGCACCAGTAGTACGGGTAAATGATGTTGACACATGGTTTCATACTAATAATGGTTCATGGCCCATCTCCCTTGCATCTATTATGGGTGAGCCCAAGTTTACTTTTTCCTTAATTCTGGTGAGCGGATAATCAAATTTCTTCAGCTGTTTAGGGCGTAGGAGTCGAAAGGTCCCATGTAAATAGGCAACATCAGTTTTCTTTAAAATCGGTAAAGATCACACTTCTTGGGATTTTGGCAGAGAGGACGATATTCATAATTCTTTACCCCTGCTTCATTCGCATTCGTATATACATACAGTGAAAATCACTTAAGAATTTGCCACTTTGAAGTTTTCATGCTTTAGAAGTTTGGTTTTTTCGGTCCCTTGAAGCCGGATTTTGAAAAATGGGCCAATTTATGTTAAATATAAGATTTTCTCTAATAAGAAGTTTTTTTTCCGGGTCCTTGGAAAACCTTATAAGAGAGTTTTACTGCACATACAGCCATATTCTTCTCCATAAGTCTTTTAAAAAAATGGAGATGGAAAAGGTTGTGAAGTACCTTGGATATTCAGATCTGCTAAATAACATTCAAACAATACTTTCAAATAAACACAAACAGGGACTCCTTGGTTGAGTGGTTACGATCCTCGGCTACGAATCCGGAGATTGCGGGTTAAAATCCCGGTGTGCTCAAGTAAATTTCATTTGATTTATTTTACAATTTATTCATTCAAAATAATATGTACATAGTATGTTTGCGGCACGTTACAGAGTGGTAGATACTTTAAGTATCACCCTGGTGAAAGACCACCATTCTGAATTGAAACATTGCTTGAAATGGCTTTAGATCTGAATAGCCAGGTACTCCGATACCTTCCTCTTACCCATCTCCTTCCCCTTCCAACAATCTTCAACCTCACAACATACCCCAATTTGCGCATGCCATAGTTTCACTGGCTCCAGATGGTTGGGAGCAGTTGGGATTCTTGTGCGGTACTAACGTGAATTTAAAAAAAAAGCAAACAAACTTTTAATAGCGATTGTCTTAAAAGCAGTATCTTTGGAATATAAAGACAAAAGATTCACACTCTCCACATCATTTATCCCACCCTTTGTCTCTCTCTTTCACGGCGGTCTCTTTCATACAAGCACTCACACGTACATTCATTTCACCCCTCCATACTTAAATCGCACAATACAGACGATGTTATACTTTCTGAGGCCTTTTGTCGTAATGAAATTTCTCTAATATATATTATGACATTTATATGTACATATACAGGGTGTTAAGATACATATTTGACTTATTTTAACCAGTGATTCCTGACTTTATTTGGAGTAAAAAAATGTGGATGAAATTTTGGTCTCTAGCGATTTTTTTGCACCTAAAAACATAAATCAGTATGTAATTGAAAATTTAGGTCGAAGTTGGGGGTTGCGCGGTCACTTGGCTGAGTGACCAGTGACGACATGTGAAATAATTTTTAAAAAAATTTTGAAATAAATTTAATGTAAATCAAATTTAATAATGTTATTATTAAGTTCTGCAATTATTTTAGTTTTTATTATTGTGAAAGCGTTCATGGCCATTTTAAAACTGTGGTTAACCGCCCGTCCTTTGGGTTATTCAAAAAGTCGGTAAAAAAACATAGTTTTTTTTTCATTAGATTTCGCAATAACAATACGTGTTACTAGTGACGTAACTTGTATGGGAGAGACGAAAATACCCAAACACATCCGTTAGCTTCGGTTGACTTCGAAATACTAAACGAGATGACGCAGGAACAAACTTGACATATACGAATGTTTTGTGGGTTTCAGATATAGCTTTTTTTGTACCTGAACGCACGGGATATGGCTTGTTGCTTTCGGGCGATAATATAGCGTCGATATCACGTACGTTCGTATGGGTAGGGCGGTTAATCCACATTGTGGTGACTTCCTTATATGATATTATTTACTCCCACCCAATTCTAATTTGGACGGTGTTTAAAATTATTTATTATCAGTAAAACCGATTTAGTTAGAAAATAATTAAAATTCTCTATTCTGTGAGGTACTTGTATTTATAGTGTGTTTTCCCCGCATTTAAATGACAGTGTTTTCTTAATTGATTTATTTACATAGTTTGAAAATGGCCTTGAACGCCGAAACATCTGTCACAATAAAAAAAATAAAATATTTAATAATAACACTATTAAATTTGATTTACTTTAAATTTCTATAAAAAAATCAAATCTACAAATTAAACACAACAACAATTAATAATGTGAAATTGTTATTTTTTTATTGAATTTGAAAAAAAAAACTCTATAAAATATAATTTCAATTATAATTTTTACTCCAATTAAGGTCAGGAATCACTGGTTATAATGTAAGTCAGGTACGTGTCTCTTTACACCCGTATGCATACTTCAAAAGTTTGCTGATACATATCAGTGTACACATTTATCACATTAATCACTGTACACATTTGAGTGTACATAAACTCAAATGTGTACAGTGATTAATGTAGTTAGTTACCCTTGACTCTGTGCAGAAACGGGCGGTCCGTTTGATAGATTCCCCTATCTTAACAAACAGATTGCAATCTTTAGAGCACAGGCGTCAGGCGGGAATACTGTCCTTATTCTACTTGTATTTGAAAGGAAGATTCTTAGAGGAGCCGGCGTCATTGATTCCTTTGACACTGGTGCAACCGGAAAATGCGTCCAACATTTGTCATATGAGAATGCATTGTTACTATGACACATTCTTGAGTTCAATAGCCCGACTGTCGAACAATTTGCCGATTTCTGTGTTTCCTTCCTCCTACAACATATTTACTCCTTCCTCTCCTCGAAAAAACCTTCCACATAGCATCCTCAAAGATGACATATAAATAAGTAAAAAAAAATTGTTTATTTACGATGAACCATTGTGTAGTAAATATTTAAGTGATTAAGTATTGTTGTATAAAATAGAATAAAAATGTCAACTTATAGATATTTTAGTAAATACGTACTTGTAATAAGTTCTAATTTCGTGGAGGATGTACCGGATAAATGATATATCTGAAAAAATCATTTAATGAAGAACACAAAAATGTATATACCACAGTAAAGTGTCAACTGTCCAGGGCCTGTGGAACTATTGCATCTCTAAAAGGGGGAGAGGAAGAGGAAGAATCCGGTTTTACAGATCTGGTCACTGAACGAATGTTGGTCTTCACCAGGGTGACACCGAGTTATCGTTCACTCTGAAACGAAATGCAATTTTATATTTAAACCAAACATTCTTCCTAAGACGATTTTTCTACCTCTCAGTTCGTTCAAATGACTAAAATTTTCTTGATTCCAAATTGGCCACAGAGTAATTCATGCAATAACCGAAAGCCCATTTTAGCGACATCTACAATCACCGGAGATGGTCCCCAGCTTCCAGATCCAAGTTAATTGCGTTTCGATTGTTCTAGACCAGCGGTTTTCAAACTTTTTGTTTTTTTTTACCCACTTCGGGTAAAAAAAAAAAAGATGAAAAATAGAAAAAAGAAAAATGTGTGTATATATACTGGAAGAAAAACACGCACCCATGACATTAATTTGTTTTACTTGGGTATAATTTTTATTTCTGTTAGTTTACCTACTTCTTCTGTAAAATTATAATCGTTGTTTGCTTGTTATGATAAAGCTTTAATAAAATAACTTGATGTTTTTAGTTCTATTTTATGAAAAAAAAAAACCAAGCATAAAGCGGTTAAAGTGGTTCTGTAAGACCAGTGGCTAGTGTCTGGGTTACAATTGTTTCAGGTTTATTGTAAGTTACTTGTAATATTCCGATTTTTAAAATATGTACGTATGAAGCATTATTTTTTATTTAATTGATTTTATGTTATTGTTATTAGTTAATATTAATAGAGTTGTTTAGCAGAACTGTCGTAAAAAATAGTAAATTGTTATAACATTGTTCATATATAATTCTTGGGTTAATTAAAACATGCATTATAATGTGTAATCGACGGTCTTAACGTAAGGTGTCGAATCTGCAAAATTTCGATTATCGTTTTATTGTCTTATACTATCTGTATCGAACTACAGTCTTATTACTTAAAATATTACGATGGAAATAATTAAAGAAGTTATAGTTCACATTTTTACATCACTTACATTTGATAAGATCCTTTGTTTGGTCTTCTTTAAATGATATCACCGTATACGCATCTAAAGCTTACAAGATAGAATTACTTGCACAAGTAATTATTTTTCGGCACTATGGCGCACTTGCAAGTATGTTCATTTATCTTTATTATCCCATGTATTCCTGTAGAGATAAGAATATTTGCTAATAATAGCATGTGTAGAAACTGTACAGTTTATCCCAATAAATAGGGACACTACTGTTGGAACCAGTGAGTTGTCTGACGACATTCTTTAAATCACTAAGCATGTGTAGGAACTGTACAGTTTATCCCAATAAATAGGGACACTACTGGTGGAACCAGTGAGTTGTCTGACGACTTTCTTTAAATCACTAAGCATGTGGAGAAACTGTACAGTTTATCCCAATAACAAAAGAACACGACTTTCGTGAAGTCACTATTTCATTTACACATCTCTGCCCAAGGTCTTCGAAGAGGAATCTGGCGATTTATAGTCGACGTCACTGGTGTGAACGTCCAGTACACTATCCAATTATAGTACTGTATGCAAATGAATATGATCAAAACAGCACGATGGGTCCGGCGTAGAAAGTCGAAACTAGATTTGTTTTCACTCTCATGTAAACCTGGCGAAATGCAGATTTGACACCTTAAGCTGGGACTGTCGAAATAGTAAATACATACATGTATTTAATGTGTTTTAAAATTATCATTAATAACATACTAAGAATGTAATTTTTATTTTCTCAAAAAGTGTTCCATACATCGGTTGTTTCATTGAATCCAGGAAAATATAATTATATACATACTTAAAAATTAATTAATGATAATGTTAAATATGCAACTGCAAAATCATGATGTTTGAAAGAGAGGGCATGTAAATACTGTGCAATATAGTATCTTTTAATGGAAGCAATCTTCCCCGCAAGCCCTCCATTGATATGCTTGGTGTAACCTTAAGTGACCAGCTCAGGTGTGGGGGCTCTATCGAAGCCAGAGTAAAGTTAACCTCTCAGAAGCTAGGCGTACTGTACAGAGCCCGCAGATACTTTAATAGTACACAACTGCTGACCCTGTACAAATCGCAAGTGCGCCCCACTGTAGAATTTGGTAGCCACCTTTGGTCGGGAGCCTCAAAATATTCTGTCCTTGTTCTACCGGTATTTTAATGGTAGATGTTCTGAGGAACTAGCATCATTGATCTCTTCAGCACCGGTGCCTAGTCAGGAATCACGCCAAACGCGCGCCCAACATTTTTATACGGTTGACATTTGTCATATGAGAGCGGGTCGCTTTTACGACTCGTTCTCATGTTCAACAGCTCGGCTGCGGAATGATCTGGCGGTCTCTGTGTTTCCTCCCTCCTACAACATGGGTCTCTTCAAGACCCAGGTTCACTTCTTCCTATCCTCTAAAAGGCCCTCCACATAGCATCCCCAAAGATGATATAGGCCTTGAAGGAAATTATTTCCCCTAAGGACTCCTGTGTGGAGTTACTGTAAAAAAAAAAAAAGAAAAATTTCCAGATGCCCAAGAAAGACAATGCACGATCGAGTGACTTAAATACCCAGGTCGGGTTATGCCAAAAGTCTAAACAGAAGTTGTATGAGATGATGTATGAATGATGTATGAATGATGCAAGGGATGTGTGCCAAGACAGAATGTGTTGTGTGGCGGTCCATGCTCTCTGCCTGCCACTGCTGCGAAATGGTTTGATGGTTTGGCTCCTTATAGACTACTATAACTGTTGGCACGCTTTCTTGTCACATCTCCCTTTGTTTCTATTATCTATGATTTATTCAAACCTTTGGAGTAGGTACCTATCTATATCGATGATATAGTTCCATAGACATTTAAAAAAGAAGTTTAATTAGAACTGAAGGCAATGTAATTTGTATTTAAGTATTTATTCTTGATTAATTATGTAAATTTCACCTGTAATATTTATTTCTTAAATAAATAATTTTGAGGGAGTTTGATGAATTTATTTATTTGTATTTAGGTAATTTATTAAGAGAGATTTAGGTAATTTATTACTCTCAGTATCACCCTAGTGACAGACCACCATTCAGAATCGAAACGTTAGTAGAAATGGCTGTAGCCATGTTTAGTAACCAGATCGGAATAGATGGTATTCCCGAACCTTCATCTTCTCCAACTCCTTCCTCTATCAACATCAGTTTCACCATATAGCCCAAATCTGAGTACCATAAACTAACTGGCTCCAGGCAATTGGGACTAATGCGAAGAAATCACCTGAAAAAAAGATTGCATCTAAAATAATTGTACACTAGACCAGTCAGTGGCTGAGTTGGCATCGCGTTTGGGTGTCACCCAGGCGTCGTGAGTTCAATTCCTCGGCTTGCTAATTCCTCAATTACGACACAAGTAATATCTTCCGCTTACTGTGATGGTAGTAGGAGATTTTCAAATTTTGTCAGTTTATTCGAAACCAGGGAATATTTGTCTTTCTTTAAAAAAAAAAAGGGAATTTGTGTGACTTCTTACGTTCAACAGCACTTCTTTATTTCTTCAGAGAGATCCTACACACAGCATCCTCAGAAGATGACATAGTCCCTGATGGATTTTTTTCCTTCAGGGGGTCAAGTCTGTGTCTTTTGCGTCAGCTAACGCAAGTTAAATCGGCCATGAACAACATATTTTGACAGTTTGGTAGTCCGTATTACGCTGACAAGTTAAGTTTGCGTTAACGTTTAGAGATAAATCTGTAAAGCAAACGCAAGAGATGACGCTGTGTTTATAAAAACAGTCAAAATGAGTTGCTTATGGCCAATTTAACTTGCTAACGCAAAAGATACATACTTGGCCCCCAGGGCCGTAATGGGTTAAAACAAAAAATAAAATAAAACACCCGACCACCACTGATTTTATGTTATGAATTGTTTCTGTAATGTAATAATGATGCACATAATTAATTAGACTCAGAAACAATGAATCGCTTTTATTCAATCAACACTATTAATTATGGCTACCATTCTCCACTATCCAGAATGTCGAGACTTGTTAACTCAATCCAGGCCTTGATTTTTTTGCAACTAGTCTAAATGATCTTTGTTGGGCTTTACGAAAATAAATTTCAAAGATTATCATTTAGTATGTCTTGAATCATGGACTCTACCAAAAAATTGTTCAGGCTTTGACTCAAATGTATATTTTTGTCATTGCTTCATTCATACTTCACAAATCTTTGCATAACCAACAATATAACACAAAATCAAAGCAAGCGTAACCAATATATAATATATAGAAATTACCTAAACACTAATAAAAAGTGCAAACAACAGTACTATTCGCAACAACTACAAAAAGCACACAATGACCCACAAAAAACATGGAACATCATAAATGAAATCTCAAACAGGAATCAAAAGGAGAGCAAAATTCCCCAAAAAATTGTAACTGAAAATAATATAACCATTGAGAACGCTGAGGATATCGCAAACAATTTCAATCACTT
Organism: Halesus radiatus; assembly: GCA_022606495.2. Classification (NCBI taxonomy): domain Eukaryota; kingdom Metazoa; phylum Arthropoda; class Insecta; order Trichoptera; family Limnephilidae; genus Halesus; species Halesus radiatus. Next base: position 69,502 of record JAHDVE020001996.1, on the reverse strand, counting down.
TTTCACAAACATCGCATCGACTCTAATAGAAAATAATCCCTCTCTTAGCTTACACTCGCGGCAAGTACCCTCTGACATCTTAGATACTAATAATACTACCTCTGAATTATCTGATTTCACCCAAATAACAGAACTTGAAATTCAAACCACATTGATAGTCTAAGCGTTAGGTCTGCTAATGGCCCTGATAACTTAAGCAATGCCACAATCAAATCTATTAAAAAACATATAATCATCCCACTACATCATATACGAGTATTTAACACTTGCATCACTTGCAAATTTAAATTGGCTAACATCGTTCCAATACATAAATCAGGATCTCTATCAAAAACAGATAACCACAGAACAAGAGTAGACAGTAGTATTACTGTCTAAAATCTTCGAAAAATGTCTAAAAAAACGAATTATTGGTTTTCTGGAATCAAACGCACTCCTATCAGCCAACCAATAGGGGTTTAGAAATAAACTTATTACTGATGATGCTTTATTTAATTTAACCAAAACCATATATTCTAACTTAGAAGCAAATATCAAAACTCTAACAATTTTTCTGGACTTAAAAAAGGCCTTTGACACCGTTAACCATAGAACTCTTTTAAAGAAACTATCCAACATTGGAATTGAAGTTAATTGTCTCATGTTATTACAAAACTACATACTGAATCGTCAACAATGCACAAAAATTGGAGCATGCTTGAGCAATTTTGATCTTGTTAAACATGGTATGCCACAAGGAACTGTTTTAGGACCTCTACTCTTTCTAGTATATATAAATGACCTATGTAACATTGATATGCCTGGTAAAATTTTCTCGTTTGCTGATGATACTGCAATAACGGTTCAAAGAAAAACATGGGAAGATACAACCAATAAAGCTAACAAATGTATTGCTATTATCAAAGCGTGGCTAGATAGAAACCTTCTTACTTTAAATTATGATAAAACTCTTTTCATCCCTTTTTATAATACTCAAAAGTCAGCTCCTAAAACTAACCTTAATTTGATGTTTCATAATGTTAAATGTAACCCGACCACATGCTCAAGATGTGAGGAGATGAAATCAGGAAAATTCATTAAGTACTTAGGTGTAAATATAGATTGTCAACTTAAATGGACCAACCATATAGAAAAGACAGTAAATAAACTAAGATTCTTAACTTATATATTTAAACGAATGAGTAACTTATTAAATGTGAAAACCATGAAACTTGTTTACAATGCACTGCACTAGTTCACTCATCTCTTTCCTATGGAATAATTGGTTGTGGTGGAACTTACAATAATCACATAAAACCTCTGGAAATTGTTCAAAAATCAATTATCAAGTTTATGTACCAGAAAGTAAAAACCTATCCCTCCAAACAATTGTTCCTAGAAAGTGATATTTGTGACCTAAGAGAGACCTATAGTTTTCAATGTCTAAAATTTATTTACATGCGTCCAAACAACTTCACGAAAAATTCAAATCGTTCTAGCCAAAGACATGGTAATTCTATATATGCAGTACCCCATTATAAAACCAGGTTGGCCCAAAGGTATATTAATTTTATTGCACCAAAAATGTATAATTCACTTTTCATAACCTTCGAAGAGACCGTGTTATGTCAAAACATTAACTCTTATAAAAAATATATTAAATCTTGTATAAAAAACACTGAATTAGATAATTTTTTCTTATAAGTCTTAACATTCATCTATAGTATTTTCCTTTACACAGAATTCTAGCTTGTTCTCTTTTGTTTAAATTTTAATGTTAGACTTTTAAAATTCAACTCAATTTTTCACCTGTTGCCCGTACCAACAATGTATTATTCTGTTCAATTCCTTATTTTATGTTATCATTTTTTATTACACCAATACATATGCATTTTTATAAAACCTACTTTCAAAACATTAGTATCGTACTTGTATGTGATTTCAAAACACCCACTAAAATCTTATTATACTTATGTACGTATATGTGATGATAACAGTAAATTCTGTTTACTGTCATATCTTATAAGATGTTTTTTTTTGTTTGTTTCTTATTATCACTTTGTCATATTTTATCTTTCTTATTTTCGCTACCACTTTTAAGAAAATGATTAACTTATTTTTTGTTTAAAATGAAAACTTTCACATAAGCCATAGAAATGTGATAAAAAAACTATTATAATACCCACACACAGGCTTGGCCTTTGTGGGATTTTTTCGTTTGCATATTTAATTTTTATCATATTTTCTTGTATTCTCAAACTGTTTCAAAATGTAATTATGTAACAAAAATTCGCAATAAAAAAAATAAAAAATTCATCGTGTATGTGCTGTTCCTTTTTTGTAGCTCTTATTTATCTCACTTCGTATTGTGTATTTTGTGTAATTGGACAATGTTCCAATTAAAAAAAATAACATATATTCATTAAGTTTATACCCATCACTACCTTCAATATGATAATAAACTTATAACTTACATGCATGAAAGTAAACATGACAATAAACTTATAACCTACATGGATGAAAGTAAACATGACAATAAACTTATAACCTACACCCATGAAAGTAAACATGACAATAAACTTATAACCTACATGCATGAAAGTAAACATGACAATAAACTTATAACCTACATGCATGAAAGTAAACATGACAATAAACTTATAACCTACATGCATGAAAGCAAACATGGCAATAAACTTATACCCTACATGCATGAAAGTAAATATGGCAATAAACTTAAAACTTACATTCATGAAAGTAAACATGACAATAAACTTATAACTTACATACATGAAAGTAAAAGTGACAATAAACTTATAACTTACGTACATGAAAGTAAACATGACAATAACATTATATACATATAAGTAAACGTGACAATAAACTTATAGTTTATCTGCACACGTAACGTCTATGAAAGATCAATAAGATAATAATTATTAATCAGAATTCACCATCAAAAAATCATCTTCTCTTAACCGCCTACGTGCCTGTGATGCCTATCGGCACTCAGGGCCGGTCCTGTACTGGCGCTGATAATACCTGCTGATAGCGCCATTGAGGTTATTTTTCACATAAACGGCGCCAGACAAGTCGTCCAAATATTATTCATTACAGTAATTATTACTTGGGCGTTTATTAACGCACCAAAAAACCTCGTAAAATTTACACACCAATCATCGTTTTCATGAAATTTAGATCGTTCCATACGTTTACGAGTCGTAAGCAATTTTGGTGTTATTTTGATTTTAATTTTGACAAAGGGCGCCATAATTTTACTTGCATCATGCGCCGTTTGGCTTAGTCCGGCTCTGTCGGCACTCGCATCCAGCATTATCTTTTCATGGGTTTTTATACCCGTATTAAACCTTTATGAATGGTTATGTTCAAAATGATGAATGATCTACATAGTAATTGAAAGAGGAGGTCCAAGAGTTTCGAATCCTACCGCTAGATCTCTCATCGTTTTGCTAACGACATCTAGAGTGTTCGCACCGCCAAGCAGCCATTTCGCGTCTCTAAGGAACTCCAGTCCATTTACTTATTTATTTGAAGAAAATTTATTTATTGAAAAAAAAATTTTCGAAAAGAAAGATGGAAAGATCAAAGAAGCGAAGCTACCAGTCTACAATGGAGTGCTGATACCAACCCTGATGTATGGAAGTGAGACGTGGAACTGGCATAGGAAGGATGGAAGTATACTGAATGCTTTGTAAATAATGCAAGATTGATGTGAGCGTAATGAGTAATATTAAGAATGGGAAGCTCAGATGGTTTGGGCTTGTAAGGCGGATGAACGAAGAAAAGAGTGTAATGAGAATATATGACTTTAATGTGACTGGAAGAAGAAGCCGAGGACGTCTGAGGAAGACATGGCACGATCAAGTGAACCGAATACTTGAGTCGGGCCATGTCAAGAGTCAGAATAACAAGAGAGTACGTGTGAAACGAATGAAGCAAGGACCGAGTTGTTTGGCGGTCCGTCCTCTCTGCCTATCTCTGCGGGGAAACGGCGTGATGGTTAGTTAGTAAAACTTAAAAAAATGCACCATTGTACAAAATTCCGACTAATGCTCTGCGAGCCTTGTTCGTGGTTGATGCGAGGGTCTGGGTCCAGTGTGTGGTGGTAGTCCGGGGAGGGGGGGGGGGGTCCAGGGTCAGCGGTGGTCAAAAATGATGGAGAAGGCAAGTCGGTAGAAGGAGAGCTAGGTAGGGCAGTCAAGAGAGCAGAAGTGTTGTCGGTTTGCGCGCTTCTGGCTGACTGAGGAATGGCTATTTTCGGCCTCTATTTATACCCTTACTCAGGTGCTATCGCGAGCGCGCAGTGTGGTTTCTTGTGACGCTAGTGGCACCCCTCTGTGTCGCGAAAGTTTTATCCGCCAACTCCTGTCTCCCTCACACCACATTGCCCCGCTCTCTCAATTTATTTGGTAATTCTTAAAACAGCTGTACTCCCCGTCAGTTGAATAATAAAAAAAAAACGTTTGGCTAGGGGGGGCCGGACCAGTTATGCAATTTAAATATTTATTTTCTATTGGTCCCAGCCCCGTACAAGTGCTGACAATATATACAAAAAATATTATTTTAGTCTCTAATGAAAAGTGACAAAGACGTCCGACACAGCTCCGGTATTTACCGATTTCTAGGACGAAAATCCCGGCTTTGCAAGAGGATAGCTTATTTAGTAACACGAGGAGAAAAATATATTTCTCTGAATATTAGCAGGTAGCTATTCTGGGGACACCACTTATAATTTTATTATTTATTTATTTTATTTATTAGAAACACAAACAAAATATTTACATAACAGCATCATACATAATATATCACATATACACACACAATCGGTATGTAAATATCTATAATAAATGTGTTTACAACATGTGTTGTGTACGCAATAAAGTTTATGAATTATTTAGTTACAAATAACAATGTTGTTTACCCATCTCACTAAAACTCGGTGCGTGCAAAAACACGATAGTGCAATAACGATGTTATTTGTTTGCACGATGGCCAAACAAACGAAGATGTTAAAATGTTGAAGGCAAAATAATGTCACCAAAAAAGGTTAAAACATTTCACCAGCTTTAAATTTAATTTTATATAAACAATTTTATTTATGAAGACATAAAAAAAATCATCTGTGGATTTTTGTATTGAGATTTTAAATGCATTTATGAAATTTGAGAAAATGTCAATGTTGTAATGTTTACTCATTTCATGTCTGATGAAAAATAAATAAAAGTGAAAAAGAAACGTAAGGTATGAACAATGAAAGATATAAAAGAAAATATGAAGGAATCAACATGAGAAATAAGGATTAAAAAAATAAGAGATTTGTTTATTTGTTAGAAACGAACAGCTTTTAATACAAAGGAAGTTTAACAAAATGAAAGCCAACAAAGTTTCTCGTGCTAACAGTGGTTAAATACAGATGATTTATTTATGAAGCTAACAAAATAAAAATAAAATAATAATAAGAAAGAAGGGGGAGAGGAAGATAGGATCTCGATACATTTTATACTCGTGCATATTGTGGTTATACGTATTACTTCGGTTCGATATTTTGAAAGGATATTGTGAAGAATGTCGATATTGTGAAATTGTGCGTTATATTGTGCACAAAATGACAATGTATAATATTATATTATAATATGATATGTATAATATGACATAATTAACATGTATAATATGATATATATGTATGTATATTATCCTCAAACTGATCAGAGGCATACAAATGCAGCTGTGATGTATCACATACATACTCGCCCCACTGCTGTTTAATATCAGGTTATGTTCTGATTTTGTAAATAGTAACATTTTGTAAATAATTTATTCTAAAATGTAAACATGTTAGTTGTAAGCCTCTATCACTAGTTTTAAGTGACTAGCTACAGGTCTAAGTTGTAAGTCGCTATCTATATAAGTCTTAGATGTAAGTCACTAATTATAAGTCTGATTTATGTATTTTCTAGTTATATATCTTAGCTGTAAGCCATTAGTAATTAATCAAATATGTAAATTAATAGATATAAGTCTAAGTGATAAGGTATAGGTTAGATAAATTATATTGTAAAGCGCCTTTGAGGTGATTTTCTCACGAAAACGGCGTTATAAAAATAATCCATTTATTATTATTATTATTAAATACGGGGAATTGGAGAATTTATTCTAAGATTGGTCCTGCATGCGGGCAAATGTAGAAAATCGGTATGTGGAGTTGGTCTTGACGGTATGTGAATTTTTATAAAGAACTGGCGAGTCCAGGACATTATTCATAATTTTAAACAAAAAAAATTTATCAAATATTAAACGTCGTATTTGAAGCGTGATGAAGTTATTGAATTTTAAGGATTAGGTATTATTTGCAAAGTGTAAATTAAATTTACAATTTACATGATTAAATAATTTACGTTGCATGCTTTCGATTCTTTCAATATGTTCTTGGTATAAAGGTGTCTATATCGGTGTGCAATATTCTAAGTGAGGGCGGATACACGCTGTGTAAAGGGAGTACAGAGTCTTTATGTTGCGAAAAGGTTTTGAAATACGAATTAGAAATCCAAGCATTTTATTGGCTTTATTGATAACCTCATTAGTTTGTTCGATAATATTTAGTTTCACATCCAGTATTACCCCAAGGTCTCGAATAGATTCTACTTCAATGATGTGTATCATTTAAAGTGTAATTAAAATATATTTTCTTTCTGTTTACATTTCGAAATATTAATAACTAATTTGTTCAATTATCAGTACACAAAAATACGATTGAGGTCATCTTGAAGTTTGATGCAGTCATTGATTGATTTGACAACTAAATATATATTTTTTAATCATCTTCGTATGCTAAGTAATTAGCACGTAAAAAACATTTGTGTTTATAATAAATATATACATTAAATAATAGTGGCCCTATGTGAGAACCTTGAGGTACACCGGAGGGAACGATAATGACACAAGAAACAAAGTAGTAGATCAGATGTGAATGACAGATTATACTCGTATATAGATTCCATGTTCTTAATAAGGACAGCTGGAGACTTCTCGTTTTTACGAGCGTAGATGCGTCCATTCCTTATCCAAGTGAACTTTTACAGTTTTCATTAACATATATTTGGATAGACATACACTTTTGATAAATAAATGGACGAACTATTTGAGTTTTTACGAAGTTATAGTCAGGAAGCGCACTACCTGCATAGCGCCATTTACACCTGACGCACGAAAAGTTTAACCGACCCAGAGTCGTATGAAATACCGTTATGAAATATTGTATTTTCAAGAAAACCTTCAAGAGAAATGATGATTAAATACCTAGCAATTCATTGTATTCAACTTACATAATTATTACACAATTTTACCAGATTATTCGACTGACAAAAACGCAAGGTCAAATCTAATATTAAAAACGAAAGTTGAGTAAATATTATTCAGTTCGACTTTGAACAGTCGGATTTCGTTGCAATTTTGCAAATACGTTATCACCGGCCGACTTTCCAATTCATACGAATATCTGTAACTTTTTAATGTTGTTTTACTGCTCCCAACCGTCTAGAGCCAGAGGGATTATGGAATCCTCAATTGGGGTATGTTGTGAGACTAATATTCCATACTTCTATCAGAGTCTCAAAATTTATTCAGTTAGATCAGTTCTGTGGTATGAAATTATATTTCAGCACATTAATAACCCCATATATAATACAAATAGACTAGAGCATACTTACAATACTCGTCTCATATTTAATGAAGGATTAATGGTTCCTAAGCATAAAAACAAGTATGGACAAAGAACTTTAGATGATTGATGATTCCTAGTTGTATAAATATGTTACCAGCTGAAATAAAAAAAAAAACTATATTAAAACTAAACCATTAATAAACACGTTGAAAACTTGGCTAGCTGAAAGAAGCTGTTTGTATTAGAAATAAGGAAATATTATTTTATTTATTTTTTGAAGTGAGAGTAAGAGAAAAAATAATGTTTTAAGTTTGTTACATATGTTTTGAATTTATATATTGTTTTTTTTTAATGTTTTTATTTCACATATTTTGTTACCTTGTCTGTAAATTTTAAGTATTAAATACCAAGCTCCCGTTAGACAAACTACAAAAAAGTAGTTTATCGGGACTTTTTGCATTGTATTTTTTCTTTTGTAAAATTAAATAAAAAAATAAATTAAAAAAGGATATTGACGGCCTCCGCGATTGAGTGGTTACGATCATCGGCTACGAGTTTGAGGTCGCGGGTTCGAATCCCGGTACGTAAATTTTATTTGATTGTTTTGTGTTATATTTCACAATTTATTCATTAAAAATAATATATAGTATATTTACAGCACGTTCCAGAGTGGTAGATACGTCAGTATCACCCTGGTGAAAGAGCACCATTGAGAATCGAAACGTTGCTTGAAATGGCTTTAGCCGTGTTTGTTTACCAGATCTGAATAGCCAGGTACTTCCCCACCTTCCTCCTTCCCCTCCACACTACTTTCAGCTCCACAACATACCCTATTTGGGTATGCCAACTTCCAGACGGTTGAGAGCAGTTGGGACAGCTCTTCATGTATTCACATTACCGTTTCTTTCCGTGTTGATATTGGGGCGTCACCGACTAGTGCGTAGTTCTATAACATATTTGCCTCCATCACTACTAATATAATGGGTATTAGCAATGTGTGTTTCCCCATAATGACACTGCCGACTGTGGGTAACTCCGTGTGACTGCGCTTCAGAGGCGGAACAGTCATCAATATCACTTAAATCATTAATATAATTTAAGTCATCAATACCGTTTATTTACCGTCTTCAAGTTTTATTTGTAGAACTCCATTTTTATTTCAAATAAATTATTATTATTATTATTCATAATTTCTTCAAACGATTGGTTTTCACTTTGTGGCGTCATTATTAATAATTCAATTAAATAATACATAATATTAATAATAATAATATATTTTTAGTATTACACCTGAAGAAGAAAGAATCGCTTTTGAAACATGTAGATATCTTTATATTAATAAAGTGGTGAATACAAAATACGTCATTTATTTAATTTATTATTATTCAATTTAAAAAAATGTTTATTTATAAGAAAGGTTCTGCTAGGTAATTATTATTAGGCGAGACAGCTGTTTCGCCTTTCTAAGGCATTATCGAACTGTGAAGAAGCCACTCACGGACGGTCTATTTGTATTATTTCTATGTAGGTACTTATAAAACCAATTTTTAAATTGAATAATAATAGATGTTATTTTTTTAACTAAAAAAACCAATATAAATGTATATATCACTTAAGTCATCAAAATCGCTTAGGTCACCAATTTCACTTAGGTCATCAATATCACTTAGGTCATCAATATCCCTTAGGCCATCAATATCCCTTAGGCCATCAATATCACTTAGGTCATCAATATCAATTAGGTTATCAATATCAATTAGGTCATCAGTATCACTTAAGTCATCAATATCACTTAAGTCATCAATATCACTTATTACATAATTTCTTTTTTATACTCGTCATAGTTTTTCATAGTTGCTAATATACATTTTTACTACGCACGCACCAAAGGAATCTCAATTCTATTACCGCCTTAGTAACAAAAACAAACAAAAAATTCATGAAACTAAGTTTTAATTTTCGTATGCACACATGATTTTTCTGAAATGTTTTTTTTTTTAAATAATTTTTTATTTTTATGTGACACCTCACAAGTATATGTACACCCATGTATGTACAGAGCTCGTACATGTCAACTATATCGCTACCCGGTTGGGCAGCGTTGTGAGGCGACGTGTGACTTAACAATCAGTCAGGAGATCATCGAATCGAGTGGCAGAGACAAATTCGCGAGGCCGCCCCCAAGTTCGGCCGCCTGAGTGTGCCGCACACATAGCACCCGAGGTTGCGGCGGCCCTGCCTCCAAGACTCCGCGGCATCTGGGTCAGGTGGATTTTTGACGAAATATTGGCTAACTTGCATCACACGCTTTGCCGAATTCTCTTTATATCCGTGTGCCGAACTAACAGGGCTGTACAAAACTGTCCACATTACAAAATAATACAATGTTATTTTTCTCATCATCTCATCTTCTTCCACTTGTCCTATTCGGGTACAGTGGCGGTTTCCTGTAAATAGCTAAATTCTATATGAAATACGCACTGAAATTTTATGTAATTTCCTCACCTTTCCCTTCTCTTTCCCTTCCTAAATACCTTCAGCCTCACAACATTCCCAAATTGAGGATGCCATAGTCTCACTGGCTACGGACGATGTAAAAAAAAGGTAAATAGGTTTTCATACTGCATCTATTTTCAGGATTGAGGATTTTTGTCTATGGAAACCTTATACATGTTCTTTAATACCAGTTATAGAATTTACAGAAAAATAATTTGTGGTATTGCTTAAAAGGAACGGCTGCGCGGCTTGTTTCATACAAAACTTAATTTTGGATTTGGCCAAAATACTGACCTAAACCTAATGATATTTTTTTTATAAAAGTATAGTAAATATCTAGTACGGACTAGAAGTAATTTATTTATTTTTGTTTTACATTATGAAATATAGGCCATTAATGGAAATGATTTTTTGCGATTTTAGAGGCACCTGTAACAATTATTTTGGGGCTAACGGAGATCTAAAAAAAGTTTTACCCTTCTACTTTGAAAATATAATGAAAAAGAGAATTAAAAATTAAAAAAATATATTTAGAAAAATAAGCATTATGGTGGACTTTAAATCAAATTAAAAACGACCAATTTACGTCGGAACACAAATTTGCCGTACATAATTTAAAACATCGACCCGATTTTATATTTTTATTTACGTAATCATATTTACATAGCAAATATGATAATTAAAAAAAAAAGATAAACCCGCAAATAATTTTCTGAATTGCCTTTAAAATTATGACAACTGATTTTTTTTCATGGCATATACTTCAAAATTTAAAACAAAAAAGAAAATACTTCTCATCGGTACTATAAATACCTTTAATTAAAAAATGATTTATATCGTTCAGTTTGGATGGGTATTTGTACCTGAAATCCAAAATTAAGTTATGTATGAAACAGGCAGCGCAGACGCTCCTCTTAAACTAGCAACCTGTAAAGTAGGACCATTTCTGAGTGCTGGCCCTTTCGATTTTTTTGCTTCGTAATAATCAGATAACATTTTAGATAAAACCGAAAGTGTTTAGATTTGTGCCAACCCTGTATGCGAGATAAAACGCCAGTCACCGTTACATCTCAAAGCACCCAGTGTGCTATAATAACAGCCCATTGCGCGATGCACGCTGTGTTCCGTACCATCATTACATTATATTACACATTATTACATTATTCTACACAGAATAATACTAGAAATTAGCTAGTACAATCTGTCAATAAAATTTAGAAATTTATTAAAATAGTATTATATATGTAAAATAACTATTTTTTTTTCGTTCTTTTCAGTACCTACTTTGGAAGCACCGAATAGCACTGATATTAGAACAAATTAAAGTAGATTCAAATGTGAGGTTAATGAGGAAAATTACATAATTTAATTAATGTTATAGTTTAATTTATTAAACAATAGCTGATGTGATTCTTGCTTGTCATTAGGGTGCCATAATTGATTTGACAGCAAAAGTAACTATCTAAACAAAGAAACAAAGAAACAAAGAAACAAAGAAACAAAGAAACAAAGAAACAAAGAAACAAAGAAACAAAGAAACAAAGAAACAAAAAAACAAAGAAACAAAGAAACAAAGAAACAAAGAAACAAAGAAACAAAGAAACAAAGAAACAAAGAAACAAAGAAACAAAGAAAAAAAGAAACAAAGAAACAAAGAAACAAAGAAACAAAGAAACAAAGAAACAAAGAAACAAAGAAACAAAGAAACAAAGAAACAAAGAAACAAAGAAACAAAGAAACAAAGAAACAAAGAAACAAAGAAACATTCATTTGAAAATTTTATTTCTTTCCCAAAATTTATTTTTTCAAAATGTGTCTAAATAATAAAGTTCTTAACTAGGTATTTACTTGTGTTTTCCATTTTGAAAATATTCCACCCAAACAAACCTTCTTCTTTTGAATATGTAATCTGTGGCTAACCAGAGTGGTATATATATGGGCTAACCTCAATACAACATGGCGGGTTCAATGTGTTTCATACCAATTTTAAAACGTTATAGCAACAGTTTTACATATTGGATTTCATTCAAACTATTCTCTAAACTTTCCCGGCACTAATAAGAACAAACTGTGCTATTTTCAGCGGAACTGGTAGAGTAATTTTCGAGAAAATCGAGGACACACAGACAAACATTATTTTTTTTTATATATAGAGATTGCCTTAAACACCCACACGAAGGAGGTCGTGAAAACACAAAAAATGCTATAATTTTTTTCTTTAAATTACCTCAAAGAACTCCGTCAAAAGAATTTTTTTTTGAAATAAAATTTACGGTTTTATAAAACTCTATTAAAAGAATGCTCTATAGTCCAGTCAGACGGTGTTCAAAAATGATTTGAGGTGGAAAGTTCTGGTGTAATTGATTTTGGAGGCTTACTTTTAGTTTTTTGGGATGCTGAACACGAATCTGACGTGATCCAATAATTTTTTTCGGCCAATATGAGAAATCATTAAATAACCACTAAAAATAACTTTTTTTTTTGGATTTTGGCTTATAACATGCAAATTAAGCTTTTTACGCAAAAATATCTGATATTAGAATAAAGACGAGATAATTACCTATAATACATATTTTTTTATTTTTTTGTACAACGTGTGGTTTTCGCGCAAAAGGGTGTAGAGAAACGGGTGAAAATTATAAATTTCCACTTCAAACTACCATTTGACTAGACTACTACTCAAATTCCTCAATCCTCAAATCTATTTAACATTCCAAGATTTAATATATGCTTTGTCCAGAAAAACCATAAATTACTTACTTACATAATTACAAGTGATATTAAAAATACCACGGAGATACAAGAGTTCAAAAACAACACCGAAATAAGGCTAAGTAAACACGAAGAAGAGGAAATCATAAAAAATGAACACCATATAAGTATCAGTAACACCAACATGACAATCAACAATCAACAGAAATTTCTAGAAATATTTCAATACTAGCTGAAGTATCCGGCGTTGTCTGGGGTTAAAAAAATACATAATATTGAAGTTAAGTTTTATAATCCCTAACCCTACCCCTACTCCTACCATATCTCTTACTCCTACTCCCTATCGCTACCCAGTAATTTTCCTCTTATTTTGAACGTTAAGTGTTCAAAATTTCATCAAGAAGTACCTACATTTGGTTTTAAGGGTGGGAAAGGGGGATGGGGGTGGTTTTTAGAAATTCCATGCAGACAGTGACCTTCCTCATGTTTTGTAGGCCAACTGTGCAAAATTTCATTAAGCTAGGAATTAAGGTGTAGATTTGTTTACAAAACAAACGCGTCGTTCTCCCGGAACGTTCTTCTTTATATAATAGAAAAAGATAGAAGAACAAGAATATACATACTTATGTTTTGAAATGTAACATAATGTGATAATTTAATGTATCTTTGGTAGTATTTATTTAAAAACAGAAGAAGAAGAAGTTTTAAATTTATTAAATATCTTAAAAATAGAATATTTGATATGTACATTTCAAAAATAGTAAATAAAAAAAAAAATGTGACACCTCACAAGAGCGCACCTGTCTGTATGGAGCATATACGAGTATAGGGGAACTATATCGCGACCCGGTTGGGCAACGTTGTGAAACGGGTTAAGGAGGGGGCTGTAGGAAGGGTTTTATGAATGCGGGTCTTGAAGAGGCCTGGATTAAATGTAGGAGGAAAGACAGCTGCCGGTAGCTCGTTCTACAAAAACGGGTCGGCGAAACGATCCGTTTTCATGAAGCTAACATCAGCTGGGAACGGTTGTTCCGCTCGTGTCCGTCGTGTTTCCCGCACGTGCACCGGCGCGGAGGGATCAACGCTGCTAGCTCCTTCGAGCAGGCTCCATTGAAACATCTGTAGAACAGACTCAGCATGCCTACACCGCGTCTGTGCACTAGAGATGGCAATCGGTCTGTTAACGACGGATTGTCAATCAGACGGACCGCCCTACTTTACACAGAATCTAGCAGGTTTATCAAGTATTTGGGAGCTTCAGCCCGGAGGTGACGTTCAAATTCAAATTTTAGACGTAATTGTTAAAAAATAACGTTAAATTCGAGTAATAAATTCCCTTAGAATATAATGTAGAATCATCTCTATCGGGAATTATCACAAATTTCTGAACACCGATTGATTTTGATGTCGATGTAAAAAAAATCACTTGGACCATAGAGATTTTTTAAAGCTACAACCTTTTTCATTTATTTTGATTTTTTCATTTCAACGATCCCTCTATTTTTGTCTACAATTTCTTGACAGACTGTATACTCGTAAGTAGTACAGCACTCGGACATTACTGAAAGGGAAGTAAAGATTCCATGGCGTCATAATTTGCCTTTTTTTAATATATATTTTTATTGAGTAATTTTGAGCACTATGGCGATCTAAATGTAAATATAATTATTTTACCGCTTTCACAATATACTAGCTGACTGAATGCCGCAGATTTGAGATCCATGAGGCGTAAGTGTGGCAAAAGTAGCGAAGCTACCTGTCCACAATGAGGTCCTTTACCATATCTGATAATAATAATAATAATAGTTCATTTCTATAGCGCAGTTTTGTGAAGGTTCTTCTTAAGTGACCTAACCTAATACAATTTTAAAATAACAAATATACTATGTCTGTTCACATCTAGCAGCACCGCGCAGAGACACTGCAGTAAAGACAGTTGTTTACATTATCCATGAACGGGGTAATATTACAGGGTACGTAAACGTAAAGCATCCGAGCAAGCACGGACCAACACCGGTCGAGATTGTCGGGTAGAATATTTTGATGTTACTGGTTTGTTATCGTATTGGGGCGGGCGAGTTTCAGAGAACCCAATCTCTCTCTCTCGCGAACTGAGGGTGATGGTTACCTGGAGGATGGTTTTTTTCTACCCGATGTGTGGGCTGCCTATGGCAACATATAGGGCTTTAAATGCTATATTTTTTTATTGTTTTTTTTTTTTGAAGTGTTGGATGTTTTTTGCATGCCGGGTGGATTGACTTCTTTTTGCATAACTTCTAATACTATTTTTTTTTGTATTTTTGGTTGCTCTTTGTAATTTTTTATTAGAGCCCACACATCAAGGGGGGAGTGTTATGGAGATCGGGAGGGGGTAGGTTGGGATGTCGTCGGGTCTTATTTGCCCGAGACAATTGATGCTTGGGTTCGGATTTGAAGCAAGTTTGGAGAAAAAAGATTTGGCTAAATCGACTATGTGTTTCCTCAGGGGGTATTTTCGTGCCTGTATTAATTATGCTATTTCTGACGAACCAAGGACTTTTGGTGCATCTTCTGAGCATGACATTTTGGAATTGTTCGAGTCGCTTTGTGTTGGCTGTGGGCCAAATGGCTGAAGCGTAGGATACTGGAGGCCGCGCCTGCGCAGTTAGTGCGAATGCACACCGTTTCGCACCGCCATCTTCGTCAGTTGGCGTCACTAGACGCAAATATTGCTAAAACTGAGAAGATGTATAACAATAAATGGATTGAATTGGTCAGGGAATTAAGGTTATAAAATAATAATAAATATGGAAATAGGATTGTAAAATCTTCAAACATGTTGTGGCGGACGCTAACGCTCAGTTGACAGTTCAGTTGACAGCCGCACTCGCGTCTGGCTGTGTCTGTGCTGTGCTGTTCTGCACTGCGTGCTGCTGGTAGGTGTGACTAGACCCTTGACTTAAAATATTCATGAACAGCAGATTCACTTACATTAACAATTTAAAATAAATGAAAATAAAGCACAAAATATACACTAAATAACCTAACCTATTATAATTAGAAAATAACAGACGTAAATCTGGTGGTAGAGGAAGGATGAAAGTTGACTGAATGCTATAGAAATGAGATCCCTCAGGCGTATGTGTGATAAAACGACGTAAAACCGTGTTGATAATGTGGAGATTTGGAAATAATATAAGACTGATGTAAGCGTAACGGATAGGATTGAGAAAGGGACGCTTAGATGGTTCGGGAATGCATAGCGGATGAACGAAGAAAGGAGTGTAAGGAGAATATTCTACGCGAAAGTGAACGATGATGAAAAGAAGTCGGTGACGTCCGAGGAAGACATGGCACGATCAAGTGAATCAAGTACTTGAATCGGACCATGTCAAGAGTCAGAATCACACAAATGAGACGATGTATGAATGTGAATGATGCAAGGAGTGTGTGCCAAGATAGAGTGTTGTGTGGAAGTCCTTCCTCTTTGCATACCCCTGTGGGAGACGGCGTGGTGCTCAAATAGTTAGTTTAGTTATATTACTGCTTTTACCTATTATAAAACATTGTGTTCAATTTATAAATAAAAACATGACAATGTTATATCGTAGTACAGACTCCCAGAGGCGTGCGACCCATGGATTAGTGCGAACAAGGATCAAGTAATAGTTGCACACTAATTGAAATGTCAGAATACGTTATTGTAATCACAAATGCTTTCATATGCTTCATTTTGGAACTCCAAGTTTCTACGGTCTAATATATCCGTAGTGTGCAGGGGTAAAATTTAGCGCCCGGCCCGCCGTGCACCGACTGAGTCTAATTTTGCAAATTTATGTTTTTGTAAATTGTACCATTTTACCAGACAATTTGTGTTAGATGTTTATAAAAAACTAGCTTATGTATTTACCCGGCCTTGCTTTTTTTTTTGGAATAAAGTTATGAAGTTGTAAATTCTTACTTGTCCTTTGGGTGTCATCTTTGACAGCGAAAGTAATGCTTTGTGACGACTATTACTATCTATAAACAAAGGAACATTAATTTTGCAATTTTATTTATCTAAGTAATAAAGTTCTTAGGTAGGTACCTACTTGTGTTTTCCATTTTGAAAATATTCTACCCAAACAAACCTCCTTGTTTTGAATATGTAATCTGTGGCTAATCAGAGTGGTATATCTGTGGGCTAACCTCAATACAACATGGCGGGTTTAAATGTTTTTCATACTAATTTTCAAACTTTATAGGGTATCCCGAAAAACCCTGATGGTTCGGATGTCAAATCATAATATTTTCAATGAAACGAAATGCATGTTTGCTTTCATGTACAACTGAATGTATACCATAATAAGGAACTCCAGCGAATAATATAAAGGCTTTAAAAATATGTATTCACACAGATCAACAAACGCCGATTCTGAATATACAACTTTTATTATTAACTAGCTGATGTGTACCCGGCATAGCTCGGGATTTTTCACTTGTTATTAGGGTGCCATAATTGAATTGTAACTTTAAAAAAAAATTTATATTGACCAATAATTATAGAGCTCAAGTCACCCAAATTAACTTTGAATTTCGCCAAAACTAAAAAATACACATTTTAAATATAAAACAAAATCAAAAAATAAAAATGTACACACTAATTCAAAACCAGAATGCGCACGTGACGTCAGATGTTCCAAATACAACGGTACCAACATAACAACGTGTTTTGATGCGATGATTTTTTATTCACCTTGTAATAACGATTTATAAATTCTACGTATATATTATCTATATATATATATAAAATCAATGTAAGTTTGTTTGTTTGTCCTCAATGTTCGCGGAAATCACTTGACCGGTTTCGCTGAAAATAGCACAGTTTGTTCTTATTTGTGCCGGGAAGGTTTGGAAAGTAATTTGAATGAATTCCAATATGTAAAACTGTTGCCATAACGTTTTAAAATTAGTATGAAAAACATTTAACCCGCCATGTTTAATTTAGGTTAGCCCATAGATATAACACTCTGGTTAGCCATAGATTGCATATTCGAAAGAAGAAGGATTTTTTGGGTAGGATATTTTCAAAATGGAAAACACGAGAAAACACACCTACTTAAGAACTTTATGATTTAGATATATTTTGAAAAAATAAATGGAATGAAATAAAATATTCAAAGGAATCTTTCTTTATTTGGAGATAGTTAACTATTAAAGAAATCAATTTTTCATGATTTTAGATAGCAACTTCGGAAGTTTTTGCGGGTAAAATAAAATAAAATGTAAAAATAAAACATCGGAAAAAAAACGTTTTTTCTGGTCGATGTTTTAAATTATGCACGGCAAATTTGTGTTTCGACATAAATTATTCATTTTATAATACTATTTTTTTAATAATTAATTTTTTTTTCATAGTAGACGGGGCAATTTAAAATATATACTCGTATATCACCATTAACCCCGAAATAATTGATAACATTGTTTCTAAAATAGTGAGAAACCGTTTATTTAATTGCCTATATTTCATAATATAAAAAAAAACAAATAAAAATAAAATACTTCCAATCTGTACTAGATATTTATTACACTTTTTGATAAAAAAAAAAATTGTTCGGTTTGGGTGAGAATTTTGGCCTCAAAACCAAAATTCAGTTTTGTGTGAAACAGGCCGTCCAGCCGTTCCTCTTAACCATTAGCCATTTTTTCCGGGATAGCCAGAGCGCTATAAACCTGTGTATTCAGTACAAAAAGGCACATTGTCCTAATGCTTTTTTAAACGAATAATCGTAGAAAGTCAAAATCAGTTGCGCCAAATTCCTTGGTCTAAACTTGTTCGCGTTGCAAAATCACTTTTATTCCAAGAAACTCACACTTTATTTACGAAATATTCAAAGTGCTTACAAAAGAACATACCAGAAAAAATATAATATTACAAAATCTCACTCTGGGAATTCAATCATAGACTTGTTTCTCGTTTTGTTTTGAAGTTTTTTGTTTCAATTCTGTTCATAAAGATGAAGTAATAATCGAGTAGATTAAATGTTGTTAGTTCAATTGCACATGTGAAATAATTTTAATAAATTTTGACGGGTAAAAGGTCTATTTACATCTACTAGAGCAGCGCAGAGCAGATCAGTGCAGTACAGACACAGCACAGACGCTATTATTCACATTAAACCGTGCAGCGCAGCACAGACGCGAGTACGGCTGTAAACTGAACTGTCAACTGAGCGTTAGCGTCCGCAACAACATGTTCGAGGATTTTATAAGCCAATTCCCATATTTATTACTATTTAATAACCTAAATTGCCTGACCAATTCAATTCTCGGTTTTAGCAATATCTTCGTTCAACGACGCCAACTGACGAAGATGGCGGTGCGAAACGGTTTGTGTTCATGCTAACTGCGCAGGCGCGGCCACCAGCAAGGTTAAAATATTTTAGCAGACAATCTCGGCCGGTGCTGCCCCGTGTGGATACGTTACGCTTACGTACCCTGTAATATGAATGTTATTTTGAATATTTATTTTTTACCTCCATTATTTTATTATGGGGTACCCGGCTTCGCTCGGGACAACATTCGAGGGTGTTCTAGAATGTTCCACAATGATGTTCCTGATTACCTATTCCCGAACATTTCACAACATTTCAGAATGTTCCGGGATGTTCTGGAATGTTGTGGAATGCTCTCGAATACTTTTTTTTAATAATACATATTGATTAAAATTAAGATTATCGAACCTTTTAGAACTTTCCATAACCTATTAGACTCACCGCAACAATCCATCACTCATTTCTGAAAGCTTCTAGAACTTTCTCATTCCATAACTTCCTAGAGAATTAGCGAACCATCCAGAACATTCTGGAACCTTCTAGGTTCACCAACATACTCCACCACTCCTTTCAGAACTTTTTACAGCTTTATCAAACCTTCTAGAACTTTCCGGAACCTTCTAGACTCACCGAAAGCTTCTAGAACTTTCTGCTTCCATAACTTTCTAAAGCATTTACGAACCACCCATAACGTTTTGGAACGTTTTAGACTTACCGCCATACTCCGCCACTCCTTCTAGAACTTTCTACAGTTTTATCGAACATTCTAGAACTTTCCGGAACCTTCTAGACTCACCGACATACTCCGCTAGCCATTTATGAAATCTTCTACAACTTTCTGCTTCCATAACTTTCTAAAGCATTTATGAACCACCCAGAACATTTTGGAACTTTTTAGACTTACCGACGTACTCCGTTACTCCTTCCAGAACTTTTTGCAGCTTTATCGAACCTTCTAGAACTTTCCGGAAGACTGTTCTTGAAATTTATAGAGGGCAAGAGTTCCAGCCCTTATACCTTCAAAAGTACGCCCTTTAGGTAAAAACAGGAACCCTCATCCTGGAGGGGGGATAGAGATCTACCACACCATATAACTCGTTTGATCGTACCGGGACTCGTTTCCGAGTTTTTGCGTTTCGCACGTTTTTTTGGACTTTCATTTATAATACATATTTATTATACGGAGACTAATTTAGGGAAGATTTCTTTCAAGAAAGAGTGGTGACTTTTTTAATATCTTAATATATTTACACCATTGTTAATAATAAATTTCTATTTTCTATCTATGGTACATCCCAAAATATCTGCCCCGACGAACACAGAATCTGAGTTATTGTTGCTGGCTTTGTTTTGTAATAAAACGAGAATGAATAATAATTAACAATGCCTTTTATAAACTTAGATTCTACTTGCATCTTGCGGAGGAGATTCAATATATTGATAATCGATATTAGGACTGACATCGGTGTTTGTAATCTATAAGCTATTCGTTAGCTTTTATCCCGCCAGGTTTTATTTAGGTTATCCCATAGATCAGTCTGGTTAGCCACAGAGTACATATTCAAAAGAATAATGTTATTATTATTATTAATTATTATTTTGAAAAAATAAATCTTTGGAATTAAATAAAAATTTAAAATTAATGTTTTTTTTTCATTGTTTGGAGATAGTTACTTTTGCTGTAAAATAAATTATGGCACCCAAACGACAATTACGAATTTACGACTTCATAACTTTATTCCAAAAAAACCGAGCAAGGCCGGGTGCAGATCAACTAGTTTGTTATAAAAAAAGATAATAAAACATTATTATTATTACACTATTTGTGTTTTGTTTACAGACAAAACAACTATCGTGTTATTTCATAATATGTATCGGGTTTGATGACCGGCGAAACCTCGACACCAAAAGGTCATAGCTATCTGTCATTCAAATGTGTAATATATTGTCTCCGACAACTTAAAATAAGTATATTTTTGTTATAGTCATTGACGTTGTTTCTTAAAATGAAATTTCATGTTATTTATTAGTATGTTGCCTGTTGTATGCTGATGATGCGGTGCTGATTGCTAACAGTATGGAAGATCTACAGTCCCTCGTATCTAGGATGAACGAAGTATGTATGAAGAATGAGCTAATGATGAATGTAAGTAAGTCTAAAATCATGGTGTTTGAAAGAGAGAGTACGAAAACAGTGTGCAATATAGTTGTGAATGATGAATACTTGGATCAGGTTGATGAGTTTGTGTATTTGGGAAGTATGTTTACGAGAGATGGAAAGACTGATAGGGTAATTGAAAGAAGGGTGAATGCAGGAAACTCCATTAACCGAGGACTGAACGCGGTTGGCGCAAATGAGTACTGATACCAACTCTGATGTATGGCAGTGAGGCATGGAACTGGCAGAGGAAAGATGAAAGTTGACTGAATGCTGTAGAAATGAGATCTCTGAGACGAATGTGTGGTAAAACCATGTATGATCGTGTGAAAATGTTGAGATTCGTAAAGAATGCAAGGCTGATGTAAGCGTAGTGAGCAAGATTAAGAAAGGGACGATTAGATGGTTTGGGCATGTAGAGCGATTGAATGAAGAAAGGAGTGTAAGGAGAATATATGACGCGAATGTGAATGGAAGAAGAAGCCGGGGACGTCCAAGGAAGACGTGGCACGATCAAGTGAATCAAATACTTGAGTCGGGCCATGTCGAAGTCGGAATAACAGAAGAGAATGTATGAGACGTTGTATGAAAGTGAATGAAGCAAGAAGTGTATGCCAAGATCGAGTTGTTTGGCGGTCCGTCCTCTCTGCCTACCCCTGCGGGGAAACGGCGTGATGGTTAGTTAGTTAGTTAGTTAGTTATTAGTTAAAAAAATACTCAGAATGTCATTGAAACCAGAAAATATTGTATTTTTCATATGAAGCGGTAACTTGGTGATGTGACATTATAATCACTTTAACATCACTTTTATTTTGTATATACTTTTGCCGACCGGGTTTCGCCATTACCGTAGCTATTTCAGGGCAGTATAATACTAAACTATGAACTAAGATACACATGTGTTATAGCTTGATAAAAACAGGCGAGTGAAGGGCCAAGGGTGGGAGGGGAGCATGTACCTGACCGGGAATGGCGTGTGCTTTGTTTAGTGGGAATACTTTAAGTATTGGGCTTTTATTTAAATTTATTTGATTATTATTATTGTGTTTTCGGCTTTCCTTATTGCTAATGTTTCTAAGTTATCTAGTCTAATGCCTATTCCATTTTTATGCAGTAAACTGGTGCCTGTATTTTTATTGAATGTGTGGTCTGTTTCTTTGATTAAAAAAGAAAAGTGTTCCTTTACCCGGATATTGCTTCTAATGAGTGCCAAGTATTTTTTTTTCAGCCTTTAAAATCTCCTGAACAAACGAAGAAATTATATTTGTTTTCTTTTCCATATACGACTACCTATTTTTTCCTAGGTCTAAAGGAATTTTATCTCATCACCGCACCAGCGATTACCGACCTAGCAACGTGATACAATTCGGCCATTCATTAAAACGTCTGTGACTTAAAAATATAATTTCAGTAATCGTATTTTTGTATTTATATTCCGTGCAATTGAACATATATACTATTTCTGAAAAAGTATTATCTTCTGTGTGAAGTCTAGGTACAAGTGAATTTTTGAATGACTCAGTCCTGAAATTATTGTTACTATTGAATAAATTTTTACATCAAGTAGTCCTAGTTGGAATATTAAATTAAATTAAGCTGACTGTATCATGGTATTAACACACTTTATTTTTATTTATTAATTTTTGGGAAATCAATAATTTATATTATATCGTTTTGTACATGCATTGTTTAACCAAAATAAAACCAAATAAAATAATAATAAATAAAATAAAAGATTGTGTTTTTCTTCCATCTACCTATGTATGATCTATGATGTATCCCTAGGTCTAAAGGAATTTTATCACATCCCCGCATCAGCGACTAGCGACCTAGCAACGAGATACAATTCAGCGATTAAGTAAAACGTCTGTGACTTAAAAATATAACGTCATGAGACTCATAAGTTACAAAACATGCGAAAATCACGATTTATGTAAGAAATATTCGTGTTTCATATTTATTTACTTTCCAGTGCTAGAAAATTCTACAAATGTGGCAATAAAAAAATACCCACAATACACGATAATCACAGAATAAAAATTTGTTAATTTTTTGCAAAATATGTTCCATACGAATTTGATGTTAACAAAATCTCGTAATCGCTGCGCACCCGGGAAGCTAGTAGATTGTCGAGATTTGCATGTCTCCATTGCTACCCTAACGCCACTTTTGTATGAATTATTTCCTAGGACAAAAAGTTACATATGTGGTGAATTCACGAACGCACATAGGGAATTCGTTTCAGACTCGCTCTTGGGCAGTGTTATTCGGAATTTGAATGGCGTGCTGTTCAAAGTATAGTTAATATATGCGAGTACTACAAGTTTGTCTACTTTTCTGATCTTTTTGATGGTTCACTGTACAGCGCACAAACGCTCTTTAGAGAAAACCAGGTGGCGTTAATTTAAATATAAAAAAACACCTTACCCACGAAATGCTTTTAATATTGAGATAAATTGTTTGTTACCGGGTTTACACACCGAATACGAAATGGAATAAATCGTATAAAAATACTGCATTTGTTAGTGTTACAATAAAATTATGTATTTATATAAGTTTTTTGAAGGAATTCATCTTTCAACCTTGAATAACAATTTATTCCACTTCGTATTCCGGATATAAGCCGCCAACAAAGAATTCATCTCAATATTTAAAAGCATTACGTGCTAAAAGGTTTTTTTCTGAAATTTTTTAATTAACGCCATCTGTGAACGCATAGTGTTATAATCATGTTTCGAATGCCCTTAACTCGGATATTATGGTGTACGAGTATTGCTATCTACGTTAAATTCGATATTATTACGATTATAACGAAAAGCAAGTAAGACACCTCGAAACCTCTGATAAGTATTAAAACCCTCGACTCTGTGCAGAAACGGGCGGTCCGTTTGATAGATTCGCCTATCTTAACAAACGGATTGCAATCTTTGGAGCACAGACGTCAGGTGGGAATGCTGTCCTTGTTCTACCGGTATTTTTTATTGGAAGATGCTCTTAGGAACTAGCGTCATTGATCCCTTCGGCACCGGTGCATAATTGGAAACACGCCAAACGCAAGCCCAACATTTGCACACGGTTGAAATTTGTCACATGAGAACGGGTCGCTTCTACGACTCGTTCTTGTGTTCAACAGCTCGGCTGTGAATGATCTCCTGGCCTCTGTGATTTCTCCCTCCTACAATATGGGTCTCTTCAAAACCCAAGTTCACACTTTCCTATCCTCCAAAAGACCCCCACACAGTTTCCTCAAAGATGATATAGACCTTGAAGGAAATTATTTCCCTTAGGGCCTCCTGTGTGGAGTTACTGTAAAAAAAACTATCATATAAAGAAGAATCTTCAGTTTTATTCCGAGATTAATGAAATTTTGCACAGTTGACTCTCGAAACAAGAGGAAGGTTACTGTCTACATGATATTTCGAAATACCACCTCCTTCCCCCTTTCCCACCTCTTAAAGCAGAATTTTGGTACTTCTTGATGAAAACAAATGACGTTCAAAATAAGAGGAAAACTTTGGGTAGGGGTTGGTGTAACACTTGACAACCTCTAAACATTACTCCAAGCCCCGGGTACCGCCGGGTACTTCGCTAGTTATCTAATAAATATAATAAAATTCATATGGCACCATTTCTTAAGTTAAATAAATATTCCACTTTACGAAGATGGAATAATTATAGTAGGGACAATTAAATAACAAATAAATGTATGGATTATTATTACGAAAATTAATTAATTAATTAAATAACAGAATTGTTTATTATGTAAAAGTCAGCTGTTAAAATACTGACGTCCAACTAACCGGAGTACACGCGATTTTATTTCTTATGGAGAACGTTCGAAGGGCGTGTTTCGGTTGGTACAACGGTGATGACCAACTAAACGGATGCGGAATGCGCGCGATTCTAGTTCTTACGTAGTAGGTTGGTAGGACAGGTTCCGGTTGGCACATTTTTGGAAGGCCGGATAAAAGAAAGTTAAAATGGTCGCCGCTCTTGTTAGCGGTCAGCTGACACGTGGTCAACGGAATGCTACCTTTGTGACTCTTCAGGGAAACAGGTTCGTACGAATTGCGTAATAACGGAACACTTCTGAACACGACGGTTTAATAAGGTAACAGATGTGTGCGATACATTTAAAGACACGGCGTCAGTGCTGCGATTTTAATTAGGAACAATCCGGAACGTCGATCCGGTTCGTGGAATTAGACAGTTTTACAAACTGCAAAAATTGTATGAAGCATTTAAAGACGTGGCATCAGTGTTGGGATTTATTGGGAACAAATTGTAACTTCAATCCAGTTCGTGAAACCAGGCAGTTTTAGAAGCTGAAAAATACTCACAACACATTTAAAGACATTGCGGTAGTGCTGGGATGTATTATGAACTAACCTGCACGTCGATACGATTCCTGAAATCAGATAGCTTTATAAGCTGTAAAAAAATATATGACGCATTTAAAGACATGGTGTCAGTGCTGGGATGTATAGGGAACAAAGTGGAACGTCGGTCCGGTTCATGAAATCAAATAGTTTTAGAAGCTGGAAAATATATATGGCATATTTAAAGACATGGTGTCAGTGATGGGATGTATTAGAAACAAACTGGAACGTCGATCCCATTCACGAAATCAGACAGCTTTACGAGAGGGAATATATATATACTTGTATAATAGATTTCGTTTATTTATTTAATGTTTTGGAATACTTACTATTTATTAAAGTTATTATACTTATAAAATTAGCATTGAGAAGTGCGTAAGTGTTAATAATCCAATTGAAAATGTTTACAAGATGCATTGTTTTTCGTATCACTTGGTAGAGATGCTAAATAATAAAAAGAAATAAGGGGAAGATAACATAAACCATCATATAACAAAGAGGAGAAAACAAACAAAATGACAGTACCATTAAGTATATAATAATTTTTTTTTAAACATATCTTTTCAGTGCTGGGGTGTATTGGGAACAAATTGGAACGTC
Organism: Halesus radiatus; assembly: GCA_022606495.2. Lineage (NCBI taxonomy): Eukaryota > Metazoa > Arthropoda > Insecta > Trichoptera > Limnephilidae > Halesus > Halesus radiatus. The sequence continues at coordinate 43,204 of JAHDVE020001996.1, read as the reverse complement.
GATCTGGTTTGTGAAATCAGACAGTTTTACAAGTTGGAAAATATATTTAAAGAAAAAAAAAATTAAATATTAAAAATATATTATGAACAAACTGGTACGTCGGTCGATCCGATTCGTGAAATTAGACAGTTTTACAAGCTGGAAATCCAAATATTATTATTATTAGGAATAAACTGGAACGTCGATCCGGTTAGTGAAATCATACAGTTTTACAAGCTGAAAAATATATATAACATAGTTAAAGAGATGGCGGCAGTGTTGGGATGTATTATGAACAAACTGACACGTCGGTCGATCCAATTCATGAAAACAGACAGTTTTACAATCCAAAAAAAGTATGACACCTTTAAAGACATGGCGTCAGTGATGGGATGTATTGAAAACGAACTGGAATAGCGATTCGGTTCATGAAACCAGAGAGGTTTTTACTAGCTGAAAAAATATGTAACACATTTAAAGATATGCAATCAGGGCTGGCAGGAATAAACTAGAATGTCGATCCGATTCGTGATATCAGACAGTTTTATAAGCAGAAAAATATGTATGACACATTTAAAGAAATGGCGTCAGTGATAGAATGCATTGGGGAAAAATGTACGTTCATCCGGCGGGTGAAATCAAACAGTTTTCCAAGATAGCAAATATGTGCGACACATCTAAAGACATTTCGACATTGCTGGGATTTATTAGGAATAATCCGAAACGTTGATCCGGTTAGTAAAATCAAACATTTTTACAAGCTGGAAAATATGTATGACACGATTAAAGACATGGCGTCAGTGCTAGGATGCATTAGGAACAAACAGGTACGTCGATTATTAGGTACAATCCGGAGTGTCGATCCGGTGCATGAAATCAGATAGTTTTACAAGCTAGCAAATATATGCGAGACATTTAAAGGTATGGGGGCATATTATATTAACAAAACTCAATGAAATATGAAACAGAAAAAGTCAGAAAATAAAAAAAAGGTAACCCAGAGAGGCTCGAACCCAGATCCCTTGTCTTACCGGGATAATACGACAGTAATTGAGCTAATTAGACCAAATCATATTTTTATCGATCGTCTAATTCAATTTAAGAATTATTAATGTTATCTATAATTTATTTTAATTTATTTCGGGGCGGTGGTACTCATACCCTCCTCCCATTTCAATAATATAATGTGAAACAATTCTTAGGAATAAAACTTTTGTTGTTTTATAAGTTATTTATGAAAACTTCATTGATAAATGGAATGCTTTCATCTCGTTCACCTTTATCAATATTCTGAAACAAAAGATTATCGCACATACTACACTTTAGTAAAAAGCACAAAGTATTCCTAAACAAACACGATTTTTTATTAAGTATATAGCCTGGCGCCGTTCATGGACAGCATTTATTTTATTTGACCCAGTTAAAATACTAGTATAATGTATTGTCTTTAAATAATCACATTTTTACTTCAGTAAAGGATGTTATCAAACGGCTTTCGATTAAATGTGTTACAAGATGTAAACTTGAAGAAATGAATTTACTTTTTGATGAGGTGCCGTCATTTTAGTAGTATGAACAGAGAATTTACATAGAATTTTGTGGATTAAAGATTGCGTGAAACAGATTAATGAAAAGGGTTGTATAGAAATTGATTTGTTACTAGAAATACATTTAAGGTATTGAATTCTCTTCTTGATGAGGTGCCGTTGTTTTGATAGTTTGTACATGTGAATTTATGTTGAATTTTATTGATCAAATATTGTAAAAGTTTAGTAAAATACATTTATCAAAAGGTTTTCTTGAGGCGTTCTATATAAATGTGCGTTTTCAAACAAATGTTTTGTCTTTTTAACTTCGCGCTGTAGTTTTAGCAGACTCTCGATAGATTTCGCTGAGATACTTGTAGTTTAAGTATTGCATAAGCGATTTTCGGTAATCGTCTCTTTGGAAAGTACCGGCAAGGGAAGGGGGTTAAGGAGGGGGCCGTCAGATTCTGTTTCCGTTTGGAACAAATTTCTTAGTTCGAATTCAGAAACGCGAGCGGAAGGTGGTAACGATTTTAAAATAATTCGATAGTGGAATACGGGCGGTTTTAATTTGACGTGCTTTTATAGGTGATTTTTCATAAATGTTTTTTCTCAGTGTTCTAAATTGAATAAAAAATATTTAAAAAAAAACTCTTTATTAAAACAGAAAAAAATCAATTGATTTAAAAAAAAAATTTGAAGGAAATAATTTTATCCAAATATATTTAAAAATATTATAATGTAATACGTAGTTTCTAATCATTTAAAATCAGGAATAAAATGTTTTATAAGGAAATTACACAAAATTTAAATTCGACAGTTAATGATTTTATTTTCTGTATTTTTTATTTTTATATTTTATTTATTTTTTATTTTTATTATTATTATTTTTTTTAATAAGCTTGTTGATCGTTTTAAAATAAATTCATCGGCAACATTTCGTGTTTACAGAACCTGGTTCAGAACATGAGAGACTATCCGTAAAATAAAAGTAAATTGTGCCAGTGTTAAATTAAACTGCAATTAAAACGATAGTGATAAAATGGCATTTGTGAAAGACAGCGTTAGGACTTGGATGTTTGGTGTTTTAGTTCTAACTGCGATCTTAGCAGCTAGTTGCAAGGACATGGATAACAAAACAGCCGTTAAAGACACAACCCAATTCGATGAAGATGATGATGATTTCGACTTTTCCGTATTCGATAAAACACCAGCGGAAAGGAAAAAACAGTCCGAGGGAAAGTTAGCAGATTCCATTGTTAAGGCTGTCATGTCATTCAAAAAGGAAAACGATAACTTCAGCTTGACTTCATTGCTTTCCGGTCTTTTTGGAAGTCCCCAGAGAACTAAAAGAAGGATCCCAGAATCAAGATCAACAATTGAACATTCCAATGATCACAATGAATCAATAATTAAAAACAACGATCCTGATGAAAGCGTTCTAAATTTAAACAAAGATCCTAATGAAAGTATTCTTACTTCAAACAAAGATCCTAATGGAAGCGTTCTTAATTCAAATAATGTTCCCAATGGAAGCGGTCTTAATTCAAACAAAGATCCTAATGGAAGCGTTCTTAATTCAAATAAAGAAACTAATGAACAAATGAATGACAATGAAAGCGATGACAAAGATGAAAAATACGAAGAACTGTTAAGTTTTGACTCGTTTTTGACGGACGATTCGGAAGAAGAATTAAAGCCTGTCAAAAGTGATGGAGAAGTGGCAGCTATAAAATTAATGAAGGATGTTTTAACAACCAAACCAATTGAAGAAACGACAAGATCAAACATTAACAGGATTCCGAAGCGCGTGCCAATACTGAGTCGTCGCCCCAAGTCTTTAAACGAAAACACCAAAATGAGCATCGAAGAGTTTTCTGCAACTGATGCAAATATCGATCAGTTCTTAAGTGTGGATAATTTAAAGAACGTGACGGGAGTTGAGAAGTTCCTGGAGGTGTACAGTGCCCAGAGGCTTGTGGAGAACTGGGGGGACATCAAGGGAGCGGTGGAACCGGCCTGCAGGCACCAGCTCGGACTTTACTTGGTAGGACTGACCAAACACGAACTGTGGGCACTTAAAAGTAAGTAGATTTTTTCAAAAATAAGAAATAGAATACCAGTAGAATAACAGGGGTATTATGGTATATAGATACATAAAACAACCATCGAACATATAAAGCCTACGAAAATCAGTAATCAACATCGTTCACCCATGCTACTGCAAATCGTATCTACGCAATGTGGCATTTAGCCTTTGTTTCTATCTACACACCAAACGTTTAACTTTCACTGCATATTTACGCTTTGATAGTCAAGTGCAATTTGATCGTAGCTCGGCTATACTCCTCACGCTTCTATACCATTTCTCCCTTGTTTCTATTATCTATAATAATTGGATAATTTGTATAGCGCCGTTTTTGTGAAAAATCACCTCAAGGGCGCTGTAAAAATATGACTTCATATTGTTTATCTAATTATGTACAAATAGATACAAAAAAACATTATTTTCTGGTATTTCACTCAATCTCTTCAGATAAACAAAGTTTTATTAGAAAATTTAAGCTTGCAAGAGATACGATTTTTACAGTTGTTCCAATTTAATAATCTTTACTATTGATATTACATTTATCAGAAGATTAGTGGCAAAACAAGAGATGTTACATATTTTAAATATTAAAATTTTTATTGTTCAACTTTGAGACTGGAGAATTTTTATAATATGACTTTTGTTGCTTTATCATTGACGTGTGACCGAGCGGTAGGACAAAAAAGTACTTTTTCGCATAAAGATTTAAACTGACATTATTATTTAGAAACCCCTTGCTCCAGAGTTATTCACTTATTGCCCTCGCCCCTAATGATAGATAGATCACCATTCAGAATCAAAAAGTTATTTGAAATAGCTATAACTATTTTAAGTGATTAAATCTGGGTAACCAGGAGCCCGAATCACGTTCTTTTTTAAGGATAAGACATTGTCCTTATCCTTTTGCTGAACTGTGGTTTTGGTTCTCTCGGATGACAGCGTCATTCAGCGAATAAAATTCTTTAAAAGCATCGATATTTGGGTTGTTTTAACAAAAGACAATAGCAATATTATCGTAAGTTAATACGTTAAACATTATTAGTGTGTCATTTGTCGCGTAATATGGCTATTAAATTAATCTAATTAACGAAATTTTGATGTTTTTAAAGTACCTATGGCAAAACCCGGAAATATCAGACAAAAGTGATTAAAATTTTTAAAAAATATTCAATAAACTACACGTGTTAAGTCTGTGTGACACCTTTAATTTTAATAATAATGTGGTAATTAATTTACAAACTCCTTAAAAATGTATGTTCATTGGACATGTTAAGCAAAATGTCTTTAACCCTAAGTACAAAGACAATGTCTTATCCTTAAAAAGAACAGGAATTGGGCCCACAGATCTTTCTCAACCTTCTTATTCCTCGCCTTCTTCCTCTATCCTGCTTCTTATAGCCCCAAAACATTCCTCAAAGGAGTTTGCCAGTTGTGATGCTTCCACAGGCTTTCAGCATTTAATTAGGAATGTAATTTTAATTTTTAACTAGTCGATGTGTACTCGGCATTGCTCGGGATTTTTCACTTGTCATTAGGGTGCCATAATTGATTTGACAGCTAAAGTAACTATCTCCAAATAAAGACACATTCATTTGAATATTTTATTTCATTCCAAACGTTTATTTTTCAAAATATATCTAAATCATAAAGTTCTTAAGTAGGTACCTATTCCATTTTAAAAGTATTCTACCCATAAAAACGTTCTTCTTTTGAATATGCAATCTGCGGCTAACGAGAGTGTTATGTCTATGTGCTAACCTAAATAAAACATGGAGGGTTCAATGTTTTCCATATTAATTTTAAAACGCTATACCAACAGTTTTAGACATTGGATTTCATTCAAACAACTTTCTAAACCTTCCCGGCACTAATAAACACAAACTGTGCTATTAAACAGCGAAATCGGTCCAGTGATTTTCGAGAACATCGAGGACAAACAAACAAAATTACAAACTTACAATGATTTTTATATATGTGGATGGAAAACAAATATTTCCGGGTTAGGAATAATCTGACAAGACTTAAAAAAATACTCCTACTACAATGATGGAGGACTCAGCTAGCGGAGTAATTGAACCCTTGGCGCCTGGTTGGGCACCCGACATATCTGTCCACTCAGCTTCTGATTGGCCAATACGTTAGTTATCAAATTTGACCTTCAACATCACTTTACAGTTTGCTAACGCCAGCAATACCATAAATTATTTATTTATAAATTCAATGAGGGTTGTTTTTAGAATATATAAAGTTTCAAAAGATAAAAAAATACTTTAAACTGCAATCTTTTAAATTCTATGAAATACAACATACAATTTGAATACCAGTGAAACAAGTTTTGAATGTTTTACACGAAATTTCAACACGTATTACATATAGAATTTAAAAGATTACTATTTGCGGATTATTGTCTTTTGAAACCTTATACATTTTCCTAATTACCCGTATAGAATTTATAGATAAATTATTCGTAGTATTTCTTGAGTTAGCAACCTGCAAAGTGTGTATTTTTGAGTGCCGGTTGTTAAATTAAACCACCCTAGAAGTACATAATGTTTGCGTGTACCAAAAATCAATTAGAAATTGCAAATATTGAGTAATCCATAGCAAACACTCTCGCTGTATTTAATAACGTAATATTGGAATTACGTGGTTAATGCATTCGATGCTCAGGTATTTGTTTGCGAGTGAATGTATATGTAGGTAGGTATTTACATTTCGGTGAACACATAACCTCATTTTCTGGTGTATCCAAGAAACTCTCGACACACTTTACTTTCGGTTGGAACTTATGACATAATTATAAAATAACATAATGACGGTGACACATTATTTTTTAATCGCAGATTCTTTCGAAAAAGAAATCATAAAATTGTAATACTCAAACTAAGCGGAATCCGAGTTGAATCACGTTTTCAAGGTTTTGTGAGAAAATTTTCAAGTGAAAGTTTACAAATAAATTAAATTAATCATTAGTGTTACTTGATTGCAAACATTTGTGAACTGCACAATATAATTAGATAGGTTTACATCTTATTAGCAATTCAGCAAACACAGGTCACTATCATCTGAGGTGTCGAGTATTTTATTTGTCATAAAAATGAATGTTTGTCTGTTTTTGAGAAAACCGACCGGTTTCGTTGAAAATAGCATAGTTTGTTCTTGTAAGTGACGGGAAGGTTTAGAGAGTAGTTTGAATGAAAACCAATATGTAAAACTGTATTGAGGTTAGCCCATAGATATACCTTCTGGTTAACCACAGATTGCATATTCAAAAGAAGAAAACACAAGTAGGTACCTACTTAAGAACTTTATTATTTAGATGTATTTTGAAAAAATAAATGTTTGGAATTAAATAATTAATGTTTCTTTATTTAATTGCTTAGAGATAGTAATATTCGGCACAAGTCATTACTTTCGCTGTGAAATCAATCATGGCACCCAAACGACAAGCAAGAATGTACAACTTAATAACTTCATTTTAAAAAAATAATGCCGAGCAAGGCCGGGTACACATCAGCTATCAAAAAATAAATATTAGCAATGCAAGTTACAAAGTACGTTTAAAAATAACAAATTATAAAAATTAAAAATTACATATTATAAAAATTAAAAATTACGTATTATAAAAATTAAAAATCTCATATTATAAAAATTAAAAATTACATATATAAAAATTAAAAATTACATATTATAAAAATTAAAAATTACATATTATAAAAATTAAAAATTACATATTATAAAAATTTAAAATTACATATTATAAAAATTAAAAATTAGATATTATAAAAATTAAAAATTACATATTATAAAAATTAAAATTTACACTTCACTTATTTTGTCATTTTTTCTTAAATTTAAACACCTTTCTCTCTTTTTTTACTCTGGTGAGTATTTCTTGGAAGATCTTCACTGCTCTATACAGTAATGGATTCTGTGACTTGGACTTCTTTCGAAAAGGTAGTTTTATTTATTATTTTCTTCTTGTAGAGTGATTATGTCTGTGTTGGTGTTTATTAAGTTTTCGCAAAAATTCTGACCTTTGTTGGCCGTTAAACATTTAAAAAATAAAAATTATTATTCAATTTGCTTAAAATACACACCCATACAGAGAAATTGCCGCCACAGAGTAAAATATAGTGCGGCTGGAGAATGCATTTCAAGATCGTAGAAATAAACACAGCATGTTCGTAAATGTAAGTATAAACGCAGTAATTTCCAACCGTGTTTTTACCAACAGAAACAGAAATACTGCGTTTTTACTTACCAACAGCGATGAAATTGCGATAGCATCAAAAACAATATTATCTTTCTTTAATACAAAAAAGGGTAATATTAAATTACTTATTATGTACTTGAAATATAATAAATTCAATACTTAATAACTTTCAATATTCAACTAATTTTGCCAGTTACTGTGTTTTTACTTAGCACGGCAGTATTAGATATACTGTCGTAAAATATCACGTAATATTTTGTTCGTGCAAAGAGAATATTTTATAAACACAGCAAAGAGAAATAGTTGAGTACCTTCTTTTCATTTCGTCACACCAACTTCTTTTACTGAGTCACAAGTACATTTTCTTACTTTATGGGTAAATAAAATTACTTATTATTATGATTACTCCTTGCGACTTCCCTTTATGAAAATGAATAAAAGAAAAACTGCGAACAAAGTTCTCCCGGTCATTCAGCAAGGGGGGATTATATACTAGTTGTATTATTACTTTCTCTTGCATATGTGCATTCATATTCAACTGCAGAAAAACTAAGATTTCCTCAATGTGCATTCATTGCAATTTGTAATTCTGTATATACATACTCGTATACACCACCTCCGGCAATAATCAATTTTCACAGTACGTACATCATGAAACAAGTAACTCACAGTGGCGTACATAGAATTTTAAATCTGGGTAGGCGGTATGAAAAACAGCGAATTAATAGATATTAAAAATAAACTTACCACAGACGTGGTAAGTTTTCGTTAAGAATAGCTAAGTTGCTGGCTTCAGCTGATATTTTCTCGGATTATCTAACATATGTTACATCAAATATAGAAATAACCGCTTTATTTATGCATTTTACAAGCCAATTACTAGATATATAAAATTTCTATATTTTTATATGAGATCTCTGAGGCGAATGTGTGGTAAAACCATGTGTGATCGTGTGAAAAATGTTGAGATTCGTAAAGAATGCAAGGCTGATTTATGCGTAATGGGCGAGATTAAGAAAGGGACGCTTAGATGGTTCGGGCATGTAGAGTGAATGAACGAAGAAAGGAGTGTAAGGAGAATATATGACGCGAATGTGAATGGAAGAAGAAGCCGGGGACGTCCGAGGAAGATATGGCACGATCAAGTGAATCAAATACTTGACTCGGGCCATGTCAGAAGTCGGAATAACAGAAGAGAATGTATGAGACGATGTATGAATGAGAATAAAGCGAGAAGTGTATGCCAATATCGAGTTGTTTGGCGGTCCATTCTCTCTGGCTATCCCTGCGGAAAACGACGTTATGATTAGTTAGTTAGTCAATATTTTTTCGCCCGCACAAGCTGTAACCGATTAAACACCCCGGTTACTGTGCTATAGAGTGTGGACAGCTATATTCGAAATAAATAAAGAAGATTCATTTGACAGACAGCGGAGAGAGAGAAGACCACGCGAGTCTTTGGTGGTTATTGCTGCAGGAGTCTGGTCCATGGATCCGAACTATTGATTTCAATACGGCGACTTCTTCAACGATTCGGGTGATCATCATTAATTTAGTTTACCTTTACATATAAATCTAGTCGCGATTGCTGACTTGGCGTCTTTACAATAACTTAGTTAATTATACAACATTAATCATTGTCAATCTTCTTTGATTTGACAAACCTCTGAGATTATTTTTATTATTTAATACATAGAGTATTTTATAATACAGAATAAATAATATGTTATACATAGAAAGTTGTTTTACTTAAAACTATTCGCTACAAAGCATGAAAGAAAGCCAACATAAAATGAAAATTATTTCGTTAGTAAAGTTGTTCTGATTAATAGAAATACAAATACTGTATTATATTTGTTATTTGTACTAATAGGTACGGCCTTTTTCGACATTAACAAAAACGAGTCTTCCCTTGAATGCGCATTGCGAACACATGTAATTTTTTTATGTAGACCGTCTAAATTTGAATACTTAGTTCCTGCTTTTGACATGTTATAGTATTGTTATATAGGGCGACCGATTGATTTTTAGCAATATTTTAATGTTATTTTTATTTTCATTTGAGTTAGGACGGTAGGCAGGGCTTATGTGCCTATATGGCATGCACGCCTCTGTTCACAGCTAACACTACACGTAAGAATGTTTAAATCAGGTTATTGATTCCTTTGACACGCACTTCGCACGTCCGCATCCGCACTGATTGACTAAACCCGATACAAATCGGTTTCACTTTCAATTGATCGGTTTTGAAATGATTTATTTAACAACGTTTCGATTCGGAAACGATTAGACATTTGCACAAATTTTTCATTAACAGCGCAATACTATTTTATACCAATCTTGGAATAAATAAACTGGGTATTATCCACCATAAATTTGGCTCGTGTCGCAAGCGATACCTTTGCAATTAATTATTCACGATATTTTCATTATTTCTTTAATTTAAAATCTTTGTAACAAAAGTACGGTCATCAGATGGACCCAGAATTTAGTCATATTATAGTAGCGACTTACGAAATACTAAATATTTTCAACACCAAAGTTGTTTAAATCGTTTAGATCAGAGATTCCCAACGCGGGCGATATCGCCTCCGAGGGGCGTTGGTGAGATCCAGCGGGGCGTTGGTGGACTCAAGGGCAAATAGGGGCGGTGAAGGGTTATAAGAGGGCGGTGAAGAGCTGAAATGGGCGGAGGGGTAATTATTAAGTTTTAAATAACAAGCCCCCGTTAGACAAACCACAAAAATGAGTTTATCGGGACTTTTTGCATTGTATTTTTACTAACAAATTTGAATTGTTAATGAAAAGTTAATAAAAACGTGACTTATCTTTCCAATTATCAAAAACAAACCACTGATCCAAAATGGCTGATAATGCTATGTGATAAACATATGCGTACCAACATAACAAAAAAAAATCGATAATCAAATTTACGCAGCCCGTCAAAATTCAAAATTCACCTTTTCTTTTGAACACTCCTCGTATATTTAAATTCCATCGCATTGTGGGACAAATAAGGTTGGGAACCTCTGGAATAAAGCATTTGTCACAGGAATTTGACATATCAAAAATAAAATGTAATTTTGAATGGGTAATCACTTAAAATAAATTAATTAAAAATTACTTTGTATTCACCACTTTATTAATATATACATGACAAGAGCGTTTCGAAAGCGATGATTTCCTCATAAGGAATATACAGAATACTACTCAAAATGCCGGAAATTTATATCAAACACTGCAATAACGAGTAAACAATATTGCCATATGTGGAAATTATTCGAAATTACACTATTCGTAGGACGGCCGGTACGCCGTATTTTTGCCCAAGTAATTGAGTACCTAACTATCGACGTCAGGAATCTCGACACTTCTAAATTTATTTGAAATTGACCTACTTTTGAATAATGCTTGGGAAATTTACGGTCAAGAATGCAACTAGTAAGACGGATATTACGTTAGCTTACAAGAAAATCGCGTGGGCGTTGTTATATTTTACGAAAATAGTGTTTAAATTGAGCAAAGACTTCTGAAAACATTATATTTAAATTATGTGAACTATTTAAAAGTAATATTAATTTATTTTTCACTTTTTTTTTATAATCCATGACAAACATTCCCCGGGCTCGATTAAAATGACGGAGGACTTAGCCAGTCGAAGGTTTGCACCACAGATCTAATAATGTACAGAGATGCCCTGACACGCTAGGGGAAGAAATCAAAGTAAGAGGGGCGGGAAGGGTGATGCGTGCCGCCAATTTAAGTAATACGGCAGCTAAGTAAAAAGGATCCGCTTGTTTACAAAAACCAAGAATTTAGTTTGACCGATGTTTCGTATTTTTTTTTAAAAGCTGGTGTAAAAATGGGTGACACGTGACCTTTGCCTCCAGCCGTCGAATTGGTGTTTAGTGCAAGTCTATTAATTCTGCCTTAGTGATTTGAACTCACGAACATGGGTGGGGGGGAAATCTGTCTGTAAGTGATATTGTAAATATCAACGGTCAATGCAGAATCGTTGAGCAGTTGAGTCGCTCCGCTGATTGGCGTGCTCTGGTAAACAGAAGTTCTCGCTTTTGAAGCGTAAAAGAGTGCATTGGATCTCCCGCGAGTATACTTGTTATAAGAACGTATAAGTTTACGTCTACGTCAACATAGGTGGATTACATATGGTTCCAGAGATTAAGATAAAAAAATGTATAAATAAAAATATTTTTTGGTGTTCTTATCAGGAGTTGAAGTCAAACAATTAACCTTTAAGAAAAAGTCTTAAAACATTTATATTTAAAATGGGCTACAAATTGTAATGTTAAGCGTCCTTGGGGTGATATTGGTCAACAGACGGCGCTATAGAAAAATTGACCATTTTATATTATTATTATACTAGCTGATGTGTACCCGGCCTTGCTGGGGATTTTTTTTTAATAAAATTATGAAATTGTGAATTCTTTCTCGTCGTTTGGGTGCCATAATTTATTTGACAGCGAAAGTAATACATTGTGATGGCTATTATTACTATCTCTATACCATGAAACAAACATTCATTTAAAAAATTTATTTCATTCCAAATTTTATTTTTTAAAAATTTATTTCTACCCAAACAAACCTTCTTCTTTTTAATATGTAATCTGTGGCTAACCAGAGTGGTATATCTATGGGCTAACCTCATTCAATGTTTTTCTTACTAATTTTAAAACGTTACAGCAACCGTTTTACATATTGGATTTCATTCAAACTACTCTCTAAACCTTTCCGGCACTAATAAGAACGAACTGTGCTATTTTTAGTAAAACCGTTCGAGTAATTTTCGAAAGATAGACAGACAGACAAACATTCAATTTTATCTATGAAGATTAAGATAAAGAACAGGGATGTGCAACATAAGTTTTCGTATATATTTTCTCATATAAAGGTAACGCATAAATGATGATACAGTAATATCATAAAGAGTTGGTACGTTTGAGTTTATCTTATTTATCACGTTTTAAAAATAATCTCAGCGTAGGTACTACCTACGATCTACGTATAGTACGTTATGTATTTAAACTAGCGTAATGCCAATCGATAAAACACGAGTAAAGAATAAATGAAATTATTTGGAGTTATTGATTTATGACATTATTTGATGCTTTTAGGAGTGCGAAAAACTTTAAATTTTGCGAAGGTTGCCTGTAGTAGGAAGTCTTCTACCAATTAATAAATTTTACATTCATTATGGTATGACAATCACTTAGACTTAGACCAGCGTTTCCCTAACTTAAATTTCTGTGGCCCAGCTATTTTAATGCATTTATTTTGTGACAAACAATTTTCCTTATCGCCTTACCAAAAGCTCAAAAAAAAAGGTTAAGTTTGATATTGATAAAAAATTACACTAATTAAACAGGTTGCATTAGCTCCGTGATTAGAGCGTTATTCCGGTAAGACAGAGTTTCTGGGTTTGATTCTCAGATGCGACTTATTCCATTTATTTTCTGTCTATTTCTGTTTCATATTTTATTTGAGATGTGTTAATATTATCTTTTTCCTTATGTGTTTTGTAAAATAGAACGGAATCCAGAAATTTAATCATTGGCTCTTTTCCACTGAATAATATGATAACTGATAAGTGATATATACCTATTTTAAAGAAAATTGATGTCGCCAATTTAACTTTCTGCACACTACTGCCCAGTACAGGGTCGCGACGCATAGTTTGGGAAACACCGACTTAGACAGCAAATATTTACAAAGTTTTTACGAATCTTCTATTAGAATAAAACCTCAAAGACATATTACCGAATACGGTATTCAAGCGAGTACACTTAATAATAATAATAATAATCGGATGATTTTTATTGATATACGAGTATATGTATGGGATGTTTTTTTATTTTATTTTTTTTATTTAACCATCTATACAATCTATATTATACGGGTTATAGCACTGAGCCTGTCTCACTAGGAGAACCTCTGTTGAGAGCAGGCAAAGTATACAGTTTACAAAGTTTACTAAGTTTACTAAGTTTACAAAGTTTACTTATTTTACAAAGTGTCGAAAGTACAATGTTTACAAACAATACTAAGTTTAAAATTTTTTAGAAAGTTTACAATGTTTACAAAGTTTACAATATTTATAATGTTTATAATGTTTACAATATTTACAATGTTTACGATGCTTCAATGTTTACAATGCTTGCAATGTTCACAATGTTTACAATGTTTAAAATGTTTACTATGTTTACAATGTTTACAATGTTTACAATGTTTACAATGTTTACAATGTTTACAATGTTTACAATGTTTACAATGTTTACAATGTTTACAATGTTTACAATGTTTACAATGTTTACAATGTTTACAATGTTTACAATGTTTACAATGTTTACAATGTTTACAATATTTACAATGTTTACAATGTTTACAATGTTTACAATGTTTACGATGTTTACTATGTTTACAAATATTACGAATTTTACTGTTTCCAGAACAATTTACAGTAACATAGGATGATGTGGTAAAAAGTTTGAATCCTCAATTAAACATTGTTCCATACTTAAAGGGATGTTTTAAAAAAATCATTGAATTTTGATCTGTCTTCGCTAGTGATACAAATCTTGGTGTACAATTTATATTTATCGTAATTTGTGCTCAGTCTAATGGCCAATGGAAATACATTGTTTATCTTGTTGCAAAGTATCCAAAATTTCTTTGGCCAAATGTTGTTTTAGCTTGAGGGATAAGTAAGAGATTGTGCCCTTTAGATCTAGTACTGCGAGCAGTTTGGACATTGTAAAATAGAGTCCCGTGTTTAAAGAGTTTTACGTGTTTGATGTAGATTTCATCTCGATATTCTCAATATATAATATGGGTGACATTGATCTTTACATTCTGACACGTACGAAAATGCGTGAACGTTCTTTGTATTTACCGAGAATAATATTTTTTTAAAGGTTGTCATAAGCGTAAGTAAAGAATACGTAGTTACCATATTTTTTTTGTAAACGTGAACGTAATTATTAATATTTGTTTGGCTAACACCTGTGTAATTAATATATATATATATATATATATATGTACTTGAAAGATGGCGTAAGGTCAGTGAGACTATGGCATCCCCAATTCGGGTATGTTGTGAGGCTGAAGGTAGCCAAGAGGGGACGGAGATGGGGAAGTACCTGGCTATTCGCTATCACAAAATACGCCTAAAGCCATTTGAAGCAAAGTTTTGATTCTGAATGATGGCCTTTCACCAGGGCGATACTGAAAGTATCTACCACTCTGGAACATGTCGCAAATTTGGTGTATATTATTTAAAATAATAAATTGTCAAATAACACAAACGAATCAAATAAAATTTACTCGAACAAATCGACCTCCGGATTCGTAGCCAAGGATCGTAAATACTCAACAATGGAGGCCGTCTGAAGGGCGTGTGTGTGTGTAGGTGACGTTTTAATGAATTATACTATTACTTATTTTAATATTAAGAGAAATATATTTCTATATATAAAAATGAATATACAATCTCAATGTATTATAGGGGTTATAGTACTGTGCCTGTCTCACTAGGAGAACCTCTAGTTGAGAGCAGGTCTGTCTGTCCTCGGCTTTCTTAAAAAAATACTTTACCAGTTTCGCTGAAAATAGCACAATTTGTTCATATTAGTGCCGGGAAGGTTAAGAGAGTAGTTTGAATGAAATCCAATAACTGTTCCTATAACGTTTTAAAATAAGTATGAAAAACATTGAACCCACCGTGATGTACTGAGGTTACCCCATAGATATAACACTCTGGTTAGCCAGAGATTACATATTAAAAATAAGATTATTGGTTTGTGTAGAATATTTTTTAAAATGGAAAACACAAGTAGGTACCTAATTAAGAACCTTATTATTTAGATATGTTTTGAAAAAATAAATGTTTGAAATGAAAAAAAAATCGTATTATTTCTTTGTTTAGAGATAGTAGTAGTTATCACAAGGCATTGTTTTTGCTGTCAAATCAATTATGGCACCCAAACGACAAGCAACAATTAAAAATTTCATGAATTTTATTAAAAAAAAAAAATATAATAATCCCGAGCAAGGCCGGGTACACATCAGCTAGAATTAAATAGTAATATTATATACTTTTCTTATTATTAACAGTTTTGTTTTCTCGTATAATTTTTTCGTGGATATTCTCCAATTAAAGTTAAATATCTTTTTGATCATTGTTAAAACAACGTTACAATGATTACGTGGGACGTGTAACGCATTGTTTTATTAAATTACTGAAATTACAGTTTTGCAATGAATACCCACTGAACAGTGGCGGTTCTCTCTAAAGTGCGCTTGTACAGTGAACTCTCAAAAAAAAACATAAGCTAATGAAAAAAACCTGTATCATAATTTTACCACATTTTAAACAGCGCGCCATTCAAATTCCACGCTAAAAAATCCACGCGCCGTATAGGCGTAATACTCCCCGATAGCGAGTTTAAAATGAATTCCATATGTGCGTTATTAATTCAGCGACTATGGAACTTTTAGTTCTAAGAAATAGTTCATACAAAACATAATGGTGCTTCGGCGGGAAACCGTGCCGAGCGTGCAAACCTTGGGAATCTACTAGGTGACAGTGTACGCAGCGAATATGGAGATTTGTTAATATAAAATTTTGTACGAAAGTATTTTCCGAAAATCAATAGATTTTTTGTGATTATAGTGTTTTAAGTTGTTATTAAAATAAATTAATAATTGAAGATGTTATTTATTTTTTATATAAAAAACGAACAATTTCACGTGTATTTTCGTATTTAAAACTGTTTTTGTGTAATCTTCGGCATTGTATTATCCATTAGGTCTGTAACTACAGTACAGTCTCTAGTTACAGACGCTTTAATGAATCGCCAAATTATTATTGTTAAAATTAAATGTATTATTTGACACCATACTAACTGCTCCCTACCGTCTGGAGCGAGTGAGACTATGGCATCCCCAATGTGAGGCTGAAGGTATTAAGGAGGAAAAAGAGATGGGGAAAAGGAAGATGAGGAAATATCTGGTGGTATTTAGATACTGACAGTATCCACCAATCTGGAACGTCCCGCAAATATACTACATATGATTTTTAATTAATAAATTGTGAAATAACACGATTTAATCAAATAAAATTTACTTGGGCACTCTGGGATTAGAACCCGCAACCTCCGGATTGGTAGCCAAGGATCGTAACCACTCAAAAACGGAGACCGTCGTGTTACTGGTCGCTAAACTCTGGTGCGGCGATTTGATGAAGTTCCTTTAGATCTAGTTTTTTATTTTATTGATAAGTGAATTTTTATTTCACTTTTTAAATATCCCATTGGACTCGAAATGATATTAGGCCACGAACCGCCACTGCCCCCGAGTGAAATACTTGACTGAGTCGACACTTACTCTCAGAAACGAAAGTTTTCATTGTTTGTCTTTTCTCCGTCAGTAATTATTACGTTTGTTTACTCTGCTGGTGTCTTGCAATGTAACGACCTCCACAGTCGACACATCACTCACAAATAACCACACAGAATCACATAGAATCACACAGAATCACGCGGTACATAAAAACTGTTTTTATTATTTTACCTGATGAAATTTCTACGTTTGTACTTCGGACATGCATTTCGTAAGATTTTTTGCAACTCTTCAATGACTCAGCGAATCTCATTTCGCGAAGGCCAAACTCTAGTGACTCGTTCACTTGATCTTTCCACGTCTACTTCAGAAGTCTTGAGGTGTTTTTTTTTTTTTAAATTATGATTGCTGAAGGATGCAACATCTATTAATGATCCGCAAGTAATTTTAAAATATTTTAATAATTGTCCCTGAGTTTCTCAAAATAAAATAAATCTCGAAATAAGGTTTTTTTTTTAAAGTTTTTATAATTTATGATTGATATTGAATCCGTTGTTAACAGACCGACTGTCATCTCTAATGCACAGACACAATGTAGGTATGCTGAGTCTGTTCTACGGATATTTCAATGGAGCCTTCTTGAAGGAGCTAGCAACGCAGCTGTTTCGCCTTTTGAAGGAATTATCAAACTGTTGGGAAGCCAATTACAGACGATCTATTTATATTATTTCTATTATGTTACTTCTAAAGAAACTCACAAAATGTTTTCATTTTTTTTACCGTTGCTCATATTAGATGGTTATTGCACTGTAAAGTTTCCCTACTTAAGGGTTATAATTTAATATTATTTTTAATTTGACGAATGGTTTTGAAGATGGGTAACATTGGCGTTTCCAAATAAATTTTAATTTGGGTTATAGGTGTTTTTCCCTTGCATAATTATATTAACTTGTCTGCTGATCAATAAATGTTTTGGATTGAATATGTTTAGAAGTGGGGAACGAATTCTATAAATTAAACTAATCGAAACAGGCGGCCGGCGTTAAGCGGCAATTTAAACCTTATACCCAATATTGCGTTAAATTTCTATGCCGAATGACGAATTAACAATTGATCAACTGAATGACGGCACAATTATATTTTGGCGGGTTTCGCGTACAACCCATCGTTGATGTTTTATCACGAAATAATTGAGACACGACCAAATTTTGCGAGTTTCGCGCTTGACCATTCATTGATGTACTCTTATTCGTTTTTTACTTGAACGCGCTAAGGTCACTGACCGGACCTGGTGGGACTATTATAACCCTAAAAAACGATTTTTTTAAGGTATTTATATTTTAGAGACTTTGGGTACTATCCCTGGTTATATGGTATCTTATCTAAAATACTGGGTATTAGTAGCCTTGCCAACGGACGGGAAACTGTTTTGCTTATAATGGGTTTTGCTCTTGAATGGTCATACCAGCAAACCAGATATTTTTGAAAAAAAATTCTCTGATGTCCCTGACAATTTTAAAAGACCGTGCGTGCACAGATCTTTCCTTGTTCCGAGATGTAGAACTAATCTATTTACCATTAGTAATGCCCGTAGAGTAATATTATATTGTTACTGAAAGGTTATGCCCCCCGAATAAATCATCATCCTCTTAAATACACTAACGCCTGATGTCGTCATTTTCCATATGTAAGTCATAATATGTGCATATTATGACTTACATATCTATGAAAATGAATATTTGTCTGTCTGTCTATCCTCGATTTTGTTGAAAATCGCTTTCCCGATTTCGCTGAAAATAGCGCCGTTTGTTCTTATTAGTCACCGGAAGGTTTAAAGAGTAGTTTGAATGACATCCAATATGTCAAACTGTTGCTATAACGTTTTAAAATTAGTATGAAAAACATTTAACCCCCCATGTCGTATTGAAGTTAGCCCATAGATATACCATTCTGGTTAGCCACAGATTACGTATTAAAAAAAAACGGTTTGTTTGGGTAGAATATTTTCAAAATAGAAAATACAAGTAGGTACCTACTTAAGAACTTTATTATTTAGATATATTTTGAAAAAATAAATGTTTGGAATGAAATGAAATTTTCAAATGAATGTTACTTTGTTTAGAGATGGTAATTGTGGTCATAAGGCATTACTTTCTCTGTAAAATCAATTATGGAACCCAAATAATAAGCAAGAATTCACAACTTCATAACTTTATTCCAAATAAAATAAATAATCCCGAGCAAGGCCGGGTACACGTCAGCTAGTCGATCAATAAAAAATGCTAATAAGTATGTAACGAGCATTGGCTAATAACGAAATGTGTATTTATAATAATAGTGTTTTATTATTTTTTTTTATAACAAATAAAAAATTATGTTATTCTCACCCTCAGAGATCCGTGGTGAGGATTTCATTTACAAAATATGAAATTAAATTATATAATTTTTTTTTAAAAGAAAGACAAATATTCCCTGATTACGAATAACCTGACAATATTTGAAAATCTCCTACTACCATCACAGTAAGCGATAGATATTGTTTGTGTCGTAGTGGAGGATTTAGACAACCGAGGAATTGAACTCACGACGCCTGGGTGAGACCCAAACGCGATGCCAACTCAGCCACTGACCGGTCTAATATTAAATTAATGTAATTGCTGAATAAAAAAACAATTGCAAGATGAGGTGTTTTAAGTGCAATTTAGTGGTTTCGGTGTTAGTCTGTATTTAGTGTTAATACATTTTCTATTTCAGATCTCCCTATGTAACGTATCCAGTGTTTTAATTGATTTTAAAATTTATTATGGTTATGATTTTTGTAGGAGAGTGAGATTTTGTTGTAGCGTTTAGTACCATAGTATAACTGGAGAGCATTTGGTTCCTTTGAACAAGCAATCTGCCTAGATGGTAACTAATATCGACCTTACAAATGGCACTTTAACACATTTTAATTATTTTCAGTTGTTTAAATTTAATATTCTCAACTGTCATTAGTAAGTATACAATATTATGTACTTTCATTTATGTTATATGCTCTATAAATCAGTGGAGAGCATTGCTCTAAGACCAAAGGTAGGCTTTGTGCAGTTCTTCACAGTAACCGGAACAACATTCACCATTTTCCATGCCATTGTCTCACTGGCTTCAGACGGTTGAGAGCAGCTGGGATTCTTGCGGGGTACTCGCATAAAAAAGTTTTAAATTGAAATACGATATTGATAAAAAATGACGGAAAACAATAAGGTGGCAATAGCTTATTTGGTGGAGCGCTGGTCCGGGATGCTACCGTAACATTTTTTTTCTTTGAATTTTCTGTTTCATATTTAATTTGAGATTTGTTAATATTATCTTCAATGATTAAATATTACAAAGAGTTAATAAACTTCAATAAAAAATGTTATTATTGAATTATTTGTCAATAATTGTCTAATTGTAAGATTATTACTATCTCCAAACAAATAAACATTAATTTGAAAATTTATTTCAATCCATACAATTATTTATTTTCAAAATATGTCTAAATCATAAAGTTCTTAAGTAGGTACCTACTCGTGTTTTTCATTTTGAAAATATTCTACCCAAACAAACCTTCTTCTTTTGAATACGTAATCTGTGGCTAACCAGAGTGGTATATCTATGGGCTAACTTCAATACGACATGGCGGGTTCAATGTTTTTCATACTAATTTTTAAAAAAAATGGTTTGTGTGCAGTTGTAGTCTCTTTGTTAAGATGCGTGGACTACCACCTTGGCACAGGATTTCCAAATTAATAATATCATTTAAATTTAAAATACACAATTAAATTGTGCAAGAAATTGTAGCCTTTTGAAAATGTACGCATTCAAACACGCGACATTCAATCCTCTCCCACTCGGCTAGTAAAACAAGTAGTTATTTGGTTGGATTTCTTATTTTGTAATTTTTGCACTCAACGGCCATCGAACCCGTGGCCCCATTATCTCGATCCGACGCTTACTTTTGATAATATGCGTATTGCTCAGTCATCTCCAGGGCCGGATTTAGCGAGGAGATGAAGATGCTACGGATTAGGGTATCGTTTTATAAAAGGCATTAAACTATCACAGTAGTTACTGCCATTCATAATTGCATCTTTCCCTTAGTTTGAATGCCAGAGCTGAACTTTTTCATGAAGTGTTTATTCATATGCAAATGTTAAAAGCAGTAGAATCTAGTTTACTTAATTTTTAACATATTCAGGCATCTTGTTATACATTTTTAATCCTCCATACATTAACACTCACGTTCCGAAGGGGGTAATACACTTACCCCAACCGAGACGATAAATAAGTTGTTTTTTTACACGACATATTTTATGATTTAGATAATCCTGGAAAAACTTTTCGGTAATCGATCAGCATTACTAACCGCCACGGCGTTTCACCGCAGGGGTAGGCAGAGAGGACGAACCGCCAAACAACCCGATCTTGGCATACACTTCTTGCTTTATTCACATTCATACAACGTCTTATACATTTTCTTCTGTTATTACGACTTCTGACATGGCACGACTCACTTGATCGTCCCATGTCTTCCTCCATCATGTCTTCCTCGGACTTCCCCGGCTTCTTCTTTCTGATCGTGTGAAAAATGTTGAGATTGTTCTACTAGTATTTCAATGGAAGATGCTCTAATAAACTAGCGTCATTGATCTCCTCGGCACCGGTGTACAGTTGAGAAACACGCCAAACGCGCACACAACATATGTGGATGGTTAGATTTTATTTATAAATCACCCCTGTAACACATTGATACTTCTCATTTAGATAGCTAGCAGCCTTTTCTAGGTAAATTCGGCCCTGGCCGCCACTACCTGCTTTTGCTTTTGGAGATGTAATTCGGCCCCACAGATGATGTGATGTAACGTGCGGTTAATTATTTTATGTGAATACTAAATTCGGGTAGAGTCGTTCTGGTGCCGTGTGTACACACACACACTTAGAGAATACAATCACATAATTAAGGGCATTCGAAACATGATTGTAACGCTATATGCTCACAGATGTCGTCCTTTAAATATTTAATTGCAGTATTTAATTAAATCATCTATGATGCAGTCCACAATGGAGTGCTGATACCAACCCTGATGTATGGCAGTGAGGCATGGAACTGGCAGAGGAAGGATGACAGTAGACTGAATGCTGTAGAAGTGAGATCTCTGAGACGAATGTATGGTAAAACCATGTATGATCGTTTGAAAAATGTTTAGATTCGTAAAGAATGCAAGGCTGATGTAAGCGTAGCGAGCAAGATCAAGAAAGGGACGCTTACGTGGTTTGGGAATGTACAGCGAATGAACGAAGAAAGGAGTGTAAGGAGAATATATGACGCGAATGTGAATGGAGGAAGAAGCCGGGGACGTCCGAGGAAGACATGGCACGACCGAGTGAATCAAATACTCGAGTCGGGCCATGTCAGAAGTGGGAATAACAGAAGAGAATGTATGAGACGTTCTATGAAAGTGAATGAAGCAAGAAGTGTATGCCAAGATCAAGTTGTTTGGCAGTCCGTCCTCTCTGCCTACCCCTGCGGCGAAACGGCGTGATGGTTAGTTAGTTAGTTATGCTAGTTAATCTATGATATTTATAGGCCATTAAATTTTCAAACCAAAAACACATGATTTTACATTACTTCGTATTTCCTGCGGATTTTTGACAACTAACAACAAAAGACTTTGCCATAGTAATTATATTTTGAAGTTCCAAAATAATACGTTTCTACGATCAAATGCCAAGCTGTAACTATAATGTGTTCACCAAATCAAATTTCTTCATTCTAATTACCAAGTAAATATTATAATTCCGTTTGATTATTTATTTAAATGAATGAACCTCGTCGTACTTCCTATGTCCTCCGAGATGTGCAGATCAGGAAACATTTAAAATTCTACACTTTTCCGTAAGGTTCCACTTGAAAAGTGTAGTTAATTCCACTTTATGTTAATTTACACTCGTAGCTTCCGGGACATAAAGAGCTTTTGGAAAACAAGAAGGTGAGGTGCCGTGCTTGATTTGAAGGTAATTGCAGAGAGCTTTTCAAGTACAACGATGTTATATACCCACATACTTGCTTTAATAATAGAATTATTGAAATATGTACAAATAATATGACGGTTTCCGTGGTTGAGTGGGTATGATCCTTGGCTACGAATTGGGAGGTCTCGGGTCTAAATTCCGGCGTGCGCAAGTAAATTTTATTTTGATAAATTTGTGCTATTTCACAATTTATACGTTCTTCTTCTTTGTCGTATGGTGGAGGAGAGTTGGTGGAGGTCATTCAGCCAGTCGATGGCATCGGAAGTCACTTGGTTCAGCACAGATGTGCCATAGGGAAACTGATGAAGGGGACATTCTTCTACGATGTTCTGTTGTTTGTAAATGTCCACATTTACAAAGTTCGGAATCCTTTTATATATCCTTGTATATATATGTTTCTCTGTCACACGAATTGTTAATTGCGTTTTGAGACGTCACCGGTATTTATTTTACTCAAGTTCACTTTGAAAACGGCACTTCTTAATTTTATAATTTATTCAAACGATTGGTATTAACTTTGTGGTGTCATTATTAATTAATTAATTAAAAAATGTGCTTTGTTTATACCACTTTATAAATATACATAAATATCTTCATGTTTCGACAGCGATGCTGTCATGTATATATATGATATGCAAAATAATAAATTTCCACTGCTGATGCTAAATATTATGAGTAAAGTAATTTTAATTCAGTTAGCTTATCTATGTTATCTGAGGGAGGGGATAGTGGAGGGGAACATAGGAGTGGGATAAAGGTACAAACGACAAGAGTAGATGGAGAGGTGGTTTAAATTATATAGTTTGAGAGCGGTCGTGTAATGGATTTTACTTTAATATCACGTATAATTAAATTAAAAATGTCAGTGTTGTAATAATTTCAGTTAAATAAATATGCAGATCTGTAGATAAGAGAGTTTCGTTTAGAATTGGTTTTACAATGGGGGATATAAAAAGGAAGTGCCTGTCTGCTGTTGCAATTTGGGATATAGAATAACAGGAATTCGAGAACATCAGGGCTGTCAACTAAGTTGTGTGCGATTTTAAATAAAAATACTGAATACGCTTCATTTCTTCGGCATTAAATTACAATTTATATTAGGAGATAGCCTCATTGTCCGGTTAGCGGGCAGTGAGGCTTGCTCGCAATGATGGGAACTTTTACTCTTGCTCAATGTTGCGCATTCAAGGTCATTACATGGCGATAGCTGAAATATCTTTTCACCGGAACTAAATATGTAGGCTGCCTATTACATCATTATTACATGATGGAAGCCACCAAATCATATCTGAGATAATCTCTCAACATTGATTCGACATTATTAAATAATAGTAATAATAATATTTGGATGACTTGTATAACACCATTTTTCTGAAAAATCACCTCAAGGGCGCTGTACAAATGTTTTTTTTATCCATTGCTCTATCTATCTATAAGTAACAAATTATTAATAAATTAATTAAATAAAATTACTTTGTATTCATAACATATATATACATTTTTTGAAAGCGGTTGTGGTTTATTTATTTTTGTCGAAATTTAAACTTAATTTGGGTGACATTAAGCTCAATAATTGTTTTTCAATATACAAAACTATTATTAGTGAAATAAATTAAAGTATTCATGAGAAAATCAATTATCAATGCAGATATTATGTTAATATTAATGCTCAATACTATTATTACTCATTTAGATAAAATTTCTAAAAAGGTACATATTTTTTTTAAATACGAATAAAATATAAAATTGTGTACGGTAAAGCTCATCCTCGTTTTGACATTTGACATTCTAACCTCAAAACTGATCAAAATCGATCGGCCATAGATTTGGATTGTTTTGGCGGATTTTGAAAAAAAATGGACTGGAGTTCCTTATTGTGTCAGCAATTACTAAGGAAAAAAATGTATTATACTTTTCTGTTAAATGGAATAATAAGCAAGTACTCGTATATTTGACATTGTTAACTAAACAGCAGTTGTAAGATAATAGAAACATTATAAAATCTTGCAAAACTCAGGCTTGTAATCAAAGAAAATAATTATTTAGTTATTAATTAGGTTTCCTATACGACAATGCCTAACCTAACCTAACTATTACAATCAAGTCTAAACAACTTGCATGGTTCGTGAAATCATAAATAATTATTATTCACAGTTACTCGTAGATACGTGAGAATAAATTAAAACAGGACAATACATGGAATATTTTCTCCACTAATCATAACTGAGACAACTGACTTCAGAAATCCAATGTCGTGGCTAACAGTGTAAGAAAATGTTGAAAATGATTTTTAATACCCCAACCGCTTTTATTGACTTATATGACAAAAACAACAACAGCATATGACGAAAAGCCCTACTTTTAAAGCTTCATAATTTGTTTGAAATTGGTAAAATGGTTCAAATTATTGAATCCCCGATTATAGACCGCACCATGAAAGTTCACATAGAAACTCAGAAAAGCAGGACTTATAAAATAGAAAACGGACTCGCACAGGGATCGGTAATTACACCTCCCCCTTCCAATTTCGACATAGTGGACCTTCCAGAAACTACGGAGAAAAAAATATTTATGTAGATATTGCTATAAAAGTCCAGCGTAAATTCCTTGACTCCGCAGAAAATGGCCTAAATACTGATCCAACTATCATGGAATAATACTTTTCCGACTGGAAATTAAAAGCAAACGCAACAAAAACAGTTGAACCTGCCTTCCACCTAAACAACTCGCGTGCAAGTGCTACGCTTAATGTACAGTTTCGAGGAGGTACCATTATTCGTGAAAGTAGTCCTAGGTATCTTGGAATAATACTGGACAGAAGAGACAGAAGCTCCCACTTGGAAAATGTTAGCAAGAAGACTAAGACTCATATGAATATCATAAGAAAACTAGCTGGGCTTGCGACGCAAACACCCTACGATCAGCTACGATTGCCTTGTTCTATTCGGTAGCGGAATACTGAACTCCAGTATGGGCTTGAAGTGCACACACACAGAAGATCGACACAAAAGTACGTGAATAGTAACATTACACTTCAAGATGACCTTTCAAACCTCCCAGCCAGCCGCCTGACGTCCAGGAAACCTTTTAAAACTGAAGGAGAAATACGATTCTATCACGATACTCCCCTGAAGAGTCGTGGCGAACTCAATGACAGATCTCGAACGTGAAAAACAAGTACCGTGCTGTAAACCCTTCTATTAAATTGCCATGGTTCTCTCTCTCTCGAAAAACGTGGACCTCATTAAACTGCAAACGGTGCAGTCACAGCTGTTATGCGTATATGATGCATAAATCGGGCCTAAAAGATTCCGAATTTTGAAAATGTGGACATATTCAAACAACAGAACACACCGTAGAAGAATGTCCCCTTGATCAGTTTCCCTATGGCACATCTGTGTTGAACCAAGTGACTCCCGACGGCGTCGACTGGCTGAATAACCTCAGTATCCCACTATGACCTCCACCAAATCTCACCCACCATACGACAAAAAATAAGTTGTTTAAAATAAGTTAATAACTGTAGATGTTATTTTTTTGCCGTATTTTTCGTAAATCATGATTTTCACAAAAATTTTTTTTTAAACTATTGACAATATTTTCATTATCCACAAGCGTTTTAACGAATCGTCGAATTTATCTCGTTGCTAGGTTATGATAAAATTAAATCGCTGTTTTTGTGATGTGAAATAGTTTACGGAAAGCCGATTCTTTCCTTTTTTAAGGCGATCCACCGGCTAAAATTATAACGAAATCACACGCTCCTTATGCAGATGGCGATAAGGTTGAAAATCCCGTTGTACGTCGGCCAAAAAACATCACCAAAATGCGTGTTTTATTCTATTCTGTAAAGCTCAGACATAATTATTAAAATGTTTTACGGTCATGTTCTAAAAAACTCAATTTACCACAATGAACAATACGACAATAACGGAAAAGGGGATCATAAGTAGGAGATTTTGCGCTTTAAACATTTTTTTAATTTTTTGATAAGCTTATAAAAAGACATACTAGAAAAATGCCCGGTTAAATGAAAGGCAAAGGTGTGACCTAATTGCAGTATTTAATTAAATCATCATGTTAAACTGCCACTGATTTAGACCACGAACTGCCACTGGAAGTATGAGTTTTTGTAGGGTTATTGTAATTTTTCATTTAAAAAAGATTTATTCAGTCAAAAATCATTCTTCTTTACCTCTGTGCGATTTTACCGGACATTATTATGAACGGATGTGAAATCGGAAGAATGGCAGTTCGTGTCCGCGGCGCGGCGTAGCGGATCTGATCGCTACAGACACCGGAAGTCACACTTTAAATCCGCTCTAAACATCGGAACAGAAAGGAAGGTAAAGAGATTAGCAATTAGCAGAAGAAAGAAATCAGATCAGTGCAATTATTTTGATGATAATTAAGCAATTTCTATTAATTGCTCTAAGGCAGAAATGCTCATAGTTGGTATTTTCGCGATATTTTTCAAAAATTACGCTGATAAAATTAGCCAATTATTATCGGCAATATAAGATATTAATTTATTCATTAAATTAATCAAAACATCATACAAAAAAATGGATGCCCCAAAAACCTTCACAATAGTGGCGTCCATTGCTCTATGACCAGAGGTAGGCTGTGGCTTTCCAAGTTCGGGTATGAATTGTGCATTGAATATTTGACAATCGCCATTTTAGCATCATCTTCCGCGGACTCTTTTGACAAATTGAATAAAAAAAGCGTCGAAGTTCCTTACTAAATTCACGGAAAAACCTTTTCATAAGAAATAAAAAAAAATTATTTAAAGTTTTGAAGAGTTTTGATTTTTTTTATTTATTAAAAAAGTTCTGCTGGGTAATTACTATTACGCGTGCTAGCTGTTTCGCCTTCCGAAGGCATTATCAAACTTTGGAGAAGCCATTTTCTTTGTAGGCACTTATAATAAAATTGAAATTTGAATATATTTTTTTCTGATGGTTCATTTGAATCAATTACTTGAGTCGGGCCATGGCAGAAGTCGGAATAATATAAGGGAATGTATGAGACGATATATGAATGTGAATGAAGCAAGAAGCTTACAAAAAAATTGACCTAATTTATAATCCATATATAAAACCACGTACAATGTGACCTTAGAACGGGGTAACCCAGTGAGGTCACATTTTTTGCGACTTTTGAAAAACATTATGAAATAAATAAAGAAGTGTATGCCAAGATCGAGTTGTTTGGCGGTCCGTCCTTTCTGGCTACCCTTGTGGTGAAACGGCGTGATGGTTAGTTATTTATTTTTCATTTTACTTGATGTAGGCACAGCTTATCATCCTTTATGGACTGCAAGCCACTGTCCCAAAAGAGGAACTTACGATATGAATATCACTATTTTTTAATTTTTTTTTATTTATTATTTATTTATGGAGAAAATACAGATACAGACAATAGTAATATCGAAACAATATAGAAATATTTGGAGAACTCGCCTGTATCCTAACCTGTTTCTCACTGATTAATGATTATTATTAATATTATTTTATTTTTTATATTAATTCTCTTGTAAAAGGTTTCCTTTGCCACGATAGAGTTGTTTGGCGGTCCGTCCTTTCTACCTATCCTTGCGGTGAAACAGGGTGATGGTTAGTTATTTAGTTTTCATTTTATTTGAGGTAGACACAGCTTTTCAGCCTTTATGGACTGCACGCCACTGCCCCAAAAGAGAAACTTACGATGTGAACATCATTTTTCTTATTATTATTACATTTTTTAGTTATTCCTCTTGTAAAATTTTGTCTTTTGATGTTAGATGTACACAATGTAAATGTAATGGTTTACTATAGTGCCTCTGTCGACTACATCACATTGCACAACCCCTGCATGTAGCCCGGAATAAAAAAATATTAATATTATTAAACCTAACTCGAGTTACGTATTGAATTTTATCAAAGACATGTTCCACTTGAAACAGAAATCATCCAATCACTTTAGAAAACAAACAGTACGAAGAGCTTCCCACGTCTTTACATGACATCTGTAAAAGGTAATCATTACTTCACGGAAAAGCACAAGCACTTAGCGAGGTTACGAGTTGCGAGTAGAACCTCCTACTGAAATAATCCCTGGCCGTAGTATTTGAAACTTCCTGTTCAAAAGCCAGGAAATCGCTGATGCCAATAGAAAATCTTCACGCATGTTAAAGAAATTATTTAGTAGTACCGGTGCCTAAAACTCATCTCTTCGGAAAGTCATATCCAAGAATGGAACAGTCAGAAATGCAATTTACATAGCGGAACTATCCTGTTAGTACCTACCTAAAGTCTCAGAAACATTTGAAAATTTTCGCAGTCCGCGCATTGTAAATAATCTTATATTATATGAAGAATGTCCCGGGCGGGCGGTGTGTTTGTTTTGTATACAAATCTACAGTTTTATTCCTAGCTAGATAAAATTTTGCACACTTGACCTACAAAAGAAGAGAAAGGTCACTGTCGACACGATATTTCGAAAAACCACCTCCATCCCTCTTTCCCACTCTTAAAGTTAAATTTTGGTACACCTTGATGAAATTTTTCATACTTTCAAAATAAGAGGAAAATTACTCGGTAGGGATAGGGAATATGACTAGGAGTAGAGGTAGAATTAGGGGTAGGAGTAGGGGTAGGAGTATGAGTAGTAATAGGGGTAGAAGTAGGAGTAGGATTAGGTGTAGGGATAGGAGTAGGGGTAGGGTTAGGGATTATAAAACTTTAGATTTAGAGCGTTTTGGCGTGCTTTGAAAAATTGAAACTTTGAAAAATTATTTTAACTATGATAACTAACTCTAGAAAAAAAACCCGAATATACTAATATTTAAGTTTGAACATCTTTATTGTTAAAAATAAATAAATTAAAAATTGGACTGGAATTCCTCATTCTTTTCTATTACGGATTCGAATTCACTGATTCAAATTCAAATATGATGCGGAACAAATGAAACATATTGTATTTTAATTACATGTGATTATCTAATGATCTAAAAGGTTTAGTGACTCTTATGATGAAGCCTGGAAGTTTCTAGCTCCTGTCACAGGTGGAATTGATGTGTGAGTGGAAAGACATTCCGGAGGCCATTATTATTCCTAAATCCCCTACTTCAATGTCTTTTCAGTTCTACGCTATTGATTTTGTATGGGAATATTACGTTAGTCCAGTCATCTTCAAGAAAATTGTCTCCCAATAAGAGACTCAACTTGAAAGTGAGGTTAGTTTCCTAAAGCCTGGGTCTAGTGGGAACAATTCACTGTGTGATGATATTTAAAAAAATACTAATAATCAACCGAGATGTGTTTTGTAATTGCATAAAATCTTGGTACTCGATACATGGTCAAGGAGACTGTAATCAAGGACAGTAAACATGGACATTGTATTCAGCGGGTGGAACTAAAGAGCGGAAGCCTTTTTAAGACTTTTTTTTTACATTTAAAAAATAATGTATTCCTATAACCATGTTTCCTTTGCACATAATTAATGAAATAGTCTTTTAAAAATCAATAATATATTTTTTGTTTGATACTTGTACCACACAAGAGTCCCAACCGTCCCAGCTAGTTTAAATATTTATATCTATTTAAAACATATATACGTAAAATAAGGCAAATGATAAGAATTGTGATATGTGAAGCCAAAAGATGTCTAAAAATAAATAAAATTACTCACTAATTTATTCCTTTTCTAAACCACCAGACCGAGCGCAAGCATCGAGTGGCGAGGGTTATAACTGTTAGTACAAACCTAATAGCCTCTTTCATATATTTTTTCTTTATGAGTAAAAAAGCAATAAAATTATATCTAGGTTAACTAATTTTCAATTTCATGAAGAATATATTTCATGGAAAATCTATTAAAACGCATGAAAAAAAAACAATTCCGTTAATGAGCGCCACTAGACGCGCTAGGGTAGTATGATTGAGCCACTACTAAAGAGACAGAAAGCAGTAATCAGAGTCATCACCAGGAAACATTTCAGGTATACTAGTGCATTGCTCTATAAAGATTTTAATGCAACAATGTTTCATAAAAAAAATCATCACAAATGTACACAAAAACATAGAATGTATTAGTAAAATCTAACACACGTATCAAACCGGAAGCCGTAGCAGAAATGATTTGACAATCCCAGTGAGTGCTACCACAATGTACCAAAAAACACACACCTATATTGGACCAAAAATCTACAATAAAATCTTCCCCGAGTTTAAAAACTGCGAATTGTCATCATTCAGCAAAAATGTTATCAAATGCCTTATTGACCTGGGAAGGACGGAGTCCGAGAACCTGTTAAAAATATTAGTTGACTTTCATATTTTTTTAAAATAGTAAATAATGTTCGTTAAATTGTTTGTTTCTTTTTCTTTCTTCTGTATCTTCATTTTATTTTTTTCTAGTACAATTTCAAAAACCACCGAAAAGAGCTTCAACAATAAATTAAAAATAATACAAAACCTTGCAACTCAATGTTTTGATATCCACCACATACGAGTATGTAATTCCTCAGAACATGTAATATATCTAGCTAGGAATTAATAACGACCAGGCAAACATAATGCAACTTCAACTTACGTGTACCTTAATTGATGATAAATTACTATGTTTTGCAAATACAAATGTTCCCAGTGTAAATGTCAATGTAAATAAATAAATGAATGAAAAAAATGTTTGGTTTTTTGCGCATTTTATATATACAGGTATATTCATGTAATGCGCCGCATATTGATGTTGCATAGCCGCAACGTATCGCCATTAGGCGCGGAATGGTTTGCCATTTCGCCAACGCATGGGTCTTGACCTTTGTGTGAACGCTTTCGATTTCATTACCTCACGGAACAATCGCGGACACTTTCTTTTGCAAACTACGTGGTGTGTTGCGATCATAGCACAATAGGAGTCCCCTGTCCCCTGTCCTCAGTCTACCAAAGGCCATCCGTCTGTTCCTCAACCTGTGGTAGCTTTCAAACTGCATAAATATATATAATATGGTAATTTGGTCAACTATCGTCAAAATCGGTAAAAACTCATAAAATTATGTCATGAACATCATGAAATCTGGTCATTAATGTCAAAAACAGTAAGAAATTTAGTAAATTTTGTAAGCAAATGACAAGAATTGTCTAATATTTATCTAACAATATTTCACATTAATAATTTACACTAAACATCATCCTATCTAATAAAATATTGCGTATTTTATAATAATTGCCTCTAAATAAATAGAAATGAATAAAAAATAGTTAAATTTAGTAAAATATCAGTAAACATGGTCAATAACGTCAAAACAAGTAAGAAATATATAAAATTTAGGCAGTGTTTCGACAGCTCTGAATAATTCCAATTCTGGTTTGGCGGAAAAAAATAATCTGGCTTAAGAACCAAATGAGAAAAAAAGGTGAGAAGGCCTGAAAGAAACAGGAGGATGCCACGGAAAATGAATATCCCTACCTTTGTTCGTGGATATCCTCTTGAACTTGATTCACCTCACTGAAACTTGACCGCAATCCAGAATTGGCCAGTTGCTCTTGCTTTGAACACTTTTTGCTCCTAAGCATTGAGCGGTTTAAAATTGAACTGATTTCGGCACTATCTTCTTCCAGTGGCAAAAGGGATCGGATCGGGGGGGAGGGAGGTGGGTAGATAATAATTATGCATTTTAGATGCCAAGACAGGCAAAAATGGTCAAATGTTGTTAAATTTGGTAAAATATCATTACATATGGTCAATAACGTGAAACCCAATGGAATATCGAACATTTTGGTTGAAAATAGTCAAAATTATAAGAAATAAGTTTGGTTGAATACCATAAAACCTTGGGGGTTTTTAAACTCATTGCCCACTAGTCAATTATATTTTTCCTCAACGCTCAAAGAATTGCTCTTACAGAAAATAAATTTGGGACTCTGATAAAACATTATGCGACCACCAATTGGTTGAGAATCACTGGTTTACAGGCCATCATAGTACCTACTCCAAACAAGCATGTCACTTCTTTTGAACGTAAGATGCCACTGGTACAATGAGGCATAGGTAATCATAATTTTCTAGACGTTTATCGTAGTTTTTTTGTCAACCACACGCATTGTAAAATTATGTATGCCATCGTGCGTGGCATACATAATGCCAAGGCTATTTTATTTATGTATTCACCGTGCTTTAAATGAAAGACAGGTAAATATGCACATCCTATCGTTCTGTTGATGACATTTAGAAAAAAATGTAAGATAATAATGGCCTATTGACCTGGGAAGACCGGAGTCCGGGACCTGTTAAAAAATATTCCTTAACTTTTATATATATTTTTAATAGTACTTTTTTTTCTTCTGCTATATATCTTCATTTTCTTTTTTTCTAGTACAATTTCGGAACCCACCGAAAAGAGCTTCAACAATAAATTAAAAATAATACAACACCTTACAACCCGATATTTTGATACTTACCACATATTTAATTCCTTAGAACTGGCAATATGTCTAGCTAGGAATTACTATCGACCAGACAAACATAATGCAACTTCAACTTACATGTACCTTAATTGATGATAAATTACTATGTTTTCCGAATACAAATGTTCCCAATGTAAATATCAATGTAAATAAATAAATAAAATGAACAAAAAATGTTTTACATAAATCACTATTTAATATAAATATCAACCTGTTTCGGAAGCGAAGCTTCCCTACGTACTAAGTACTTAAAGGGAAAATCAATACATTTAATAAATATCTAACTAACCATCACCTCATTTCCCCGCAGGGGTTGGCAGAGAGGACGAACCGCCAAACAACTCGATCTTGGCATACACTTCTTGCTTCATTCACATTCATGCATCATCTCATACATTCTCTTCTATTCTTCCGACTTCTAACATGGCCTCACTCAAGTATTTTATTTGTTATATAAATACTGCACAAGAGTCCCAACTGCTCCCAACCGTCTGGAGCCAGTGAGACTATGGCATCACCAATTGAGAAATGTTGTGAAGCTGAATATACTGGGGAAGGGAAGGAGAAGGGGGAGAGGAAAGTGGGGAAAATACCTGGCTATTCAGATCTGGTCACCAAACACGGCTAAAAGCCATTTCAAGCAACGTTTCAATAATCTTTCTGAATGTCTTTCACCAGGGCGATACTGAGAGTACCTTCCAAAGTGATTACGACGTCACAACTGAATACGGAATACATTTCTTAGTTCCTTGAATTATGGAATACGGACTGTGAAAATGAATATGCGCTGTTCGGAATTACTGACTGGCTGACTAGAGGCGGTTTGCTGCTACGGACTTACGATGATGTGCGGGTTTTAATGGATTGCTGTACGGGATTCTATACGTTAGATGTAGAGTCCTGCACACTGCACGAAATTTCCGGCGACTTTGCGATGACGCCCATAGTATCCGCGCCGTAATTATATTGCCGCGCGTAAAAAAATCGTAGGGTTTCACGACTCAATCTAAGGAATGAATAATTTAGTCGGTGTTAAATTGTGAATTAAATCGAGTGTGTAACGAAAATAAAATTTATTCATTTAACTCATTAATTCAATTTTGCCCATGTCTAATGTAAACAAATCTTTCTAATTTTCTTCCCAACCTTTCTCTCACTCATCTCCTGCCCTTTCCCAATCTCTTTAACTTCGCAACATATCCCGATTGGGGATACCATAGATCCACCGGCTTCGGGCTGTTAGGACTCTTGTGCGGTATTCAAATAAAATAAAAACAATTAGATTAAACCCTCATTTAAATACTGACGTGTTCATCTTTTAGTAATGCCCCGGAAACAGAATGTATCCCAATGAGACGAGCCCCATTATTTCGAGTATATTATCAAAATCAAAATGACTTCCTCATACGTGAATTACGATTATAAAAGTGAACAATTAAAAGTGGATATGAGTCAGTAAAAGTGAAATGTTTTTCAGAGACGACTAATTATTTGAACCGTTTGAGCATTGTTTTCAACGTTGACTGACTACAGGCTACAGTGACCTAAAAATGTCTAGAAGTGAGATTGTAATGAACGTACGACTGAAGTATTGTATTTATTTATACTATTCAATTTGTAGGTACACATATTTGTAAAATTACAGATTTTTAATGTAATTCATTCTAATTGTACCGTTTATGCAGTGTGCAAAAACCCAGTAATGCATTGTAGGATATTAAAAAAACCGATCGATTTTTTGATCCACCGAATTTGGGAAGTACGTAGCTCTCCTCAAGGGTGAGTTCATAAATACGTTTGCGACTTGCTCGACTGTAATAATAATAATAATTGGATGATTTGTATAGCGCCGTTTTTGTGAAAAATAACTTCAAGGGGGCTGTACAAATATTACTTCATATTCTCTATCTAATTATGTACAAACAGATACAGAAAAACATACTTACCTGCAGCTGGCAGGTCGCTTCAGATGAACACAGTTTTATTAGACAATTTAGGTATAGAGAAGATATGATTTCATACATATGAATTAATGATACATTTATTAAAATATTGGTGGCACAAGAAGAGTTGGTATTCATTTGAAATATTTACAATTTTTACGACTGGAGAATATTTATAAAATTACATTAAAAGCTTAAGAAGTTTTTAATAGATATTTTAATATATATGTTTTTTAAACATTTAGTTATATTTACAGTATTGCGGGCTGTGGACGCATTTGCGCACCGGTGTATGAATTTTTTACTTATTCTATTTAATGACTTTAGGTAAACACTAACTGGCTAGCCTAGAGATTCTGGTACAAAGAAATTTATTTCACTGTTAATGTTACTTGTCCATTGTCTCATACATTTTGAGGCTCCCGGAGATAATTAAAAAGTGGCTTTATTTTGAAAATTTCGTAATTTTTTAA
Organism: Halesus radiatus; assembly: GCA_022606495.2. NCBI lineage: Eukaryota > Metazoa > Arthropoda > Insecta > Trichoptera > Limnephilidae > Halesus > Halesus radiatus. The sequence goes on along the minus strand of JAHDVE020001996.1, from coordinate 7,119 downwards.
AGTAGTTTCCTAAAGTGGTGTTTTTGTTAGACGGGCACACATGTATGCCCTAAACTCACTTCTATCGGGTATTCTCTTCTGTGGTGGCTACCGACTCGTGTCTTCAGTGTTCACACACCGTATAACAACACTTCTGTAGCACGCACTACTTCCCCGGATTCGCAGTCAGGTAATCAATTATATAATAGTGAAGGATTATGTTTTTTTAATAACCTGTGTGCAGTGGTGTCATCCAATTTCCGTAATGGCCGATTTCCAACAAACAATACTGAATACTAACAATAAGAAACTCCAGTCCAAATTTAAAAAAAAATTATAATTAACTAGCTGATGTGGATTTGGAATAAAGTTATGAAGTTGTGAATTCTTGCTTGTCATTAGGGTGCCAAAATTGATTTGACAGCGAATGTAACTATCTCCAAATAAATAAACATTCATTTTAATATTTTATTTCATTCCAAACGTTTATTTTTTCAAAATATATCTAAATCATAAAGTTCTTAAGTGGGTGCCTACACGTGTTTTCCATTTTGAAAATATTCTACAAAAAAAAACCTTCTTCTTTTGAATATGAAATCTGTGGCTAACCGGAGTGTTACATCTAAATAAAAAATGGCAGGTTCAATGTTTTTATACTAATTTTAAAACGTTATAACAACAGTTTTACATGTTGAATTTCATTAAAACTACTTTTTTAAACCTTCCAGGCACTAATAAAAACAAACTGTGCTATTTTCAGCGAAACTGGTCCAGTGATTTTCGAGAACATCGAGGACAAACAAACAAAGTTACAAACTTACATTGATTTTAATACATATAGATGACGTTCAAACATAAATACCTGCATGTTTGGTTTTTTTCTAAAGTTTATTTTCATAGTTTCAATTTCCCAAAGCCAAAACGCTCCAAATCTACAGCCGGTCAGTTTTGATCAGTTTTGAGGTTAGAATGTCAAATGTCAGAACAAGCATGAGCTTTACCGTACAATACACATTTAAAATACGAAACAAAATCAAAAAATAAAAATTTCCATACTAATTCAAAAACAGAACGTGCACGTGACGTCAGATGTTCCAAATGCAATGGTACCAACAGAACAATATGTTTCGATGAGATGATTTTTTATTCACTATTTAAAAAACGGTTTATAAATTCTACGTATTATTAATTATATATAATAATAGTTGTACATTCAGAATCGGCGTTTGCTGATCTATATGAATATATATCATTAAATCCATTATATTTTTCATTGGAGTTCCTTATTTGGGAAGCGGCTATGGATACCGCCTCTCCGGGAACCATTCTTTAATAATAATATATTTATGATTTGCATAGCGTCGTTTTTGTGAAAAATCACCCCAAGGGCACTGTACAAATATTGTATACCATAACTATAGACAATCTATTATTACTACTTATGGTTAACAAATTGTATTCACCGGTTCATAGATCTGTAATACCAAATTATATGTACAATGCATTTGACCAATGAACGTGATGCCGCATTAAAATATACACATTATTAATTTTATATACGAGCAGATAATATTATACAGGACCATATTGAGATAAACACGGTTTATTAGCGACATTTTAAAACGGTTCTGTAGGCAGATGTTATTTAATTAATTCTGTTGGACTTGTTATGTATCTTAGTTCCAGGGGGAGTTTATTCCAAGCCTTTGGATAACCAACACTCTGCCATAGGTCACACCAAGGGGATAATGACTTTGCAGGACGGCCTCCATGATCGCGGGGTAAGGCTCTCCACTACGAATCCGAAGGTCGCGGGTTAAAATCCCGGCGTGCGCAAGTAAATTTTAATGAATTGATTTGTGTTATTTCACAGTTAATTCATTTAAAAATAAAATATTGTCTATTTGCGCACGTTCCAGAGTGGAAGATACTCTCAGTATCGCCCTGGTGAAAGACCACCATTCAGAATTCTAAAGTTGCTTGAAATGGCTTTTAGCCGTGTTTGGTGACCACATCTGAATAACCAGGTATTTACCCACCATCTTCTTCCCTTCTCTTTCCCCTCCCCAACACCGTCAGCCTCACAATATTGGGGATGTCATAGTCTCACTGGCTCCAGACGGTTGTGAGCAGTTGGGACTCTTGTGCGGTATTCATATAAAAATAAAAAAAGGGTGCCCGGGCTTATGGGGTGAGGTTTGTCCAGGTCTTACCTTCTCACCTTCTTTGTTGAAACTCATTCAGTTCAACATTTCTTGCCCCTAAACTCAGAAACAATGAATTACTTTACCTCAATAAACACTCTACTAATTATGGGTACAATTCTCCACTGTCCAGAATGTCAAGATTTGTTAACTCAAACCAGGGCCTTGAAATTTTTGTTACCAGTCTGAATGATTTTTTTGGGCTTTACGAAATTAGAACTGGAAGATTATCATTTAGAATGTCTAAAATCATGGACTCTACTAAAACTTCGTTCAGGCTTTGACTTGAATATTCACTCAAACGTATATTTTTCTCCTCTTTTTGTCATTGCTTCATTCGTGTATTATGTATGTGCTGTTAATTTTATTTAGCTCTTGTTTATTTCATTTCGTGTTATGTGTTTTGTGTAATTGGACATTGGTCCGTATATAAAAAAAATAAAAACTGTATATATTTGCTGCATAATGGACACATGTCGCCAGTCAGCAAGCGAGGGAGTCAGTCGGATTGCAATCGAAGCAGCGCATCTCATTAAACACCATTTTAAAAACGTAATAAAAGCACCAATCATAATCGTAATATTTCAAATGACCCACTTCGAAATCCCCGGAATACGTTATGTTATTATGACTTTCGATTGTTACACCACGTATAGCGTTGTCGGCAGCTGAAACAGCTGTGGACTTAACTGACGAATTGGGTATTGGGTATTGAGTGCTGAGTTCTGCCTTCCGACTGCGGAGAGAATACTTTCACTTTGGTATTTGGGTAAATTGGTAGCCGGTATTGGTTACGTAAGGTGAATGATCAGATCAAGCTATCCGCTGTCTAGAGCCAAGCCAGTTACCGTAGTATAATTACCTGATCTTTAACACAATAATAATATGCGAGTATTGTAAATACCACGCGAAACTCTTGTAGACTCGCTGGCTTGATACATTGTCATGAAGAGTAACGACCAATTGAATAATTGACCAATATCGGTAATATAAATTTAAAATATTAATTGTACTCTATCCATCGTACGCCGACTGCAACGCTACCTATATATGGCAGACGGGAAGGGCTTTATCAAAGTGATTCAAAGAACATATAAGATGCTATAAAAATAAAAGCACTTCTTCAAAATTCGCAGAACATCTTTTAGTAAATAATCACGTCCCGCTTGACAACAACAAACCTAAACCCTTACATATAGAAAGAAAGGGCCTAGGTTTAAATTTACTTGAACTATTAGAAATTAACAAACGAACGAATGATCCTGATATAACATTCATTAATAAAGTAAGGAAAATTATATATTCACGGCTTCTCAGTATGTTCACATTATCAAAACAATACAACACATTTAATTAAATCAATAAAAAAACATTATCAGTTAAATACGAGTAAACACATTATAAATGTGAATACCTCGTAGAATTCAGAATTTTAATTGTTTTCTAACTAAATCGGTTTTACCGATAATAAATCATTACCCGTAAAATTGAAAAGGAGTGGGAGTAAATTAAATCACATAAATAATCGTCACAATGTGGATTAACCACAGTTTTAAAATGGCCTTAAACGCCGAAACAGCTATCACAAAAATAAAAACTAAAAATACTTGCAGAATAATAACATATATTAAATTTGATTTACATTAAATTTTAAAAAAATAAATTTAACAGTCGACGTTTTTTATCGATCTCCCGAGCATCACCGACTATAGATAAATTAATGAAGGTCGTGGAAAAAAAAGTCTGGAGAACAGCATGTTTTTAGTTAAAATTACATAAATTCTCTATTAACCTAAAAATATAAACATTACAACATTTTTTTACAAAATCTCTAACAATATTGCTCTCACTAACTCACTAATATAATGAGGAATCTGCGGGCTATAAAAGTTAGTTCATTTACTCTTAATTTCAGTGAAAAAATAATATTGCACAATGCACAAAATTTGGTAAAAATGCTTAAAATTATGGTAATATTATTTTTTTAACGGAAAATAAGATTTTTTTATATATCCAGCAGATTCCTTATTCTTTTAGTGAGTTAATGAGAGCAATATTTGAGCAAAATATTGCTGAATACAATATTTATATCATGAACTGGGACATAATAATTTTCCATTCCGTTACCATGAAAGACACTTCTAACGCTTAAACTGTATAATTTCCAAAAATTGACAATGTAATCCATTTAAAATGCAACAAATTTAATCTAGCAAACTCAAAATTAATTACAAAATCAGATTTGGTTTAATTGAATGTAGAAGTGGGATATGGTAAAAATACACTACTTTTCGATTTAAATAATTTATTAAGAATATATGCAGGTTCCACAGTTAAATTTTACTGACTAAGTAAAGTAAATGAATAAATTTGCCTGTTAAAAACATATAACTTTTCAATCTCTATATATAAAAATGAATGTTTGTCTGTATTTTCTTAAAAATTATTGAACCGATTTCGCTGAAAATAGCACAGTTTGTTCTTATTAGTGCCGGGAAGGTTTAAAGAGTAGTTTTAATGAAATCCAATCTGTAAAACTGTTGCTATAACGTTTTAAAATTAGTATGAAAAACATTGAACCCGCCATGTTGTAATGAGGTTAGCCCAACGATATACTACTCTGGTTAGCCACAGATTACATATTCAAAAGAAGATTTTTGGTTTGTGTAGAATATTTTCAAAATGGAACACACAAGTAGGCACCTGCTAAGAACTTTATTATTTAGATACGTTTTGAAAAAAATAAATGTTTGGAATGAAATAAAATTTTCAAATTGTTTCTTTGTTTAGGGATCGTAATAGTCGTCACAGGGCATTACTTTCTCTCCCAAATCAATTATGGCACCCAAACGACACGCGAGAATTACTTTATAATTTTGTTCCTTAAAAAAAATCCCGAGCAAGGCCGGGTAGGGCTAGTTATATATAACAATTAAAATATCAATCTAATACGTGAGACGTGGCCAAAAACGCGATATATAAAATTTTTACTAAAAGCCAAAAAGAATCCATTTAATAATTCGATGCTGTGCGGCTGACTGTGCAGTCAGCAACCATTCGCTGCAGAATTTATTGAAGCACTGCAGTGATGTCGACCTTCGAATAAATAGTCTCGACGGCCTCCATGGTGGAGGGGTAAGGCTCTCGACTACGAATCCGAAGGTCGCGGGTTCTAATCCCAGCGTGCGCAGGTAAATTTTAGTTAATTAATTTGTGTTGTTTCACAATTAATTAATTTAAAAATAATATATAGCATATTTGCGCACGTTCCAGAGTGGAAGATACTCTCAGTATCGCCCTGGTGAAAGACCACCATTCAGAATTGAAACGTTGCTTGAAATGGCTTTTTAGCCGTGTTTGAATAGCCAGGTATTTCCCCACCTCCCTCTGCCCCTTCTCCTTCCCCTCCCCAATACCTCCAGCCTCACAACATACCCCAATCGGGAATGCCATAGTCTCACTGGCTCCAGACGGTTGGGAGCAGTTGGGACTCTTGTGCGGTATTCATATAAAAATATATAAAAAAATAGTGGTATGAACATGATGAGGTTAAATAAAGGTGGCGTGTCAGGATAGAATGTAGGAAATCGATCATTACCGCGAAGTGGCCAGTTTATATCACACTATACTATTGAGAACCTCTCCGTCATGATTTTCTTGTAAAGTACATATATTACGTTCTGAAGAACGTGTTATGTTAGCCGCTGCTCGAAGATGGTCGGGCCAAATGTCAAAAGTAAATTTTTAAACAGAGGTCATGTTGCGTTACAATAATAGTACAGTAGTAATAAACGCAATGAAAGTGGTGTTTTTAAATTTGCACTGATTTAGTATCTGAATTTTTAGGTAAACGCAAACGGTTAAATTAAAATTGAAACGTCATTAAGGGCCAGCATTAAAAAAATATCCCTAAACATCATTTCAAATGTTGCTAACTGAAGTATTATCACAAATAATTTATCAGTAATTCTATATGGGTATTTAGAAAAATGTATAAGGTTTCAAAAGATACACCGTCCCGGGCGGGCTGTGTTTGTTTGCTTTGGTTACCAATCTACAGATTTATTCCAAGCTTGATGGTATTTTGCACACTTGACCTATAAGATAAGAGGAATGTCAACGATTACATTAGATTTCGAAAAACCACCCCTCTCACCCTTTCCCACCCCTTAAGGCAGAATTTTAGTAATTCTTGATTTAATTTTGCTCACTTTTAAAATAAGAGAAAATTCTCTGGGTAGGAGTAATACATCACAACCTCAAAACTTTACTCCAAACCATTCATAACCGGGTCCTTCAGCTAGTATAATAGCTACTATATAAATAAGAGTGGGCGGTGTTTGGTTTGGTTCAAATCTACAGTTTTACTCCGAGCGTGATGACATTCGCACACTTGATCTTCAAAATAAGAGAAAGGTTACTTGTTACACAAGATTTACAAAAAAACAACCCATCTCCATTTCTCACCTTTTAAAGCAGAAGTTTGGCACTTCCTGATGAAATTTTGCCTATTAGACTTTCAAAATAAAAGGAAAACAACTGGGTAGGAGTCACATCACAACCTTAAAACTTTACTCCAAACCGCTTTTAACCCCTGGAAGCTAGTAAATAATAGCATAACGTAACTGTAACGTTTGTATGTCCTTGTACAATGTACGTACAAAGTAGATTTCCTCTTACAGTCGTCCATTGCACCGTTCGTCATTTGTGTCCCATTTCTCACTTCGTCAACTTTCTCCTCTGATTTCCCTTATTGCATTATTTCTTCTTACGCTTCTTTACATCTTCTTGCATTGTTCTGACCTCACAGAAAACACGTACATTTCAACATTGTATGTTTACATAGAAAGAAATTTCTTTGTGGCTTGTCGTATTCATTAAATAAAACAAATGTTAATAGTATTAATAGTATTAATAGTATTAATATTATTAATAG
>JAHDVE020001995.1:0-46439 GCA_022606495.2 Halesus radiatus | reverse complement strand
GACGCTAATACAAATGATAGAGTGATTGTTTCCATTATATTCATGAATGTATTTAATATTGCAAGACGCTAATACAAATGATAGAGTGACTGTTTCCATTATATTCAAGAATGTATTTAAGCTAAGACAAAGAATTACTATCCATATTTTTAGGATAAATAACACAGAACACTCTTAAAAGGGTGGAGCGGTGGGGGAGGATGGTGGCCGGTGGGATTTATCCAGAGGGCCCTCAAAATCTTCTTTGTCTTGGTTACGCCCCTGGTGGCGTGAGGGGTTGGATTGGTGATTGGTCTGCACGTACGCCAGGCGCTTGTCAGCCGGCTTCAGGATCCGGAGGAGCACTTCATCGTGTAGTCCACTGACATCATTGCTCCTACATTATCGAACTCCCTGCAGTACCAGTTGCTTCTTGGCAAAGAACTCATACCCGTCCTCTATCACCTGATGCACCCGGCAGATCAGGTCAAAGTCGTGCTTGTTGAGGTACTTGGCCACTATCTCAATGACGTAGGTAATGGCTCGTTCTCGCCCCAGCTGGTGTTCTTGTTGGGGTTCACTCCCCGGTTGTATACAATATTTTTTTACAACCACCGCACTTCACTAGTTCACGTGTTCGACCGCCGCCAGATGTGTTATTACTCTAAGGATGTGACCGATGTCTAATGCGTTAATTCGGAAGAACGAAGCAGATTTCAACTCAAAATATTTGGCATTTTATTATAAACTTGATTTAAGCTCGAAACGACAGCACTAAAATTATGTAATTTTTATAAATGTAACCCAAAAATTATTGCGGTTATTTTATGCTATTTTTACACCGGGAAAATTAATAACTTCCCGATCCTTCCAAGGTAAATCGGGAGCGACTACAAAACGCAGCCGGCTGCCACGAGGGCGCCAAGATTTGTACCATACCTATACAAGAATCTGTAGAAACTAGAAACTAATAACATTTAATCTTATTAATAGCAATTTATTATTCTTACTGTAATAATAAAATTTAATAAAAATATTCCAGAATCGGGAACTGTCTTGATCCTCGTTAATTAACTATTAAGTAGTAGTAGTATTGGATTTATTATGTCACGATCAAGAGAATGAACTTTATGACTTGTGGATTAGTGGGCATTCTGTTAGGGATGACCAGTGCGTCGATCGCGATCTACTGGTCAATCGCGAAAGTATTTTTGGTCGAACGCGGACTTTTATATATTGTACTATTTCTTGTTCAAACGAGTCAAAACTACTCGACGTTCTATCTCTTAAAATCCGTTAGTTGCCTTCTATTCTCTCTTTTACCGGTGAAATACATAATTAGATTTACAAAAACCTGTTGATAAAGTTCACCACTCCATCATATAGGAATACACGGAGACCTATTACGCTGGGTAAAATCATATTTGTATAACAGAACACAACTAGTGCTTATTTATGGATACAAATCATCCCCTATAGTTGAAACGTCTGGTGTGTCACAGGGATCAAATCCTGACCCTTGCTTTTTTTAATATTCATTAATGACCTTGGCTCAAAATTAAACTGTGATTATGATTTTTTTCGCCGACGATCTCAATTTTTTTCGTAAAATTACGTGTATTTCTGATCATCAACTGCTTCAAAATGACCTCGATACACCCAGAAAATGGTGTATTGTCAATGATATGTACTTAAATGTTGAGACATGTCACACTTTAAACATTACTCGAAATAGAATTGTAAAGAACTTTTCCAACGTTATTAATAATACTACTCTTAATAAAGTACCTTCCATAAGAGATCTAGGAATCAATCTAGATTCTAAATTCATATTCGACGGACATATTAAAGACATTAAGTGTAAATCATTCAAAACGATGGGATAGATAAAAATTATAAAATAAAACAAAAAAATTATTTTATTGAAACGATTTTTTTATATCGTTTTTTTTATATAAAAAAATGTCTGTTTTCAAAATACATATAACACATATTCGAATTGTAATGATATAATTACAAGCGATATCAGTCGATCGCAACATTTTTTTTTATCAACTAGTCGCTCCTAGAAAAATAAGTGTGACCACCCCTGCATAGGTGCTTATTGCATGTGACATGAACAAGTAAAGCCGACATTTTGTTTGGAACACAACCAAACAACCCTAACACTAGATCTGAATGATTTTATGAATATTGCAAATATTATGAAACACGTAAACTTGAAATACAAGAATGAATGAGTTACGAAACAAACGGGTGAAGTAATTGAATTCTTTAGTAAAATAACTCAATTAAAACAAGGTCTCAATATTAGACATTTTAAAATAAGGCATTTCGCTGGTACAGTCAGTGGTACAGGACAAGAAACAAAACATATAACCTAACCTGACCGACTTTTATGAACAGTAAACTAAGTATAATTGGACACGTAGAATTGAAACACAAGAACGAATAAAGTTTTCAGAAAGAGTTGCGAAACAACCGTTGAATTAATTGTTTAGTAAAAACAACTTAAAAATACAATTAATAAAACATGTTCTCAATATTGGACATTTCAAAATAAGGCATCGAGGGTAGTCAATTCAGAAACAAAACACATACTCGTATATCGGCAGTGCCCGAGCTGCACAGGTCAAACAGTTATTTTGCTATTGCGGGCGATCGTAATTAAACGTAGCTAAGGAGCGAAATAAAAGTATACAACAGTACCCTTCTCATCCGAACCAATATTTGAACGAACATTTGAGTTCAAAGGGAAAAATAAATATTTTTTACTTGTTTAGTACAGTAACGAGTTTCAGAAGCAATGTATATCGAATGTAAAGATTTGTAAATGTCAATTAAATCGTTATTAAGAAATGTAAATAAACACAACTCGCTGCATTACAACTGGGAGCTAAACAATGATCTGACACACTCAATACACTCTCTTCTATTACTCCGACGCTTGTCGTACTGTGCAAATATTTAATTTACTTGATCGTACAATGTCCTCCCTAGAACAAAACAACCCCAAAAGCTTAAAAATTATACTTGAGTTTAAATGCAAAATTATCAATAATTATTTTACGTTTAGTTATTTAGAATGTTGCGGGAATGTGAAAAGTTTCTGGCTATTATTTTGAATATTGCCAGTGCTCACCCTTCTGTCAATCTTTTATAAAATAATCTTCAAAGAGAGGAGACAGATCCAATATGAACACATCGTTATATTGATATAGATAGGACCATCCACCCCCCCAGTACACGAAGAACCGCAATTTAATTGTCGTTCTACGCTTCATCTCAAATTTCGCAAGGGTCTAAATTGATCCGAAATATTCGTATAAGAGCATCTTGAGAATTATTGCGATCCCATCCTTCATCCTGATATCCTACAATAATTGGATGACGTAATGCAATAATCCTTTAAAGCTAACACTCGACAAATAATAAGATATCTCAAGTTGAAGTAAAAAATAAAATTATGAAATAATTGAGAAATGTTTAGAAGGCGAGTTTACTTAAATTTTTGGGAAACTAATCTACACATAATTTTCGTAACGATTTCATGGATTATGAAGTTTGTGTGCGTTCTACGTACATACTAGGTATAGAAATATAACCAGTAATAAAAACAAGTACCGAAATGAGGTTTTCATTATAACATGTATTCGTTAAGCAGGCAAGATACTGTTGATCTAACCATCACGTCATTTGCACGTAGGGGTGGCTAAATGGGAGGGATGATAGGGAGGATGGATCGCCACACAACAACCTGTAAAACACTCCTTGTTACATTCACATATATACATGCTTAATATACCAGACGTGACTATCAAAGTTTGTAATACCCTACGTTTGCATAACATCAACCAGTACATAACTCAGTAGGTGGTACGACTAGATACGAAATCAACTACTGAGTTCGTGCAGCTTCGAACGAGAGACGACTCGATACGTTCTCGATCGAGCTGGCATGTAGTACTGGTCAGGCTCAAACAGACGACCTGACCACAAACGAGAGAGAGAGAGAGAAGCGACTAGATACGCGTCTCTGTCTTGTTTGTCATGTCTGCACAAATAATTAATTGTGCAACGCCCGACTTTAATTTTAACCTGATAGAAGCGACTAGATACGCATCCCTATCTTGTTATGTTTGCACAAAATGAGGATTTGTGCAAACGCCCCATTTCAGTACATATTGGCTTTCGACAAGCGTAGTTCCGGGGTTTTAGAAGAAGTGATGATAAGAGTGCACGTTGTCGTTTTCTTTTTCCTACGCCTCTGAACCTCGTTTTCGTCCCGAGACGCTACTGGGTGCTAACGGGACATTTCTCCGACCCCCGCCACCCCTACGGTCGCTCCCGGCGACGGTCCCGAAAACAGAGCGGGCTCTCATTGGTCGAGCCCCTCTGATCCACAAAAAACTTATCAAAATTATTGTTCTACCAAAATTGTCTATCTTTGTAAGCAATTCCTGCGGCTGCGGTGACTGATCTAAATAAACGATCTTTTCTGATCTGTTCATTAGCACCCGCGGAATCGAGTAAACTTACTTAATTTATGTATGTACAATGCATTTTTTTGTTATTTGACGGCAAAGTATCACCTGTCCTACTTTGACCCCCATGACATACTTTGTAATAATTTTGGCTTCCTTAATAAAAAAATAGGTGAAGATTGCAATAGGCTCAATTCAAGCAGAAGGTCGTGATTTACATCCTAATTTTTGATCAAGTCGATCCAAGATTGACAGAGTCTACGGCAGCTCGCGAAATATTCACGAGTTCAAACTGCCCGATTCGCCGCACGGTATCGCACCGAAGTACTTGAACGACGAGTGCATTTCTAAAATTCAGAGTATTCTCACGGATTCAACACGCCTTCTACCTACTTCGCCTGCATCTTCACCCGGCCTGAAAACCGACCGTGACTTTCTCTTCGCCCTCACCACCTCCTTGCAAGAAATCGTTTGCCTTTTTCAAGGCATTTCTCCCTTCCTTCCTACCCTGCTCTGAAGCGTCGAAGTGGCCAGCCTGATCTTCTTCTTCTAAAAACGTGCGCAAGAGTTTACAGATCTTGTCCCGTACACTTACTCTTATGTTAATGGGAGAATTTGATTCATTGGACGGTTCCATGTCTTCCTTGGACGTCACAGACATCCAATATTATACATATTACCGTCGTAGATACATCGTACCCTTGGAACAACAAGGTTCCATTCGACATTTTGACCAAAATTGACTTTTTGGAACAAAATTCTTACATTATTTTTTTCTCTTTAAAACCATATCTAAAATAAATGTCCAACTTTTGATGTAAGTTCGCAGATAATTATGTAGCACGGTCCCATTGAAAACACATTATATTTATTTATTATAACAATAAGGTTGCATTTGCAAATTTACTGGTTACTGAGTTCTGCAAAGGATAAAATATTTTTGGAGCAACATGGTACCACATTTGCGTTGTACTACTCCCTTTGGGACAACAAGGTATCGTCTGCCATTGAAAAAAATAATTAACATTTATGAAAAGTTAATATGCAGAACGTATTGTGTCATGGAATTTTCTTTAAGTTTAACATATGAAAAAAAAAGATATATAAGAAACAAAAAACCAAGAAAAAGAATCCCTGCTGCTCCGAGTTTAGCTGATTTCAAAAAAACAATGTTCTATTTGAAACAGAAAAGGCAAATGTTTTTATCAAATCAAAACCTGGCCAAAGAAATCAAAGAGGAGTTATCTAGCATCTTGAAATAGGAGCTTAAAAACAATCAGTTTGAAATAAAACCTAGTCCGCCTCACCACAGGAACCCCTAGTGAGGAGGACTAAGAAAAACATTACGAATTGTCTTATTAGCTTTGTTTTTTAACTAAATGAAAAAATGTGCATTAAAACGAAATTTAAAAAAATAAGTTTTTTTTTTACCTAGTTGTTTACCGCGTATTTATTTGCATAGATTCTTCATAAACATAAAGAAAATTCAATTACAATATATTCTTCGTATTCACTTTTTCATAAATGTCTGTATTTATTGTTATATTCGAGATTCAAACTTGTACCTCAATATATAAGATTCGCGCAAATGAAACCTTGATGTTCCAAGCTCATAATTTATATTACACATATTTCTAAGGAATACTGCTTTCAGCCTTCTTTTATGAATTATTACAAATGTGTTGCTTGAATTTATATCATAAAAATATAAAACAGCCTTCGAGTTGAATAATTAACTTGAATAATTCTAATCGTTGTTGCCAGGAGTCAAAAGCAAAATTTAACAAACTTACCCCCGTCTTAATGAGAGGGCGGTTTAACTGAAATTTGCATAAAATCGCAAAATTATAATTTATAATAAGAACAAGGAACGAACGCAATAGTTGGTACAATGGAAGCTGGAACGATAATTCCAAGTAAATATTTAGTTTTAAATACTTGTAAGCATTTAAGATAAATACTTCGTTGGGAGCTTTATGCGTGATTCGTAGGCGATCCCCGCTGCGAGCATTTCCATTTTTCTAGTTTACCTTCGGCGTTAGCTTAAAGCTCGAGGCTTCGTCACTCCGGGGGTATTAACTTTTCGCTTCAGTTAGTTGTGAAAATCCTCGGGCATCAATAACGTTCAACAGTTTAATCTCCGTTAGCCAGAGGGAGCTCCGTGGGTGGTGTGAGAAGTGGAGACAGTTTACACAAATTGTAGAGCAAGGAAACCCGGTACAGGGAAATAAATTAACACGTGTAATGAAAAACGGAACAACGGAATGAAAAACAATAGAGAAATAATCTTAATTCTTTGATAAATAAACAAAAACGTCTTGTTTAGCAAGCAAAATATTGCCTACATTTAAAAATAATAATAAATCTCGTTTTTTCCCAAATATCTCCAGATTGTTTTAGTTTCACATTGAAGTTTACTTAAAAAAAGTTAATTATCGAATTGTTTTTTCTTCGGGGCCAAAATTGACAATTCGGCTTTTTTAGATTTTTGACAAAGATCCGGAGGTATTACGAGGTCGAAAAATTTTGCCGCGATTTCGGATGTTTTTTTCAAGACGGTGGCGCACGCACGGGTGCTAAGGCTTACGGTCGAAAACTTGGATTTTACAACAGGGGTCCAGTTTATAAAAACATATTAAAAATTTGAAACTTACCAAATATATTACGATCGCAGATCACTAATTGCACTGGCCTAATAATAGAAAAAGGGTGAATCTCTAGTTTTGCTACGAACTCGGTTGAGCTGTGGATCTTTATTTTAACTTTACTACTATCAATTAATTGATTGAATATACTAGTGTCAGACCTCAAAATCTACTCACTACCCTGTTAAAAGTGAAAGGTTGCCTCGAATACTAGCTCCGTTTTTTTTTCGAGAAATGGGTTGAAAATTTTTATTCATAATTACTTAACATTAGAGAGAGATTGGCTTTAATAACAACGTTTTTAGTTGTGACTTGATTGACGAGATAAAATGTTTTTAAATGGTATGCGAGACGATTTAAGAGATTTTCTCATTTCTCTGATTTGCATAATATTAATCATCCAGTCTGTAAACTGATAGCCGTAAAGGCAGAATTGCACAAACATAAAAATACGCTTCATGTTTAGGGAGGAATAACTTTAACGCCAAAAGCCCTTCAGTTTTACATTGTGCTTCGAACGGCACCGGGGCTCAATACGTCGTATTTTTTCGGTATTCAAATAGTGAGATCGATATTGTTTGGTTAGTAGCTATTGTCCCGTATTCTCCCCTTCTCGCATACACGGCTTACAGGGTACAGGGGTGACAGAAGTCCGAGGGGGTGTCGCCCAATCTCTCCATGAATGAATCCATAAATGCTGACCGACATCTTCCGTGCTCTGCGAGTCGGGCTTCACTCTCCCTCTCCGTGTAACCCTGGTAACCGGGTCCCTTCGGATACATACTATTGATTGTGACGTAATGGACAAAATTAAACTATGACCGCATTTTTCAAGCGGCACTCCGATCTGTTAGGCTAAAGCGATTCAAATCCAGTTTAATGGAAATAGAATGAATGCATCCCCGTATATACTGTAGAACAATACAGAATCCGCTTAGCAGATTTAAAATAAAAATAAAACAAAACTAGGAGAGCAGATCGGTAAAGGACTCCTCGATTATAAAAGAGAAAAGGAGAAGATAAAAAAGTAGAGGTTGTTCGTAAGGTCGGGGATAAGGCGAGCGGGATATTCTTAAATTCCATGAGAATGACTAATGAAATTTGAACTTTAGAAAATTCTATGAATATCAAAGAAATAATAAAAGCTCATCCGCGGGATTTATTAAAATGCATGATCTCTCCGCGCATTTCTCGGATCAACATTATCTCCCTTGGCAGTGTCAGTCTGCTGTGCAATTCCAAATGAATAGTTTAGCACAACGAGGATAATTTACAAGTAAGATGTCTAGCAATTTGCATAATGTACATTATTCAGTTACTCATTCAGCGGCAATGAATGTGAACAACTCAGTCTCAAACGGAAACGGAGTGAAACCGATAGACGTAACTTTTAGAAACGTATTGACGGAATCACAAATAAAAGACCTCATAGAAATAGCGATCTTTTGAATATGGCCATCTTTATTTTGAAGATAATTAATGGAATTCATTTTAAACACAAAGGAGAACGGAGTTTTAGATTGTCTTAACTTTCACTCCATTCAAAACATTTATTAACTGAACTTAAAATTCTGATTGAGCATTCACGCCGGAAGATTAATGTCGCAGAATACGGTAAGTATCTACCCCCTGCCATTCTATACCGTAAACGCGAAATTTTTCAAGAAATTAACGACTAACTCCGCGCAGAAGATTCTCGGCGGAAAATCCGTCCCGAGTTAGCAACTTTTGATAGACAATAATCCGTCATGCTTAAGAAGTGAGGAATGGAAGTTGCAACTGACTTATTAATGAACGAAACGCTTCACGGTGGCACATAAAACAATTAATAAAGAAAAACAGTAAACATGTGCTTTTCGGTGACAGCATTATAACTGTTCATAAGAGATATATTATAAACCGAGTGAAAAGTAAAAATATACTTGACAACATAGTACAGATATACTTTATTGAATTATGATTTCTTTTGAAAGACAAGGATAGTAACCCAAACAATAGGAAGTTAAAAGGGGTTCCTAACAGCAATAATTGTACCTTTTATTAGCGCTATTCGGTAAGTAAATTACTTTCACAAGATGGTCTAATCGGCCGTCATTATCTTCTCGTTATTAAAAACAACTAATGAATTTTAAAATAACTACTTAAAAATAAAGCATTTATTTTAAAGGTTGCAATTATAAATCTTACCATACAAAAACGTATTAGCCAAAATTTAATGACACCACGACAAGCTTATTTATTATATGCGTAATTTTTGTTTTCAATATTACATATGTATTCTAACAAATGGTACTGTAAACCGTTGTAAATTTGAGAATTGCGACGATGCATTGACGAGATTTTTTTGTTGTTGAGCATATTAATATGGCAAAAACGAAACCTCACAAAGATTTTGACATTTATTGAAATGCATTTTGATTGGTTAAAAAATTTTAAATCACGTTTCGAGAAACATGCCATTGTTGGAAAATATATATAGGGCCGTCATTGCGGATAATCACGTCAAGGACCCCTTACAATGAACCGATAAATAACCCAAGTCGTTAGATATTGACCTAAATACACAAACATTATTCTTAAGTAAACCACAGTAATAACGGAAATCTGTGAATTTGTCTCCTGTAAATAAATACTTCAAACTAATATCTTACAAACAATAACTGTCGACAACGACATTATACTGACTAATCTCAGGTCAATATCATCTTCACTGCTAGCCAAATGCGCAGTGCTGATATCAATAAAAAAATAACTTAACATTAGTCTACTTTGAAGTATTTTATTCAATACACCGCAATTATTTAACTACTAACAAGCAGCTTATGAAGGAGCTTATAAATATGTTTGCCGTATATCAAATCGTTTCATTATACACGTTATTTGAAAAGTAAATTTATTATTTGTGGGGTACCTATTTAGCTACTTATCATGTACTTGCATTATTTATCTTCTCGACTGATCTACATAACTGCGCAGATTAGTCCAGTGTTATCCTAGACAAATCAAATCATTTCATTATACACGTTATGTGGTATAGAACAAAACGATTTATTTAGCTACTTATCAAGTCATGTTGTTACCATAATGAGTTCGTCTTTTTAGAATCATTTACGTTCTCGACTGATCTACATACCGCACAGTTGCACAGATTACCTTTGAAGAGTTCATTAGACACGTTGTGCGTATAGTGTGCAGAACAAAATGATCTATTTAGTTACTTATCAATTCATATTCCCATAATGAGTTCGCACTTTTAGTGTCATGTTCCCGCAATGAGTTCACACTCTTCATGTTATGTTCCCGTAATGAGTTTGCCTTTTTAGTATTATTTACAATCTCGACTGATCTCTACCTAGATAGATGATGCGCAAATTGGTCCGGTGTTATCACAGACGTGTCCACGGGCAGTATGCCGGAAGATTTGAATTAGTGCCAATTGAATAATCTGCGCTATGTCCCGTATGTGAGAATAAATTTATCTGTTGCTCGCTGGCTATAATATTTCGCTTAGAGCATACGTCAAACACCGCGCGGAATGTGTCGGGATTGTCTACCATGTCAATTCTATAAACGGAGATATTTTTTTTTTATAAAATTGATTAAAATTATTAATAGGGATTACGTGACTCTAAGCCTTTGTCCGGAAAAATCGTTGAATTCAATAGAAAAATCAAAGCCGACCTTTTAATGAAATAATCTTGAGTAGGATTTTACGTATATTTTAAAATTTATCGGCCGGGAAAACATATTTAGGTACGGTCGTTACGACATACGAAAAACATTTCTTTATATATTACGTTAAATGTATTTTCTAGTGGTACAACTTGTTTTACCAGGAATAGTGATTAATATTGTATTATTACTACAGCAAAATAAATACATTGAACTTGAAGAAATTGACTTTTATTTAAAAAAAAATGAAAAGCTTTCTCCGTTTTTTTACTTCAGGTTATAAATCAAATAAATTATTAAATCGTCAAATGAAAATGAACGTGTCGGTTTTTTATATGCTTATGATCGAAGTTTCTTTGATCCACTTCCTAAATTCGAACGAAATTACGCACTCCTTATGGAGGTGGCGAAAGGGTTAAAATTCCCGCTTAACGCTGGCCGCATGTTTCGATTTACGCAAAAAAAACCCACCAAAATGTGTGATTAATTTTATTTTATAAAACTGGCAAGTCTTTCGGTCATATTCTAAAAAAACTTAATTTGCCACATTGAACAATACCACAATATAGGAAAAAGGATTCGTAAGTAGGAAATTTTGGACTACATAGGTGTGATACTTAATTTTTTTCTAGGCTCATAAAAATACTCGAAAACGAAAGACCGGGGTGTGTTCTACTTGCAGTATTTAATTAAATCATGTATGATATTTGTAGGCCATCCAATTTTCAAACCAAAAACATATTAAATGTCTTCAAATGCATCTCAGCTGCAACAACTTTTACTTTCTCCCTCCGAGAGCATACGTCTACTCCCTAAACTAAGTTCATTCCTAAAGGTGACTTGGGTCCTAGGGGAATCCTACAGCCCTTCTGCGCGAAATTAATGTAACAACAAAACTGACATCATTCTTTAATTAAACGATTAAAAACATACATAAACAAAGTTTTAAAGTATGAAGTTCTAAACAAATTGAGTATTTCAGTTTCGATGATGGGTTGATGACTGTCAAAAGTTCACTTCAAAATGGCCTACTTGTTGAAAGCTCACTCGACAGATATTGTACGAATTTTGTTTTAATATTCTTTAGTACCGTGCGTAAGTGGTAATTTAATGGTACCAATTCATAGGTCCTAAAAGCACTTCACTTACGTGTTTTTTCCTTCCACATACTAAAAGACCACATCAAGCGGACATATTACGGGCTAAAAGCTGGCAATGAAATCACCGGTAGGTACGTAGCGATCGTTTCATTTGAATAGATAATTATAGCGTGTAATTGTAGCGTATTGTTCAAGTGTTTAATTTAACATTCATTATAATACCGTAAAAAAGTTACAAACCCACATCTACATAGTGCGGGGTTAACTATGAATAATAATTGTCAATTTTTTAGCTGTTTTTGGTCATAACCTCAAAGGTGTCCGAATTGTCCCAACTTGTCAATCCTGTCCGGACTTATGGCGGAAATAAGTATTAATAATATTCTGATGACTTGCATAGCGCCATTTTTGTAAAAAATCACCTCAAGGGCGCTGTACAAATATTTTTTCCCAATGCTCTATCTTATCACTAACTATAGACAATCTATTATTAAAACTAAAATCGAATTAAATATTAGTTTTTTTCTAAATGTCGCTCTCCTGCAAATTTAATGGTCCGACGTTCGGGATACTTCAGAATTTAAAAAATAATTTAATTTTCCTGGACGGTACTATGAGATTAGAATTCGATCAGCTCTACAGTTAACCGAAAACAGTTCCATTTTTAGACAAACCTTATAAAAAATTGACGACCTCCGATACCGTGTGGTATACTCACTTAACATTCGAGTCAGGGGAAGACAAATTGTCTTAATTTGAATGCTGTTTGGTCTGGGTGTTATGATGTTGAGCGTCATGTTAAAATTTTTGTTAAAGAACTTATACTAAAAAAAATAATCTTTTACGTGCAGGACTATTAGATTATGCCCACGCCAAGTCTGGTAAATTTCATATTTTCTTACGCATTTATGAACGAAAGAAGACAGTTTAACAAAGTACGCAATGTATTTTGGCCCCGGTGATTTATTGTGACACGCCAGACACTCGGTTTTAAAAATGGAAAGGTAGTAAAAGTAAACACATAATATACTTTGACACAATGACAGCGAAAGCGGAACGAATGTCATGGAAACCGACAAATTATTGAAATAATAAAACGTTATGTTATTGTACAAAACAAAATAAATTATCAATTTATTAACAGAATTGAAAAATCTACGGAAATCAGTTAAAAACTGGGAACCGGTTTCAAATAATCAAATACCAATGTCAATAATAATTACATAAAAGCAAATTAAGATTCGGCAGTTTTTTTTTCTATCCAACGTAGCGTTAAATGTGTCAGTGTGTCACGTACTTACTTATTGTTATTGGTTGCCAGGAGTACCTATCTAAAATAAGGAACTTCAGTACAATTTTACAGTTTTATGTAAATCAATGTTGACCTTCTAACTTAAATACCAGTATTTTTGTTAAAGTTCGTTTTCATTGTTACATTAGTTCTCAAAGTTTGATTTTTTTAAAGACCACCAAAACGGACGTAATCCGAGTGCTAACCGCGTGACGTCACCAAAGCGTCACACAAAATGAATTTACAAAGAAAAAATTAGGCGTGAACAACCGCGTGACGTCAGGCCAATGGCACTAACGAAACATGGCGTTTTTATGAAATGGTTTTCCAATCACCTTTAAATAACGATTTATAAATTCTACATACATAAAAAAATAAAAATAAACTTATACTCAGGATCCTTTCAACCGGTTTTTTGTTCAGAGCCCATCCCGGTAAATCGAGTTTCTACTGTACATAGAATTAATTAAATCTAAAGAAACGATCTAATCATCAAACAAATTCGCCAACGAAATGAATAAAAGCAGGCCATGATAAAACGAAATTCAATTAAATACAAACAAACGCAAATAACGAAGGAATTAATTGTCTCAATACCTTAGTCACACTAATCCAACACGGTAGTCGACTAATTGAATGTCGCCTCGTCCCGCAGAGCTGTTCGACAATACACGTTCGCAGTAAGACGTAAAGAAATGTTTCATTAAGAACACGTTAAATTTGAGCATTCCTATTTACTTCGTCTCAATTGTTAGGCATTATTTGATGAAGGATTGGGAATCTATGGACAAACCGGAGTAGTATATCTTATTCAAAGGAAGAAACGTGTTGGAACAAAAGACTCCAAGGAAACTATACCTTGATTGTATTAACAGGGTAGTCGCGGAAAACAAACACCCCGAAAAGTCCATAATTTCATTAAAAAATATATCTTGGACAAATATTATTTATTCAGATTAGAATTTAACCCTTTCGGACTTAAATAAAGCTGGCAAAAAATATTTAATGCTTGAGAATTATTGGTGCAGTTTTTATGTTTTTCGATACTTTAGAGTTATGGCTACCGTAATTTAAGACAATATTAGATCACAAAGGATGTGTTTCACTCTCAGATCGTAGAATATAAAGAGATATGATGTGACGAGCGGCCGGACTGTCGCCCGACGACGCCGTTATAAGGCGTCATTCTTAATTCGCAGGGAACCCGCATCTTAGTTGATATTGGGTAGTCACCGCGTGTTGTTCATCCGCGTTTTAGTCAAAATGCCGTTTTGTTCTAAACTTAAATAAAAAATCAAACGATAAAAATATACATTAAAACTATTTAAAAACAAAAAAACAACTTACACCGTGCGGAAGTCGAGTTACCACAAACGTAACCTAGCAAAATATAACGTCGCCTGAACGAGTAGCTAGAATCAAAAAGCCAGTAATTGTATGGCTTTATTTAATTATAATGTCTAACCACAAAGTGTACATAAAATTAAAGTCATTAAAGAAGGAAAACATGGGAATATTTTAATTTTATTTTTATTTTAATTCCTAGGAAATTCCCAACCAACAAATATTTTGTTAGCAGTCAAAAGAAATTAATTGCGATCGTAATAATATTTCGGACCTTGGTATTAATGTTCAACCATTGTTTGATGCTTGCTCGCAATTAGCAACAAATAGCAATGTAAAACTATCATCTCTATAAATAAATTTTCTAATAAAACTGTGTTCATCTGAAGCGACCTGCCAGGTAAGTATGTTTTTCTGTATCTGTTTGTACATAATTAGTTAAGAAATTTTTGTACAGCGCCCTTGAGGTGATTTTTCACAAAAACGGCGCTATACAAATCATCCAATTATTATTATTATTATTAATAATAATTGATGGGTTTACCAGGACAACCCAGAAAAATCACCATATTGAACCCTAACATTTAAAAAAATATGTTAAATTGATGATTTCATGTAACTTTCAATTCACGGGTCAATCATGCGGTCTGTAAATAACTTGGAATCAGGAAGGTCATGTTGTTCCCAAACATAATATAGTATTAAATTACCGAGCATGTCCGTATCAGATAAAGGTGCGAGTACCAACGGTCGACAATCTCCCGAGTAGGTCAAAGCCATGTTTCCACTTCGCTGAGAAAATAAGGAAGTTGTTCTCACTTTGAAAACTGGAATAAAGCAGGATTGAGAGTATCAAAAGAGCTGTCAGTCTCGAGAGCCGACGGTTGCGCTCCAATACCAACGCAAGGGTCCCTCTCCCAAACCCGGCCGCGTGGGATATGAAAATAATTTTAAGTGAAAACGGGGGAAAACAGTGCGAAATACGGGGGAAATGTGTCAGGAAGGCTTAGCCGGAAACCCAGTGAGCGTCGTAAAAGTATTTTTATCCAATTACCATTGTTATGATATGATTAAATATGAATGATGAAATAAAAGCCAATATTCATTTTGAAAGCCTTCGAGAAGCAAGATCATGAATGATTGCGAGTCAGACAGTTTACCGGGAGAAAACATTAATTTGCTGTCATTCGTAAAATAAAACCAGACGCCTAGAGACCGTCAATATATCCCTTATTTTACAATATTTTTTATAGAATTTACATTTTTATCCGATTATCGAAGTTATTCAAATACGTTTAATATAATGAATATCAAAAGACACCGAAACAATACATCACGCCGTTTTCCCGCAGGGGTAGGCAGAGAGGACGGACCGCCAAACAACTCGATCTTGGCATACACTTCTTGCTTCATTCGCTTTAATACAACGTCTCATACATTCTCTTCTGTTATTTCGACTTCTGACATGGCCCGACTCAAGTATTTGATTCGCTTGATCGTGCCACGTCTTCCAACAATGCTATCGACAAATAATAACATTCTCACTGCAGAATAGCGCATTTAAGAGGAACGGCTGCGCTGCCTGTTTCATGCATAACCTAATTTTGGAATTGAGTCAAAAATACCCATTCGAACTGAAAATATATTTTTATTTTTAATTAAAGGTTTAGTAAATATCTAGTACGGATGACAAGTATTTCAATTATTTTTGTTTTAATTATATATGCCATAAAAAAAAACTATTTTCATAATTTTAGAGGCAACTTCGTAAATTATTTGAGGATTCACTTTTTTTTTTTATACAAAAACAAAACATTAAAATAAAAGGTTTTTTCGGGTCGATATTTTAAATTATGTACGGCAAATTTGTGTTCCAACGTAAATTGGTCGTTTTTAATTTAATTTAAAGTCTACCATTACAGTTATTTTAAATATATTTTTAAACTTTATGCTTCATTATATTTTCAAAGTAAAAGGGAAAAACTTTTTTTTTAAATCACCGTTAGCCCCCAAATAATTTTTAAAGGTGCCTCTAAAATCGCGAAAACTCAATTCTTTTAATGGCCTATATTTCATAATGTAAAACAAAAATAAATAAATTACTTCTAATCCGTACTAGATATTTAATATACTTTTTCATCAAAAAGTATAGAAATTATAAGAGTATTTTGGCCTCAAATCCAAAATTAAGTTTCGTATGAAACAGGCTGCGCACCCGTTCCTTTTAATATGGCGTCCATTTATCACCAGCTAATTAGTAATGTTAACACTATATTTTAATACTATAAATTCAACCTTTGACGCATAATGTACGTACATTATTGGTGGAAACCTAGAGATAACAAATGGTTTTGTAACCCAAATTGGATTTTAACCCTTCCCTTACGTTGCCATAAAATATATTGAGCTCCGGTGCTGCACACTCGGCGTATACTGTGTACATACATTTAGAAGTTTGTAATTTTTAAATAATACCATTGCAGCCGGCAGACCACCGGCTACTACTGACGACCGCACATCGTTGCACGGTTAGGGAAACCCCATAACCTTCTCGCTCACTACCGGCGTTTTCAACGCACGCAAAAATATGTATATATTAACCTTTCCACTCCATTATTTTTTAATATTTGCTGTCAGCCAACTCTAATTTAAATAATGTTAAAATATTAATTTATTGATAGGCAGTTACAAAAAGGTTATTTTATAGTGAAACAAAAACGGAAAACAGTCAAAATCTTATTAAAACGTGAATTAAAATGTTTTTTATCGAATAACCACAAGAAACAATGTCACTGTCAAGTTTTGCGTGCGTAAATACACCGCGCTCGCACGTCTTATCTTGTCGGCCGCCAGCCGACAACCGAGTTGTAGCGTAAAAATAGTGATGTCGGCTGGCACCCGACAAAGGAGTGGTAAGGGTTAACAATTGTTTTCCAATTTTTCGAAAAACCATTTTTTTTCTGTTGTGTTCGATAAATACTTATTTATTTAAATCATTTTATCCAATACATAAATGTTTTGCTGAGGAACGCCTAAAAGATGAAGTTTGTGTGTATTTACAGATATATTGAATAATTAGAGACACGAATACGCATTATATTTGTTATATTGTGAAGAGAATTAAGAGTGAAGTGCAAGTAGGTACCATTGCTAATATATTATATTGTTGAGATGGAATGAAGAATGCTTTCACGAAAATTTCAAATAAAGTAAACTTGCTAACACAGAAAGAATAAGGGGATTGCAAGAGGTACTTGCATTTTCGAGGCCGAAATAATAAACCGTGAAATCCAAGTAATAAGAACAGAAATACAGAAGTTTTGTAATGTTTCTGATCCTTTGTGAAACTCAAATAATTACTTCTGAACAAAGAACCAATGCAAGCTTTATGAGTAATACATTCCAAACAAAGATTCTAATGGAATTCTCAGAAAATTAATATTATACGAACACGAGAACATAACATTTCACTGCGAGAGGGAAAGCTGTACGAATAACACACAATTTACATATTACAATATGAAGAGGAATCTCTATTCATACTAGAACAAGATCTGTTTGAGACGAATCCCGTTACAGTCGATAACGTGGATTATAATTTACGCAAATTAAATTGAAGGGTAGATAGGAAGAAAAGGGATTGCTCGCCGTTTTCTGTGGTATACAATTTTGTTCAGAATCCTATACTTTATTAAATTTATTCCACGTTACAGATGTCAGTCTATCTTTATCATAAGTACCAATAGCACCAGTGTAGAAGGCCAACCTGCTAGCAGCGCCTCTAGCGGCAGTTGCATAGACATCTTGTATGAACAAGCTCCTTGGGTCTCTTTTTGCGAGATAAGAATCGCACTGAAACTTATAGGGATAAGGGTTGGGGTAGGGGTACGGGTAGGAGTAGGAGTAGGGGTAGGGGTAGGGGTAGGAGTAGGGGTAGGGGTAGGGGTAGGGGTAGGGGTAGGGGTAGGGGTAGGGGTAGGAGTAGGGGTAGGTAGGAGTAGGGGTAGGTAGGAGTAGGGTAGGTAGGCGTAGGGGTAGGAGTAGGAGGGTGAGTAGAAATATTTTTCCTAATATTCATTTTAAAAATTATTTCAAACATACACGCTCATTGATTCATCCACATTACAACATATTATAAATATACACAAACCAATTGCAGGATCATTAAACAGCCATTAAAATTTGCATACAATTCCATACAAATTCGCGTCTTAATTCACTCACTTAAGCTCTGTTGATTTCCATTAAAAAAAATTCCACAATAATCAATATCTTAAAAAAAATATGAATTCATTATACGAGTACATTCGTTCAAATTAGAATGTTAAGATTATTAGGACACGTAGTGCGGATGGAAAGTAAGCAGAGGAATATTATGACGCTTAAAGAAAGAAGTCGGTGACGACTTAAAAAAAGGAAGCACGATCTAATGAGAAAAAAAGTCGGCTGCAGTCATGTGACATATACAAGAGTTGTAATTAGAAAAAGTATGAAAATAATGTTGATGAAGCAATGACTGGGGTACGTTGCGTTCCATAATATCTGCCAAATTTGCATGGTTTAAGGGGGTTTTTTTGGGATTTGATGTTTCATTCGCCGACTCGTTTTTGTGTAAATCGGCGCGTACGTGAAACGATGATCTACCGGCATCTCTCTTTCCTCTTGGATTTAATCCGGGTCTCTTCAAGACCCGTATTAACAAATTCCTTCCTAGAGCCCCCTCCTCAACCCGCTTCACAACATTGCCCAACCAGGTGGCGATTTAGTTTACCTGTTTATGTATGCGCTCTTGTCGGGTGTCGCATAAAAAAATATTATCAAGTTATACATTTTTGGTAAAAAATATCCAACTGCAAATTTTTATTTTTCATATACTTATTTAACTTTAATTATTAGGTAATATTCTCACGAAGATGTGACAATCCCACTTCTTCCCCTGAACCCTTTAACGATTATTATTCTGCCTCAAATAGAATCCAATCTCATTAATAATTCATGGAACTAACGTGAATGTATAATAGTTTGATCATTCTTGCGTGATAAAACAAATCTAATTATTGCATGGATTTCAAAGATATGTCAACACCAGTGATGCACAACCTTTTTAGCGGGAGAGTCATTTGATCCATTTTCAATATATTCCTAGGCCGCAGGAGTTAGGATACGTACAGCTTAACATGGTTAACTTTACAATCGGTGGCGTCGTCAGAGTGGAGCTAGTTATTATTTTTTTTATATTAACGGAACACTATCCAATTACACAAAATACACAACGCGAAAAGAGATAAACAGGAGCTACAAAAAAAGAACAGCACATACGTGATACATGAATGAAGCAATAAGAAAAATATACATTTGACAGAACATTCAAGTCAAAGAAACCTGGACAAGGTTGCCTGGACAGTCCATGATGTACTAAATGATATTATTCGAAGTTTCTTTTCGTAAAGCCTGACAAAAATCATTTAGACTGGTACGAAAAATTTCAAGGCCCTGACTTGAGTTAAAACGTCTCGACATTTTGGACAGTAGATAATGGTACCCATAGTTACTAGTATCGATTGAGGAAAAGCAATTCATTGTTTCCGAGTTTAAGTCAAGGAATGTTGAACTGGGTGAGCTGCAACATAGGAGGCAAGTCAATAATACAATTAATAATTCTAAAAAGGCAAATGAGATCGAAACATTTCCTAAAGTCTTTCTTTATAGTACGAAACCTATTATAAACAAAAAATGTAAATAGGTACGCACCTAAAATATCGCATTTCATAATAACTTAATGCTAAATCTTTAGATGCCCCCATCAAAAATTGTTTTAATGAAATATTATGCTAAATTTGGTAGCGTAACGTTGTTGTATTTTGTAAAACGGTAACTATTTAATACATAAATCACCGAATGCACCAAAAAGCGCTGCAGGTAAAAAAATATCCTTCAACAAAGTCAAATAATAATAATAATTGGATAATTTGTATAATGCAATTCTTGTGAAAAATCACCTCAAGGGATAAAACCAATAGATGCTGTCGAATCTTAAATTTTTTTTTAAATGTTTAAAACGGTAGATATTTTTAACAGGTTAAACCAAAATATTGAAGACCGATAGAAAAACGGAAACCGTTTGATATATTGTGAATGGTACCCGAAAATCCGAATGATTCGTATCAAATAAGATATATTTAAAAAAAAAACTCGCCTCCTTTACTTCTGTTTTCAAAAACAACATATGTACACGTGTACCCTTAAGAAACCGATTTCAACCGATCGGGCGCTCAAAGAAAGCAATAAAGGAATGTCGTTGATTTTTGTTTAGCCAAGTTTCCCGCATGCGGCCCGCGAACCGTGAGTTGTGCTTCACTAATCGACATCATCTCAAAATCACCAACTATCACAAAATCTAGAGGTTTCAGGCTTTACCGGGACTCGATCAATATGCGATGCGAGGATCGAATTAATAATGAGAAGGCAGGAAGAAGCCTTTAGTGGAGTAACTCTCTGCGCCAATAAGCCAACTAATTAAATTAGGCAAACATAATTGTTATCAAATCAATTAGTCAATTAATTTTATACCACCATATTACCTGTGTGATAAAGTTGTCTTCGTATAGGCAGAATCATCTTCATCTGTTTAATTGAAATCAAATAAATCTTTCACTCTCGACAGGTTAATTTCATAAATATTAGTCCACGACAATGCGTAGTAAGTACAGATTTGTTTCATCTATAAAACTTGTTCTAGTATTCTAGCTTATATAAGCGGCCCTGAAGAAATATTTCACGTAACATTTATCATAAAAACAGCGTACGAGTGGGAATGAAGGTATACGTAGCAACTCTCGTTGGTACACTGAAATGAGATAAATTAATTTAATGAACTACAAATATAGCGAGTTAATAATTTGGACGTTAATTAAATTATATTTGACGTGCAGGAAAATACAAATAACGCATACTTATTTAATGCATCATCATATTAACAATTATAATTGAAAGTAAATAATTAAAATATTTATTAATTGATAAACTAAAGTTCTTAAAAACTTAAGACAAGATTTTTGTGCATAGCACAAAGGGTAACAATTATTTTTATAAACAATAATTATTAGCCAGAAACACTCATCCAAATTGAAAAAAACCTTTCCGAGCAAAGATAAATGTCGCCGACAGGACTCGAACCTGCACCCTTCTGATGTCCGGTCAAATGCTTTACCGTTGGTGCTATGCAATGTAAATCTTGTCTTAAGCTTTAAGAACTTTAGTTTACTGTAATTAATAAATACTTGACACAAGTCAAAGCTACTCTTTCACCAATAAAATGTAGACATAATTTGTCTCGACGCCATTGAGATTTAGCTACAAGCCTTTCTCATACTAATAAAGTTGGTTGCAGGTGAAATATAATAAAAACAGTACTATTGAATGAAACACTAGTATATATTGATTAATCCTGGCGGGTTTGCGATAAGCCGACGTAGCTCAATGGTAGAGCATCTGACCGGATATTAGAAGGGTGTGTGTTCGAGTCCTGCCGGCGACATTTATCTTTGCTCGAAAGGTTTTTTTCAATTTGGATGAGTGTTTCAGGCTAATAATTATTGTTTATAAAAATAATTAAAATATTAATTATTTTGCAAAAATACGAGTAAATAAATCTTGTATTAACTGTGACTGCACTCATTTGACAGTGTCTACATATTATTAAATACGGCTAGTATATTAATATAAATAAAATAAAATAAAACATATCGTCGGTTTGTAAGAAGAGCGACATAACTCAAAAAATTTAGTTTTTTGGGAATTCATTTTTTAAGAAAATTGTAGAATAAAAACGCATTTTTCTTTTAAATTTAAGCGAATGTAGATTGGAATTATAATAATATTAAGTTTATTCGGATTTCTCATAAATGTAAAGGGGTTAAAAAACACCCTTGTTTGGACTTGTGACATTGTTCTTGGAATTTTTTTTGTAAAATTAATACTGATATAAGACAAAATGTTATTACATTATTCTAGCAAAAACGTTTATGAAAACTTTGGTTCAACGCGATATGCGGTTTTCTCATTGAAAATCGGCGTTCGTTCACTTCCGCAGTTCTGTGTCGTCTACTGGTGTGTTGATACGGTATTATCACCGAATAACCATCGGAGATATTGAATGAGAACGTTCACCTCTCATTTGAGATATTCTTCAAATAATAATACTGACACTACAGCCATCCAGCGGCGAGTAGTATTGTTACAGAAGTGTTCAATAAAACTGCCAGATAAAAGATTATTGCTTTTAGAGTTCATTATTTCAGATATTTGATATAGTGAACTTGATAATTTTTTATATGTGTCACTTTTCTTGGAATCCGATGATAATGATATTATCAAATTGGGTAGGGAAGATTGATATAATGATTAGTTGCAAGTCTATAAACATCATGATAGGATGGTCAGAAGCATACAAATGCAGCTGTGATGTATCATATACATACTCGCCCTACTGCTGTTCAATATCAGGTTATGTTCTGATTTTGTTAATAGTAACATTTTGTACATAATTTATTCTCAAATGTAAATATGTTAGTTGTAAGTCTCTGATACTGGTTCTAAGTCACTAGCTACAGGTCTAAGTTGTAAGTCGCCAGCTATATAAGTCTTAGATGTAATTCACTAATTATAAGTCTGAATTAGGTATTTTCTAGTTATAAATCTTAGCTGTAAGCCATTAGTAATACATCAAATATGTAAATTATTAGATATAAGTCTAGGTGATAAGGTATAGTTTAGATAAATTATGTTGTAAAGCGCCTTTGAGGTGATTTTCTCACGAAAACGGCGCTATAGAAATAATCCATTTATTATTATTGTTATTATTATAGATATAATAGGTATGTGTGTAGGACAGTCCCAACTGGATCGGCTAGTGTTTTGCATCCAACGTCAACGTTGACAACTCTCGGTGGTGACTGCATAGGAGATATTTTTCAATCTAAAAATGTATGTAGCTTTTATGATCTCATGTATGCCCAGGCTAAACGTTTTCCACCTTCAATACATTTAATTTCCGGAGCTCTGAATAGGGGGCGGTGGGGGGTGAAATATTGAATGGAGGAGTTCCCGGCTCGAGCGGCCGGGGGCGGTATTCGCACTACGAGAGTAAATAATAATCTCGGCGTTTAGAATATTTCTGAATAGAGAGGGGGGCGCTCCCGTGCTTCGCTAATGTCTGCCTGAATTATTTATGCTCTCGAGTCGACACCGGCTAGGTCAGAAATATGCCTCGGGGCAACGCGATATGGACAAGACCGGGTAGTCGGGGTCGGGTAGCGGGTCTAGGTATATGGACAAGACTCGGTAGTCAGGACGGGTGTAGATCTGGATCAGGGTAGTCTACGTCCCATGCATACGCTGAATATTTTAATTAATTATTGTACACCGTAGTTGAATGGAGTGTAACCGAAAATTAAGGATAAGTATATTAGGTATACGATGACAAGAAGGATAATGAAATTATTTACATACAGCCTCAGGATTCGTGTGTGGTGAATCTGAATGATCGTAGTACTTACCTGAAACAAACAAAAATAAAAATAAATTGAGATTCGGAAAACATTTTATAATTATAGTAAATGGAAAATTTATACAGTTTTGTGACATATCAAATAACGAAGAGATTAAATTAAAACTAAGAACTTATAGCTAGTGACTAAAACAGAAGAAATAAATTGTGTAATAAATACATTACTGACCTAATTATTTATATAGTTTCGCCGAATAAGACGTTTCATCCTTATTTCTCAGAACTTCGACTAACGTACGTACTTGCTTACTTGCCTATAAGTAAGTACCAATGTATATTAATGTGATTTTTTATTTATTAAAAACCATTAAAACTTTTTTTTATTAAACTAATTTACTTTGCTACCATAACTAAATCTTTATAACCAACGTATACTCTGAGGCTTGCCATACGTCCGGATTTAAGATAAACGTAAACCTTGAGTAGGAAAAAAGATTCTCCGTTCCTTAATAGAAAGAATTAACTAACTAACCGTCACGCCGTTTCCCCGCAGGGGTAGGCACAGAGGGCGGACCGTCAAACAACTCGATCTTGGCATACACTTCTTGCTTCATTCACATTCACATTACCCCCACTAAATACAATAATCATTAAAAAAAATCACAACCCTAACTATCAAAAATAGTAAGTCGTATTATTACCAGAGAAAACCGACGAGAATTTACGATGAGAAATTTTATCGAAGAAAATGCCGAGGCAGGCCACGTCAAATTTGACATAAGCCGGGTTCACAGACTCAGCAGCATTAAAACCCAATATAAATAACCAATGGGCATTCGCTTGTAGCCGAGTTTCTAAGAAAATTTCCTTCGTCAGGACTGCATCAACTAGTGCTAAATCCCCTACGCGTAAATAATTCACAATCAACTAGAAAAAGAAACATCATTCGATCTTGAAATACACTGACAAAGGATTCTGAAAACCTTTCCCATTAATCTCTATTGCACGCACGTCTCTTTTTTTGGAAAAATAATGTGGGAAAGAAGCTTTTCACGGCGCATACAATGAAAATGATGAATGACAGAAGCGTTAACCAACAATTTCAAAGGTTTTGAGCGAAGGCATAACGCGTAAGTGTTTAATTTTCTTGAGAAATACTCGTACACCGCGAGCTATAATCAAGTTGTTTGCGAAAAGTTTCGGAGTGAGATGTTTATGTTTTGGACGTTTTTCGTATCCGTTATTCATCAAAAGAAATCAAGACGATGGATTTAAATAAATTTGTCGTTTACAAAACAAAGTCCATTACGCATGAAAAAAAACGAAATTATTCATAATTAAATATTATATTGATATAGCTAAACTGATTATATTATTGTCTGTTTATGTTGGTGTTAGAAATAATTAATATAATATTATGATATTTGCGCTTAATTAGCATAATGCTACATGTGAAATTTAATGTTTGAACACGTGTTTTGGACCAACAACTAGCGAATTGAGCTATTTCGGGGTAACCCAATCCCATGAATTACTTAGCGTTTCACGCAACGTAGTGTGAGAACATGGTGAATTCTGCTAGGCGTCTGGCTACCTTTGTGTTCACACTGATGGTAATACTGAGTACATGTCTTTAAGTCAGTAGGTATTCAATAAAGAGCATGCAAAACAAGAATATTATATTTGACGAGTTTAAATGGTGCTAATAAGTTAGTTATTTCACTGTGGGGGCACGACGAAAATCTGTCAACAAAAATTGTTGAGCAATGTCAGATTCAAGCGTTTTTGTCGATGGTAAGCGCGCTTAAGCGATTTTATTATTGACGGCATCTACCTCGTTTACAGTCAATATGGCACCTAGTGAGTGTACACGTTCGGATACAGGTCAATATTATCCTACAGTCAACAGATTCCTGGTTTGTACCATAAAGATCAATATTGAAGTAACATGTTTCGCTTATCCTTCTTTGCGTGCATACGGAACGGTAAACGCCGGTGTATTTGATATTTACGCAATCTAACATTGATGAATCACAACTCCGGTGTAAGCATCCATTATCCATGGTGAATTATGTAAATGGATATTTAATATTAACAAAAGCATATAAATAATATTGAGAAACTCTTATGTTAACATAACATATTAAAATAATGGCACGTGCTGAAATATTGAGTATGCATCTGCTATGTTTCATTATTCTCGATCGAAATGGATGTGTATTTACAAAATACATCATGTTAGATATTGCCAAGAGAAACATTGATGCGAAATGAAAAATAGGGTACGAAATATAAACAGGAAAAGCGAGACATGCCCAACGTACATAAATTCCGGAATTTTATCGCGTGAGAAAATACTTAGGATAATCGAGCTGGAAGGGAAAAATTGTGTATGAATATGTTTATGGAATAAATAATAAGCGATATTATGTCGGAAAACAATAGAAAATGGTTGTTTCTGCGACCTGCGTTGGGTGATCCGTCGGCTCAAATTAGCCATAAAAGTATTAGATATATTTATTACTAGCTGATGTGTACCCGGCCTTGCTCGCGATTTTTTTTTAATAAGGTTATGAAGTCGTGAATTCTTGCTTGTCATTAGGGTGCCATAATTGATTTGACAGCGAAAATAACATCTCCAAATAAAGGAACATTAATTTGAATATTTTATTTCATTCCAAAGGTTTATTTTTTCAAAATATATCTAAATCATAAAGTTCTTAAGTAGGTACCTACTCGTGTTTTCCATTTTGAAAATATTCTACCCAAAAAAACTTTTTATTTGAATATGCAATCAGTGGCTAACCAGAGTGTTATATCTATGGGCTAACCTAAATAAAACATGGCGGGTTCAATGTTTTTCATACTAATTTTAAAACGTTATAGCAACCGTTTTACATATCGGATTTCATTCAAACTACTCCCTAAAACTTCCCGGCACTAATAAGAACAAACTGTGCTATTTTTAGCAAAACCGGTCCAGAGGTTTTCGAGAACATCGAGGACAAACTTAAATTGATTTATATGTCAGGATGGCTGGATAGAAAGATTAGTCGAAAACGTAACTCGAGAACGATAGGTAAGTGAGTGGGAAGTGTTTGATTGGGGGTGGTAAATATTTAACCCGCTGAGTGGTATTATAATTAACCGTCTGACGAGATGACGGAACCTCCATCAACATCGAGATTTGATAAATTGCTATTAAATGTTATAAACAAAGACAGTAATTTGATTGGTTTTAAACAAAGTTCATTAAACAAACTACCGATAAAAGGATCCAAGTAATATGGTTTTAACATAAGTTTGCGTGTATGTGGATCGATAAAGCGCCTAGGTAACTGAATATAAAACCTACATACTTGCAAAACCTGTCATTATCTGTACCATGTTTGAAACAGGGGATGACATGATTACGAACGTAATAATAATTATGTAGGTGTATGAATTCATATAACTTCGTATAATTAATATTTATCTATACAATAAATGAAACATCCCTAAACTTCCAGTACTCCAGGCTGATTGATCAAACTTTTGAATCAAACCGCAATTTAATCTGCAAACTTCAGTAGTTGACCACATACTCGTCTCGTATAAGAAATGTTTGCTGTTGGCATTTAGATCGAGAAGTTTTCGCAAACAACCTATCGGGGAGAGGACAAATGAGATTATGGGAAATAAGTACGACGTGTTAGTTTTAGAGTCCTCGAATTTATTTTATTTTAAAATACGTTGGTATCAGATGAAATAATTAAATAAACTGAACCTCATCTACAATACAATATAATACATAAAATTTTATATCATATGCCTTTTGAATACGAAAATAAAAGTTTGTACATATTTTATGTTTGCGGTAGTATCAATTTTGAGCTTTTAATATATTGTGCAGCTCGGTTTGATAAATATTAATAACACAGCCGTTGGCTTGTTTATACTATGTAAATGCCAGTGTGTGGGAGTGAGTTCAAGTAAGAAGGACTTCCCTGTATCGAAATATATTATAAATCATAAAGTGTATAATATTTTTACATACATAGGTTTATAGTAGATACAGTACACGTGGGATGATCGATCACAAAATGTTCAATTAATAATAATTCCTGGAAGACATTTACAGGCAAATCATTCTAGGCTGCTCTCTGACGGTCCGGTGAGGAATGAACATTTCACTCGTTACTGCAGACACTGCACAGAAAAGTCAAGTTTGCTAAAGTAAGGTAACGGTTTGCAATGCAGTCCATTGTGGGACCTGTCTGCGCAGTGTAGCGAGTGAAATGTTCATTCCTCACCAGACCGTCAGAGAGCAGCCTTAAACGCAAGTTTTAAAATATTTACGCAAGCAAAAATCTCTTTACACCTGTAAATACATTACAAGCAAGTGGATTGTTCATAGAAGAAAATACTTGAATATCGACAGTTCCAATCCAAAGTGGCGTGATGGACAAATAGCAAGTTTTATGGAGACTGGAAACAGTGATAAAAATGGTGTAAATGATACCTTTGAATATTGCACAAGAGTCCCAATTGCTATTATTCGTCTGGAGCCGGTGGGACTATGGCATCCCCAATGTTGTGAGGCTGAAGGTGGTGGGAAGGAGAAATAGAGGGGAGAGAGGGAAAGGAGAATGGAGAATGGAGAAATGCCTGGCTATTCAAATTTGGTCACTAAGCACGGATAAAGCGATTTCAAGGAACTTCTGATTGATGGTCTTCCACCGGGGCGTTACTAAAAGTATATACCACTATAAATATATCTAGTTGTACAAACTTATTATAGTGATGGTAAGGGATGAAAATATAAAAGTTTTTTTTTTTAATACAAACGATATATCGTTATAAACCTGTGCCAAAATATCAACTTCACTTTATTTCTCACATTTCACAATCAAATCATTTACATGATGCCTTAAACTTTAACATTAAAGGGGGACAACATGGACGGAGGAAGTTCAAAGCACTTGGCGGTGTAAATGCTTTATTGCTAAGTACAGTAATGAGATGCCGAGCGCCAGTTCGACTGGATTCTCGCGTGTGCAGTTATTATTATTGCTGGGCGAGTGTTTGGAAATCGAGGAAAAGTTTGTATCATTTTGTCGGCGTGAAAATAAATCACAGGATCGGGTGGCTTGTTAGCTTTTACCAGTTCAATCATATCATAGCTAGGGCAAAGACAATTTATGATATGAATTGTACTTCACTTCCAAAACTATCCTCTATTTTATTAAACTTTACACATTATTTTTAACGTGAGTATCGCACAAAAGTTCCAACTGCTCCGACAGCCAGTGAGACAATGGCATCCCCGATTTGGGGTATGTTGTGTGTCTGAAGGAAGCTAAGAGGGGAAGGAGATGGGAAAGAGGAAGGTGGGGAAGAACCTGGCTATTCAGATCTTGTCACCAAACACGGCTAAAGCCTTTTCAAGGAACGTTTCGAATATGAATGGTGATCTTTAACCTGGGCGATATTGAAAGTATCTACCACTCTGGAACGTCCCGCGAACACACTACATATTAGTTTAACTAATAAATTGTCAAATAAAAAATAAAATTTGCATGCGCGCGCCAGGATTTTAACCCGCATTCGTAGCCGAGGATCGTAACCACTCAACCACGGAGGCCGTCAAAACACGAGTTTCTTTCAGATTCTGGGCATATGTTATCGTTGGGGATGCTGTAGGGGGTATTTTAAGGAAAAGAGCTGAACCTAGGCCCAGTTGCAGGATGAAGGAAAAACAAAAAGCCGACAAGTTTTTTTCTACAGCCGAGCTGATGAGCACGAGAACAAGTCGTAAATGTAATCTATTAAACGTGTGCTGTGTACAATTACTGTTAGACAAGCGCGTGGCGGGTCTCCGACAGTGTGAGGTTGCTGAAGAGATCAATGATGGTAGTTCTTTGGAGCACCATAAGGGCAACGACTAATTTGTCGAGGTCGAAGAATTTGGTAAAAAAGTTTATTACGTAATAAAAACTTCATTTTAATTTAATTTTAATCATTTTAATAAATTTAATTCAAACCCGGGACCTTCCCCTATCTGGGCTGCTAATCTGTCCCTGTTCCCAAATTTTACTTGAGCATATAAACAATAAATAGAACCCCTCGAAACTATTCACACTGCACGCAACAGAAAGTCAACCTTACGGGTGAAGATTTATAGGCAATCGATGGGGTAATTTTTGAAAAATTAACCCGTGGGCTTTTAGAGAGATATAAGTTACGATTAAAACGGTTTTTCACCTACTTACGACACGAACAAAATTTTCTACCCCTATTAAGAAAAACCCTACCCTAAGTGTGACCTTGTAATACAATTTCAACGGGGACGGTAAAAAAAGGCTTTCGATATTTAAAAAAAATAAAGGTTGCCGTGTGTTTAAATGCATGGTTCGCTTGACAAAAATATTATCCGGTTTTTGTTTGAGAATCAGTTTGATCGGCTTCTGTGGTTAGTGAAAAATATTATCAAAAGGATTTATCTTAAAGTAATAATAATGATTGGATTACTTCTATAGCGTCGTTTTCATGGGAAAATCACCTCAAGGGCGCTTTAAAGGTATTACATAACGTGGACGGACTTAGCAAAACCGTTTCGAGTAAGAAATGACAAACGATTAGGACAAATTTAGAATATAAAACATCAATTATGTAATCATCTGCCAGAATAATACAGCAGATGGCAAGATTTAACATTGGCATTCCATAATTGTAACATAACCGTCCGACATAAATGGGATCATTTCCAGGTTCCGCAATTACAAATAATGCTTAAAATGTCCTAATTCGACCGTAACGAACCGGAACGTCAGTTCGGTTCACGAAATCCTTAAGTACCTACTCTACATCGCTCCTGTTCGTGATTTCAGTGAGCTATACGATTGACAAAAAGGCTCTAAAACCTGTGGAGGAACCGTTCCGGTTGATTAATTAAATAATAAAATCCAGCCGCTGGGCGTTACCAATTCCAATCCCGTGGGTTATCCTATTTCAACTCAATTAAAATCTTGAACTTAAAGCTACCATAATAATTCAGCCTCTGTTATATTATATCCATCTCGAAAAACTTCTCTTCACAGCGAGCGTGAGAACCATTACTCAACGGGGATTATATTTTCTAAATTTACTGTGGAAAAAGATAAGCTATTGAAATAGGGATAAAATAAATTTCATTTTCATTGCGTCGCCGTATACCCTATAAACGAGGGAAAACCTTCTAAAAGGGGATGAAATTACGCCGATAGATCCATATTTAATAGAACTCATTCGTCAGCATCATAATTGACGAGGGAAACATTATGTTGAATGTGTTTAACAACAATCTTCAAAACGTGAATGTGTCTAGTGAGTTAATAATTATTGTAATAAGTAATAAAATAGCAACTAACAGCTCACTGTCAAAAGTTTGATGAGGATTGAGTGTAATACCATAAATATAAACTTGATAATCTGTATGTGTGATACCTAAAAAAGCAATAAAGTAAAGCAATTACTTTGTGAGTTGACATATTTATTAAATAAAACAAACACTTTGTTCTAAACCACTAATTTATATTTAAATTATTACCAACCGGTTTCGCTTATCTGAAGACACATCAGTGTAAAACTTAAAACTACGGTGAGCATATACGAGTATATAGTATAGGATATATAAAAGGAAGGAGACAAAATATAAAACGAAACAATGGAACAATGAATCTCCGTCTCATTTAATAAATAATAATAACAATAATAAACATTTAGTTTTGAGCATGTTTTTTATAATAAATTATCTACATGTTTAAGAATCAATGGCTTTTTCTTCAGGATACAAAGTATACAGAAAAAACCATTCGTTCTGAAATATTTAAATAATTTATTATTAAAAAACGATGGTTAAAACTAGTGTTTATAATTATTTTTTAAATATGGTGCCACAAAATACTTTCAAGATTATTGAAAAAAAAAACCTATTTAATTGTCCAAATAAAAGCGAGAGAGGTCATATTTTAAGCTCCATACAGTCTGACATTTGATAGTAGACAAAAATAACGGCGCGGCGAACAAAATGTTTTGAATGGTGTCACCAAGATGGCTCATACGAAAATGAATGTATTTTTTTAAAAAAGCACAATGGTTCAAGGGAATATTTTTTTACTTTAACCAAACGGTGTTCATAAACTAGTGGTTACATTCCGATAGGAAATGATTCTACATCATATTCTGTAACTATTTTAGGTTTTATCTTTTTATTATTATTTAACGCTTTGTAAATGAAGAATGGCAAGGTTTCGACAATATGTCTGCTGAATACTTTAAAGGAGATAGGCGTATAATTCTCACATGGTTATGCAAACTTTTTAACCAGTGTATAGAGGAGGATTACACCACATTAGATTAGAGGAGGGCTGTGATCATGCCTCTATACAAAGGTAAAGAGTCACGTATGGAATGTGGAAATCACAGGGCTATTAGCCTGCTAAGTTCAGTTGGAAATCTGTATGGTAGGGTATTGATTGAAAGGGTACAAACGAAAACAAAAGATAAAATATGGGACGTGCAAGGTGCATTTATGAGTGGAAGGGGGTGTATGCATCAGATTTTCTCGTTGTATGCTGTGTGAAAAATATTGAGATGCGTAAAGAATGCAAGGCTGAAATAAGCGCAATGAGTAAGATTAATAATGGGACACTTAGACGGTTTGGGCATGTAGAGGGAATGAACGAAGAAAGGAGTGTAAGAAGAATATATATATATATATATTTTTTTTCTTTTTTTTTTTTTTAACCTCACAGAATTCAGAATTTTAATTGCTTTCTAACTAAATCGGTTTTACCGATAATAAATCATTACCCATCCATCCAAATTTAAATAAGTCGTCGCAATGTGGATTAACCACAGTTTGAAAATGGCCTTAAACGCCGAAACAGCTGTCACAATAATAACAACTAAAAATACTTGCAGAACTTAATAATAACATTATTAAATTTGATTTACATTAAATTAAAAAAATAAATTAAATGGAGTTCTACGAATTAAACACAAAAACAATTAATAATTAATTAAGAATATATGACGAAAATGTGGATGGAAGAAGCCAGGGATGCCCAAGGAAGACATGGCACGATCAAGTAAATCAAATAATGGAGTCGAGCCATGTCAGAAGTCGAAATAATAGAAGAGAATGTATGAGACGATTTATGAATGTCAATGAAGCAAGAAGTATATGCCAAGATCAAGTTATTTGGCGGTCCGTTCTCTCTGCCTACTCCTGCGGAGAAACGGCGTGATGGCTAGTTAGTTAGTTATAATTATAAAGAAAGGCGATTTTCACAATTTCTGAAATTTATGTATCGAAATGTGTATTAAACGTTAGATAAATAAAAGACAAAATCAAAATTACAAAATTCAAAAAAATGAATTCAGCATGGTGTTAGCGTTGTTTCTTTAAAACAAATTGTCAAATGGGAATGCGTAAAACTTTTTTATGTGAAAAACACATCTCAAAGACGAAGTAGCTTTGTGTTTCCATAGTAATGATATTTTGTAGTTTCAAAATAATAAATATCTAGAATTAAACGTCAAGCAATGCATTCACATAAGAAAATAATTAAAAGAGTTTTATAAACTACGTACATTTGTTACTTAATTAAAAGCACATAGTGGATAAAATTCTTCAAAACAAAATATCTAGAAATTGTTACATAGTTAATGCCCAAGAAACTTAAAAAAAGACAATAATTTGCTGGTAGTAAAGCTAGTTTAGCAAACAGATTTAATTAGGTTTCTAGCTTTGTGAAGCGCCACAGAGGCGATATTATTTCATAAATAAATTACGTTTAAAAAAAATCACTATTACAAGTTAGATCAAACGTTATCACGCAATCGAGTAGCAGTGCCATGAATGTGTAATAAATACTAATTATTTGAAACCACATTGTGTTGGTAGCTGCTTTTGATTCGATGCCTGCTTTGAACTTTGACCATACTGTAATTATGTCAAATCAGATCGCCATTGGAAAAGTTCACCATGGATAAATGAAGTCCCATTAAATAGGTATTGTTGAGCATTTCGGGGGTTTTGCATGTCGCCGTTAAATTGGTTTTATTGCTCGGCAGACTCATTAAAAAGCCGGATGAGTTCGTTTAACGGGCAGATATTATGTATCCGGTGAATGGGATCCGAAGTTCAGCACTGACCGCAATAATAGACAATAATTCCGCTTTGACGACCTCCGTGGCATAGGGGAATGAGTTTGATTGCGAGCCGGTGGTCTCGGGTTCGACGATTATTTTTAAGTCATAAAACAAACACTGAACAGATCCTTTCATGTTACTTAGTTAGAGTTATTAAAGTTTAATTATTCTACTAGTAAACTAAAATGTTCAACTTAACTATTGAAATAAAAGCGCCCATTTATTGACAGATGGTGCAGTATTTTCTCTGGAGTCAGAATATATCGTAAAACTGAAGTTTACTTCACTGAAGTTGCTGGGATTGCATTTCCGAAGTTTTTAGATAAATACAATACAAACCTTGAAAGATTTGCTATATTCCCTCGAACAATTCACACCGATAAACAAAATGTTATATTTATTTATTTACAGATGTCGCGGGCTGAAATAAGTTTCGATTTGTGGGATAAACTTCAGAGTGGTAGACTCTCAGTATCACCCTGGTAAAATATCAACATGAAGAATCGAAATTTTGCCTGAAATGGGTTTGTTGGTGTTTGGTTACCTGATCTGAATAGCATAATTATACGTAAAATTTATA
Organism: Halesus radiatus; assembly: GCA_022606495.2. Taxonomy (NCBI): domain Eukaryota; kingdom Metazoa; phylum Arthropoda; class Insecta; order Trichoptera; family Limnephilidae; genus Halesus; species Halesus radiatus. Next base: position 11,660 of record JAHDVE020001995.1, on the reverse strand, counting down.
AATCGTTATTTAAAAGCGAATAAATAAAAAAAAACATCGCATCATAACGCCCTGTTCTGTTGGTATCATTTTTTTCAATTGCAAATTACGGGTGTTTTTTTTACCACCGGACTAGGCACATACCCGTGTGTGGCGCCATTGCATTCTCGACATCGGACGTCACGGGTCCGCGTGAATTCTGGTTTTGGATTTGTATGGAAATTTTTGTATTTTAAGTATGTATTTTTAAAAGGTTTTTTTGGTAATTTTAAGGTGTATAATTGTCGTTTAATGTAATTTTTATTATTATTAATTAATAATAAAAATTACATTGTCATGTACATGTGTCAAAAGATAGTTATAAAACCTGAAATGATTCGCTAGTTACTAAACATCTCGTAAAAGCGTCGAATTCTTATAAAATTCCTTCCAATTACACATTCAAGATATTTTTATTCATAAATTTCCATCACATCTTCTGTTATTCCAACTCTTGATCTGACCAGACCCAAAGGATTCCTAACACTTCAATCAAATAAGGTAACAGGCGATAAATTGAATTGAAATATTAATTTGACAGCTATACGCGCCTAATAAACTTCAACGTATAGTTTGGACTGAAATTTTGAGCGAGGTGATATTATTACTGGGTTACCTTAAAGCTTTACGCTTAAGATTAACAAATCCTCGCTAATACAAATCACTCAGACTTTAGTTGAGATAAAACAAAGTCCCGGAGGATGGATTATCGCTCCGTACAAACGGACATAGAACTTGCTCCAAATAATTATATTAGGAGTTGAAAAACTTTACAATTGTAAGACGTAATGTAATTTATTATCTTATCTACTTGGATCTGTAATCATGAAAGTTGGGCAAAACCAGTTTAAAACAAACAATCGAGAAGATCTGAAGATGGTACAAACAAATTCAAATAATATTATATTAAACAAAACAAACACTTTGTTATAAACCACAAATTTATTGTATTTTTACTAACTGACTGACTGACTGACTGACTGACTGACTGACTGACTGACTGACTGACTGACTGACCACTCACACCGTTTCCCCGCAGGGGTAGGCAGAGAGGACGGACCGCCAAACAACTCGATCTTGGCATACACTTCTTGCTTCATTCACATTCATACATCGTCTCATACATTCTCTTCTATTATTCCGACTTCTGACATGGCCCGACTCAAGTATTTGATTCACTTGATCGTGCCATGTCTTCCCCGGGGGTCCCCGGCTTCTTCTTCCATCCACATTCGCGTCGTACATTCTTCTTACACTCCTTTCTTCGTTCATTCGCTCCACATGTCCAAACCATCTAAGCGTCCCTTTCTTAATCTTACTCATTACGCTTACATCAGCCTTGCATTCTTTACGAATTTCAATATTTTTCAAACGATTGTACACGGTTTTACCACATTTTCATTTGTATTTTAGATCAAGCTTCGTCAGGATAAATATAATAACTAAAGAAAATAATACAGAGTTATGCGTTTGTTTTATTAAATATGATGTCAAACCACAAAGTGGTTGCTTCTGTAAGTAATATAAGTAATATTTATTTTTTTCGTGAAATATTTCCACATGTCTTGCGGGTCAAGGGTAGATACTTTACAAAGCCAAAAAAAAACTACAGTTTAAAATACTAACCATTCTACTGGTTAAACGCTTTCTGAATTACGCGATGATTTGTCTGCGAAAAAATTCGGATTTGTAAAAAATATTATTTAAATTAATGTACCGTGCGATAGCTTTGAAATAAGGTTTTTGACTCTATTGTTTATGAGGAAAAAAAACTGTCAATGTAACAAAACACAATAAAAAAACATTATGACGATCAAATGTGTTAAATTACGTTGCTAATATGGAGCTCACGTCAACATCAAATGAAATTGTTGAATTTTTTACGACCCGCCGAACTACATATGTAGAATCCGGTTTATTAGAATACATTCTGTTTACAGCCCGAGGAAAACTATTTTCTCCCGGGAAATAAACCATATTGCGGCAGGCACGTTCATTGTAACAAAACATATTACTTTTGCCAGGTGACTTTAGTCATTCGTGCCGGAAATATCGCAGCAGAACGCAGGTAGGAGTAGGTACTGACTACCGGGTAGGGTACAGGTAGACAGGGGGCATTTCGCGAAATCTCCCGAGAGTTGGGTAACGTGATTTACGGCGGGTATATAAACAACAGTTCAGATATTGGATCGCCGGCGGGTCACCCGAGCCATCCTTTGAATGTCTTGACCCAAAAATAATAAGATTTGATGCAGAAGTTAGCAGAGTTTTTTATCAACTATGAAAAATACTGATATTATTTGAAGAATATTGACGTATTTCAGGAAAAGCTGGAACAACGATCAGAACGCATTTCAATGTACAATTAATAATGGCTCGAACTGAACGTAACTGAGTATTGAACGGAATCGAGGAATTCTGTAAGGCCGATAAAATCTTGCATTTTAACAAGTATATAAAGGATATAAAAGGTAATAAAGTAAGGCAGTAATATTTGAACAGCGCCCTTGAGGTTATTTTTCACAAAAACGGCGCTGTACAAATCATAAAGGTATGATTATTATTAAGTAATGTATTCTGAAAAATAATAAGACTTGCAGAACGTTTCACAAAACAAATTAATCGTAATGAGGTATATTACAATAAAGTAGCTAAGCTATATTAATTGCATGTATATTCGGAAAGCTGATAAAAAAACTCTCGTTCAATGTATTTATAAGTAATTAATTAATCCCGGACGGAACAAAGCAATAACGAGGAAGTATTACTTTGTATGCAGCATCAAAGGAAACACTTTCTCATAATTGAGAAGGAAAAACTGCATACCTTCGGCAAGATAAAAAGAATAGCGACTTTCTCAACATAAGATTGAGGACCACGTGTAACCGGAAGGTGGCAATAATAGTCTTACCATGAACTGAATTTTCAAAATTTGAAATAATTACATAACGAATTTGGGAAACTTGACCTGAAAAGCCGACCTTCGTGTAGTGGGTAGAGCCACTAGAAGATGGATATGCCTGATATCCATCCATTATCCATAATCCATTCGTCCCACACCTTTGCATTGCGTTGGAATACAGATGGTTAAGTTCATGATTTAAATACACGAACCTAACCATCTGTATTCCAACCCCTGAAGCCTTTCGGTGTCACCCCTGAAACATTCCTTTAGAAGACAATGTGTTCCTCTTTACTTAATAAGATAAATATGAGAGAACTTCTACTGTGCGGCAGCCAAACTATTGTTAAGTCCCCGTTGAAACCAAGAGAAGCCGCAAACAAGAAACTAATTAGAAAGTGTGCGAGTGTGTGTGATGTGTACCAGTTCTAGTTACGTACTACATCTGCATACATTATAGATACCCCACGCCGGATTCTGCGGCCGCTCCGCCAATCATTGTCCGCATCCCGGCCAATTAGAGCGGCGTATGACCGGGTAAAATAGCCTGAGAGCCGGGATAAAACGGGAACATGTCCGGGATTAAAAGGTTTGATACCAGGGGATTCACACAGTGGTTTATTCCTTACTGTGACTTGGGTAAACATGTAGTTTTGTGAGTACTCACCTGACTACCCATTTGACTCCGACTCTCTAAATCATGATGCTACCTAGATAACTGTAGAAAGTTTAGAGATTGGGCACTACTCCGCAATATAAAAATCCTGCAAACTTTGATGAGACGTTTCCATCAACATTCATTTCACAGGTGTCGGAAATATGTCGACAATGTGGAATTCTAGTCTAAATACAAAAAAAGTAATTGAAAGGAATTCGCCAACCATTTAATTGAAAAAGATCATACCTATGATCATATCTCGGACGACGGTAATATTTTAGACAAGGTCTTGGTTTTGGCATTAGATTAGAAAATATAGAAGCATTAGAAATAAAGAAAGCCATTACAATTGATTGTAATATTCTTAATAATCAACATAATTTATCTTACAGTTCCACATTGATATATTTCCAGTTAATTCAAAATTTACCACTTCTTAATCCCTCCTTCGACGTTCTGTCTCTTTTTTTATATTTTGTCCCATTCACATGTGAGCATATCTCTTGTCTCATTGTTCCATATTTGTATTCCATTGTTTCGTTTTATATTTTGTCTCCTTCCTTTTGTATATCCCAACTATATATATATACACTCACTCCATGTATTTTTGTTTTAGTTTTACGTTTTACTCCGATGAAGCTTGAGATAAGCGAAACCGGTTGGTGATAATTTAAAAATAAATGTGCGGTTTAAAACTAAACGTTAGTTTTATTTAATAAACATGTCAAACAACAAAGTAATTGGTATTTACGAAAATATAAAAAAAAACTAATTACTAAAACAAAAACGTTTTTATACATCCCACGAATAGTGTGGTCTGCTTGGAGAAAGAAAAAATTCAAAACACCCAAATAATTTTAGTATTTCTCTGGTAAACGAATAAATTTTCCTTTTCAGATATATCGCCCCGGGCAAGTATCCCGGTGGCCCCACCCTTGTCCCATTTCTCGGAATACAAAGCGAAGAACGCGCAATCAACATAATATTAAGAAGTGGGAGATAATATAATTATAAAACATACACAGCGTTCGTTTGAATGGAAATTTAATGCAAAGCGGAAAAATCGCATTCAATTTTGGCAACAGAAAATTATGAACAACGTTATAGTAAATTTCCCGAACTAGAACCGTGAGTTCAACCTCGCCTTTATTTATTGTGTTCCTTTTTTTACTACATTAAAAAAATTACGTTGCACGTGACTTACTACGTTAATCTTCCATGAAAGCACACATAATGATGAGTTTGCATACTAACATGATCAACGCAAGGTTAAGAAACTATAACGCAATACAAATACGAAATGCGAAGATAGAGCTTTTAAAACTAAAGCTTGCAATGAACTTTTAGCTGAATCAGGCGCATAAAATACAAATTGAGAGCTAACATAGAAACTCATTTAAAAAAAATACATCAGAATTTATTGAATAAAAATTTATAGTCTTATTTTAGAAATTCAGATACCTACAACTTTATTCTACCGTTTATCCCCGTTCAAAGCATAGCAGTTAGTAAATACCTGTTTCAAAAACTTCGTTTTAATCTAGAAATTTGTAATAGTTTTGTAAGGCGCCATTGGGTTTTATAAAGAATTTATTTTACATAATATGGCAATAAAATGATTTTTCTTTTAATTAAAAAAAAAAACCTTTGTAACTTTTTTCCACTCTTTTATTTTCGACCGGACCGGTTATAATAAACCAACCCAATCGCAGTTTTTAAAAACATAATAGTAAACAGTACGGTCAGCAATAAAATAAAATTCAAGTCATAAATAAAAACAATATTAGAAAGCAGGGGACTCACTCCTGACATCGATGCTATATACACCAAAGATTTAATAATGATAATAATACTTGGATAAGGGCGCTGTACAAATATTACTTCCTATTCTTTATCTAATTATGTACAAACAGACAGAAAAACATACTTACCTGGCAGGTCGCTTCAGATGAACACAGTTTTATTAGAAAATTTAAGTATAGAGATGAAAGTTTTACAGTTGCTATTTTATCCTCCTTTTCTATTGATGTTACATTTATTAGAAGATTGGTGGCACAAGAAGAGTTGGTATTTATTTAAATATTTATAATTTTTAGGACTGGAAAATATTTATAAAATGCTAAGAATATTTTAATAGATTTTTACACTTTTAGTTATTTACAGTGTTGTGGTCTGTGGACGCATTTGCCATGTAATATACCAAGTATTATTATTATTATATATTTTTCGTTATATTCTGTAAAACCACTTAAAATATCCACGTCGAAGTCATGTAAAAAAATGTATTTTAAAAATAACATAATTTTATAAATGTTATGCCATTAGAAAATCACGTTTTAGTTTTGTATGTAAATTGCGTTTTCTGTAACAGAATTTAAAAAAAGACCTTATGAAAGCGTAATATTGCTTCCGCCAAAAGTGGTTTCTTTTTTGTATCATAAGTTAAACTCGATAACAGAAAAATCGAAGAAAAAATCTTTTCAAAGTTTGTGATTTTTCTTCCAGAACTCCTGGAAATAATAGCATTTTTGGAGGATATAAGTTTAATTTCTCAGGACGGAGAAAAATTCCGAAAAGTTAACGGAACGGAAGAAAACCGGGAAATTCTATGATTAATATTTGAAGAAATCGAAGAAATTGAACAAGAATTTCCTTTATATTATAAGTTTTATTTATGTTAGAAGAAATTTTACTGGGAAGGAATATAAACTGTATCTTTTTTCCTGTAAAATCTTCATGAAAATATTGGATTCACTCCATTTGATTTTACAAAATGTTGTACTTCTTTGAGTACTTTTCGTTATTTCTATATTAGCAAACAGCTGATTTTGTCCAACAGTCTACATTATTAAATTAAATATTCAATGGGTAAACTTTTCGCGGGTTTAAAAGTGAATTACACCCTATTTGTTTTAATTTGCAGGATTTATTTTTACTTGAGTTGTATTAGAATATTAGAAGGGTCATCATGCAGTAATGATAAATAGCAGAAATAGGAAACATGTATTGGTCAGGTACAATTTATATATTAATTTAAACAGTTGATAAGTAATTTTTATTTAATTAATTTGTGTTGTTTTACAGTTGATTAATTTTAAAATAATGTATAGTATATTTGCGCACGTTCCAGAGTGGAAGATACTCTCAATATCGCCCTGGTGAAAGACCACCATTCAGAATTGAAACGTTGCTAGAAATGGCATTTAGCCGTATTTGGTGACCAGATCTGAATAGCCAGGTATTTCCCCCTTTCCCCACCTTCCTCTCCCCCTTCTCCTTTCCCTCCCCAATACCTTCAGCCTCACAACATTCCCCAATTGGGAATGCCTTAGTCTCGCTGGCTCCAGACGGTTGGGAGCAGTTTGGGACTCTTGTGCGGTATTCATATAAAAAATAAAAAAACAAACAAAAAAAAAGTTGATAGAAGCTGGTACTCAAAATTTTTCTGTTTAAAAAATGTTTAATGTATTTTTTTATAGCCAAAGATATATTTACAAACTTTAATTGACAATGGGATGTTTGAACACAAACATGAGTTAAGTAATTTTATTGTGTTACATTTTTTTATTATTTTATGTCCATGCTGCACAGCAATCCCATGTGTTATATGGGACAAGAGACATATACATTACACAAGTGATACAGAAACTGAATTAGAAATAAAAACAAGAACAGTCGAGGATATATACTGTAATATTACATGAGCATTACAAAACATACCCGATGCACCTATTTATGTTGCAGAAGACGAATATGAGAAAACAAATCAGCAAGATAAAATAAAATTCCATGCACAGAAACTTGGGTATTAACAAAATAAATTAATAAGAATTACTTTACAGTTTCTTCAAAAGATTGGTATTCACTTTATAATAATAATAATAATTGGATTACTTGTATAGCGCCGTTTTTGTGAAAAAAATCACCTCAAGGGCGCTGTACAAATCTTAATTCCTATTCTTTAACTAATTATGCACAAATAGATACAGAAAAACATACTTACCTGACAGGTCGCTTCACATGAACATAGTTTTATTAGAAAATTAAAGTATAGAGATGATATTTTTACAGTTGCTATTCTATCCCCCTTTTCTATTTTTCTATTGATGTTACATTTATTAGAAGATTGGTGGCACAAGAAGAGTTGGCATTTATATAAAATACTTTTAATTTCTAGGTCTGGAAAATGTTTATAAAATGACCTTAAAAAGCGTAAGAAGCTTCTAATGGATTTATCATTTTTGATTATTTTTTACACTTTTAGTTATTTACAGTGTTGCGGGCTGTGGAGCATTTGGGCGCCGATGCGTGAATTTTTTAAACTTTTTCTATAAGTGACTTTAGGTGAGCACTACCGCCGGCTAGTCTAGCTATTATGGCGTCATTATTAATAAATCAATTACAAAATTACTTTGTATTCTATATATTCCTGATGAAGAAAGCATCGCTTTCGAAATATGTTGATATCTGTGTATATAATAAAGTGATGAATACAAAACAATTTTTTAATTCATTTAAGAATTACTTTGTTTAAATCGCTGTTTTTAATACATAAATAGTTTCAGAAGCAGCTCCCCTCATCCGGATAAACAATATACTAAGAATAATGACAAGCATAGACAAATAATAAATGAAACTACTGCAGATATTTATATATTAAAAACAGTAGTTCAAACAAAGTAATTTTTATTAATTTATTAATTATGACGCCACAAAGTGACTACGCATCTTTTGAAGAAATTAACAAAATACCTTATATAAAAAAATTTAAAGCGTTTAACGCTGGTCTAAAGTGCTATGGCGATTAGGATGGTAGGAGAAAATCTCCTAGATCACTAAATAAATGGGACCATATTTAAGGACTTATTTTCATGGCATTACTTAAATGGGAATGGGTAGGCGACGTAGGTAGGTAAATATCGGTGCCATATCCTATTTAACTGGAGGCCAGAACAAAAAATCGATCAAGATGGCAGAAAAGGGATGACAATCTCAAAGGAAGCAGAGGACTGGTTCAAAAAAGCTGAAAGAACAGGAAGAAGGTCCTGTGTAACAATAAGGTTAAATAAGAAGAATTTTCAATTGTTAATTATATGTATTGAGATTTAAAAACCTCATTTCAATATTTAATCATTGTAGAAAATAATATTAACATAACCTAAATGAAAAATAATATTAAATGGAGAATAATATTGACAAATATTGAATTTGAGATATGATATCGATGAAGATGACATAAGTTGAACTGGTCTCATTAGCTAAGTTAGTTAAGCGGTTGCCCCGGATAGGCAGAGGTCCTGAGTTCGAGTCCCAGATGCGACTGAAATCTTTTTATTTTCTGTCGTTTATTTTCCTTTTGCATGTTTCATTTAGGTTATGTTAATATTATTTTCTACAATGATTAAATAAGAACAATTAATATGAACAAGTTGAAGGTTAATGAATTATATGAAGTCTGATTTGACTCCACCAAAGGCAAAAATAATCTAATTCAAAAATTATTATTTCTGATCATTACTTCCTTTTGTATAGTTTATTACATTAACTGTCCCAATTTGTATTTAACATGACGCAGTCCGGAATTCGGAAAAGTGATCAAGAAGAAAAATGAAATCTGTAAAGATTAATTAAGTTACCCATTTTCTCGTTCGTTCTAGAATGTTCCACACATAAATTCCCATAGCTTACAAGGAGAAGGAACGTTAAAATAATAAATAATAATAAAATATTTCTTTATCCTGTTCAGTCACAACGTTGCTCGCTCCTTAGAGTACCTAAATTTAACACGTGTGTCACTAAATCTCGAACAGATGACGATGACGGAACTGGTGAGAATTTAGTTATGAAAAAGACTGCTACACACCAAGCCAATACAGACTACAGATATTCAACTCAACCCGGCAAGATGTGTTCTTAGTTTTTTTACCACCCTGAAAAGGGTGGGAATATCCTACAAAATAATTTAGGTTTCATCAAAGCTAGAGCGGATAGGTATTCGCTTTAAATCATTTCGATGGCTTAGAGATAAAATGTGGCAACTACAAAACAAACTTTATGGTTACGATAAAATAAAATAAAGTAATTTCTTGTTAGATAGCAATGTGATATTATTTAATAAAAATAATGGCTCAAGTATCTGGCACACTTCCCTAAACTTTACAATAATTTTTTTTTAAGTTTAAAAAAATGATTTTTAGCAATGCCATTTTGTACTTATAACATTGTAACTCTAATAAGCCGTTCACACGAGCGGGCGGCCCAATACTAAAAAGCCATTGCGTGGAAAGGTTCGACTATCCGGTCGTTCTTTCTTAAAGTTGGTAAGCTTGACTTCATGACTTGGACGACCGGATGGTCGAACCTTTCGACGCCATGGCATCTTTTAGTATTGGGCCGCCCGCTCTTGTTGAAGGGCTATTTATTAGCCATCGATTTGATCCTTTGGTAAAAAATAAGAGGATTTGTTAGTTCTACGAAGTTCAAAATCAAACCGAACGAGTCGATTGAAACTTTGACTCAAACGCAGAATATCGGTTTCAGCAAAATGATGTCCGCAACGTTTTTTGCGGGTTGGCCGCAATGACAACGGAGTCAGGTTTTCAACAATAAATAATATCGGTTTAAATTGTTGCTCGATCTCTCAGTTTTAAAGGCGGTGGAACGAAATTGCAAAGCTAAACTCAACGTTCGCTCAATTTTGATTGGTGCATACGGCCGTTCATGATCCATGGTGTTTAGCAATGTTTCTTCAAACCATTCTACAGTACTTTGGTATCTTGAACACGTTTTATGATGTGATGAAAAGCGGTCCCGATAGACACTTAAAACTTTAGTCTCGTGTGAACCAAGCCTAATTATTTTAATTAAATAACCATCTTGAAGGATATTAGCTACCCTTGTTTTTATAAGGGCCTGCAATACATCCTCAAATAAGGACATTATGAAGGGAGGTGCCCATTAAAACTAACCCACAGCATATTTTGAAGCTACAAAACATATTAGATGAGCAGAAAAGAGGAGTACGTTGTTAAAGTTACGGTAATTAATAATAAAAACATAATGACAAGAGAAACCTAATGTTTGGTTTCAGCAATAAGAACGGAGAAAAATAATCAGTGGCGGAACCAAATAATGGGAAACATTTAATGAAAATATATAACATACCAGCTGAAGTACCTGAAGGCCTTGCCCAGGGTTATGAATGGTTTGGAAAGTATTGAGTTTATGATGTATTACGATTACCCTTACCCTTACACAGTAATTTTCCTCTTATTTTGAACGTCAAGTGTGCAAAATTTCATCAAAAATACCAAAATTTCATCAAAAATACCAAAATTTCGTTTTAAGGGCCAGAGAAAGGGGGATGGGGGTGGTTTTTAGAAAACTCGTGTAGACAGTGACCTTCCTCGTTTTGTAGGGTCAAGTGTGCAAAATTTTCATCAAGCTAGGAATAAAACTATAGATTTGTATACAAAACAAACGCACACCGCCCGCCCGAGAAATTCTTCTTTATGTAATGAAGAAAGAAGAAGATTAGTTACTTTCTCCTGTCACAGTTAGTCAAAACAAGTGCTGCCGACGACGGTAACTAATTTTTCATTCCATCATTATGATAATCCACCTGAGGTGATCATAATGTCATATACAAATTCTTTGTCATTATTATTACTGTCGTCCAGTGGGCCGCCCCAGACACAGGTGGGAGAACCAACTCCGGAGGCTGTGGAAGGAGAGGTTGGACCTACTATGGACGGATGCCGTTAACGTATCACAGGGCAGGGACGCCTGGGACGCCTTGTCGATGCGATGGGTCCCCGACCCGAGTTGGACAAGGGGAAGAAGATGTATGTATGTATTATTATTGTTTGAGGTAAAGTTGCCAGATATGGCATATGGTTCATATAAGAATTTAAGTGCTTATTTTTTGTTTATCCACGTTGTATAACTTAATATAGGCAGTATAGATACTTTACATACAACGATCACGGTGCCTTTATTATTGATCTCAAATAAATAGTCAATTGTGCCCTCCGTGGTTGAGTGGTTACGATCCTTGGCTATGAATCCGGAGGCCGCGGGTTC
>JAHDVE020001994.1:0-45512 GCA_022606495.2 Halesus radiatus | reverse complement strand
CCTATTATGTATCATGTTCATTTTTTTGTTATCTTATAACCTTTTTCTATTTGTAGTGTGCACAAAATCACGTAAAATATTAAAAGTGTGTGAAAGCCCGTGTTAATAACTTTTTTTTAAATGTAGCAATGCACGCCACTGGTACGCATACATGAATAATATATGTGCATGCATAGTAGATGGAGAAAACGGTGTCAATAATAAATACATGTAAAATGGAAGAAGACCACAGAGAGACCCCTGGAAGACATGGAACGATAAAGTGAATCACGTACATGAGTCGAGTAATGTCAAGAGTTGGATTGATAGACGATGAATTAAATGAATTAATGTCAAGAGTTGGATTGATAGACGATGAATTAAAAGTAATTAAACGAGGTTTCAAAACCGGAGTTGTATGGAGTTTGATCCTCTTTGTCTTAATAATAATTTCCCTCAGGGCCTATGTCACCTTTGAGGGTGCTGTTTTGAGGATCTTTATGAGGAAAGGAGGTAGTGAACATGTCCCTGCGGGGAAATGACTAATGAATGTTATCGAACGAGTTAGTTATTGCAAAATGATGTTTCATTCTTAATCAATAAAAAAATATCAACACGCCTTCTCACCTTCTTTGTTTAAATTTTTATTATTTATTATATTTTAAACTGATAACATTTGCGTACCTATAAGATAATATTTATTATTTTACATCTTTAAAAAAAACATTACCTTCATTATTCATCATTGTTCTCTTCACCTTTCAAGTGCTCATTCAAACGTTGTTTATATTAGCCGAATGAAATTTGAACCGTCAATTTATGGCATGTAATAAACAAACCTCATTTGATATTTGATTTATTGTTTACACATTCTGAAACGTACATTAATCATATCGTGATATTACAGCGTACAAAAAATGCATACTAATTCAATATTGTTATTGCATGACTGACTTGCATACTGCCAAAAGCTTAAGATTTTGCTATCAAAAAATCAATAATGCCGTTTTATCGCACAGTTTAAAAGTAATCAGCGAAAACTTTCAGTGACCTTAATGGTTTTTAATTGCCTGTAATTTTCTTTTAAAGACATTGAATTTATTAAGACTTTGAACTTTACATATTTTGCCTTCGATTGGTATCTATTAAATTACGTAGATTGGTTATTATAGCCAACTGTTGATAATCTGTGTGATGATTTAACAGTCCATATTTATCTTAGAGCATGAGGAGTACCAAATTATAAGGTCATGCATCTGAGAAATTGGCGGAAAATTGGTAGAGGACGACGTTGCGCCTCATTTTTTCGAATCGTGACTAGTTTAAGTGTTTTCCCGCTTAGAAAATAGCCACTACCCAACTACAAGGATGCACTAGCAGCGTACTTGAGCCTCCGCATTCATAAATTCTATGTACATGTTATAAACTTCCCCTGAAAAATTGAAGTTTTTATGAACTTAAAAACAAAAAATATTTTTTTAAGGTAATATTTAATATTTTATATCTATTCAGATGTCTAGTTGAAAAAGTAATTAAATGAAATTCACTCGATCGAAAAAAATCGCAAAGTATGCTCCGACAAATATAAATAACACGTGCGGTTCTGTTATTTAACATGTTATAGGTATGAAAGAAATCACAGCGTTTATTTAAATGCTACTTTTAGAGATTTTTGCTCTATTCTAAATATATCTTGTTTTATTAATTATGTTTAAAACGATCGCTTACGCTCTAAGCGTTTTTTATACTAGCGCGCTTCCTCTCTCTTCCGTATTAACATATATCCCTTTCAAATAATGTTTAGTTTCCGCTCGGAGGGATTGCTGGGTCTTAACCGAAAAGATAGAAAACATTCTAATCGAGGCAACTAAATTTCTACTTAACGGTTACTTACTACTTATCACTTAACGCACTCCACACGCGGACAGTGACTTAAAATTAACTAAACGAATTCATTGCCACTTATCTGTGCCATTGCTACTGGCTGCGTATGATATATATATTTGAGTGAAGATTGCCTCAGTGATAGTCAACCTCGAATATGATATCTTACCGGAGGAACAAGTTACTTAAGGGCGAGAGGGACGTCGGAGAGTTATTATTTATTCATTCAAAATAATGAAAGTATTATTACGTAATACGATAAACATAATGTTTTTAAAGAGAAAAATATTTATTAAATATTTTATAAATTTACATATTCTTAGCATTTATCTGACCGTCCCATTGTAAGTTTTACAAAATATTTAAAATACAAATATGATTTTTAAAGTGGAGAAGGGTATTTTTAATCCTTTATCGTTGCGTTTTTGTAAATAAACATAACCAAAGATTTGTAATCCGCATTACAAAAAATAAACATAAAAGTTACGTAATGTTCATGAAAAAATTAAACTACACACTTTCTTTTTTTTTTAAATTTATCATATCGGCAAGTTACAGAAAAACCTTCACAGAATTTTTTAAGGATATTCAACATTTTAAATGTTTTTGTAAAACATGCGTAGAACGGTCAGAAATGTGTAATATTTCTGATTTTATTTTAAATGCGAAGCCCATGCAAATTAAAAAAAAAAAACGTAATAAATATTTTTCTCTTTAAAAACACCACGTTTATCGTATTGCACAATAATATTATCATTATTTCGAATTAATAAATAATAACTCTCCGACGTCCCTCTCCCCGTTAAGTTAAACTACTCGCACATTAATTAAATAAAATCACAGAAAGTCAAAACCATTGATTTTTCTGGATAGAATAAAACGATTTTCTCTTTTCTTTAATTAAAACTATAAAATTATTTATTTTTCCTGTCTAAATTACAAGTCTTCTTGAATAACTGATAATATTTAAAGTGTTGCTTTGATAATGCTGATAACGTACAATCGATAAATTCTGAATTGTCCTGCCACGATTGAATTATTATTCCAATACAAATAATTCTCTTATAAAAACAAAAACTAATCTAAATTCCCATATAGTTTTAATGATTTAAGTTTGCGCGATAATCAAAATGATGCTACCGCAGAAAATTGTTATAGCTTTATGGAACGGGTCCTGCGGTCCTTAAATTGGCCATCATCATCATGATTAGCATCACACGTTCTGGTTTGGGCCGGATGCGGCAATGTGGGCACGTCCTTTCTTCCGGGACTGTAAGTAACTATGTACACTGTATAACCAAATTTGCGGTACGTGCGCCACTAAATCCATTTACATTCATACATCTGCTGTAGCGAGAGTTCGAGATCACGTGTACGAGGACGTGTATTTAGGATATCTAGGATGGATGGTATGCTGTGGTTTTGACTTCAGATTAGTCGCACGCGTGTTTTATGAGATTTACTGTCGTCATGCGCGAGGTGGAATCTGTTAGCCGTGAGTGCTAATGATCTATGATGAAACATGCGAAATATATTAATAGATTTTAAATTTGTTCTACTTTTGAAATCGTTGGAAAAAGATTGAAAAATGCTGAATTTTGCTTTTAGTGGTTACATAACGAAATTACACATGCGTTAATTTTACATGCCAATATTACACTGACAGAATTACGGTCGGACGAAATTACACATGTACGGAAACACACATGGAGAAAAATACACCTACTTAAATTTCACCTACTGGAAATACACACTTCAAAACAATCTTTGTGATGGGTTTAAATTTAAGAATGGTTTAGTGTGTCCAAAATGAAATAAGGATTTTTTAATCCTAATACTACTCTTTGAAATAACTGCAAAACGATAAATATGATAGTGAAATTAAAAGTTTCTTGGAATTTGGGAAACGATTGGGATCAGTGGTATTTCCCATAAGTTTATACTAAAAAGTATACAATACATTCCCATGCTTTCAACTCATTGAAGGTATACAAGTATACAGTCGGGCGGCATAGATTTTATAGTTGTTCGATTTTATATAAATATTGCATAATTTTTTTTTAATGTATATGTACAAGTATATTATATAAAACGATGTTTTTTAAAAACAATATTTTTGTTATTTTATCCAGATATACAACATAGAAAATGGAATAGTTGTTGTTTATTTAATAAGAGAACTTTACAGATTTAAAAACAATTCTTTAAGCGGATGCTATTTCGAAGAATTTGGTTTATTAAGAAACATGATTAATACTAGTTTATTTTTATTATTAGAAAAAAAAGAGAATTGCATAATTTCATAACCTAAATTTGGTTTGTTTTTTTTTTCAATATGAAATTCATTTACCACACATTTAAACACACAAAATATATACGAAGTGTGTAATTGAAGTGGGTGTAATTCTCTCCATGTGTGATTTCGTCTATGTGTATTTCTGTCCGTGTGTACGAGTATTTCTGGCAGTGTATTGATACGTGAAATTCACGCCTGTGTAATTTAGTTCAAACACCACTTTTAGTACATGACAAACATTATATGCACAAACTATAGATAGGTACGAGTGTAGTATTTCCTCATCTACCCTAAGTTAATCTTATGAAAAACTTTATTTTTCTTGACCTCTTGTAATAAATATCAGAGAAAATATTTTAAACCTATGTCCCATTCTGAAGATGTCCGTAACATCGTAAAACCTGTCCGATTAATAATAATATTAGAGTGTAATTCGTCCACTAATTGGCAGTATCAAAAATACAACTTGGTACCCTCAAAGATAGTGCAATCAATTTAACCGATAACTTAACCTAATTTAAACAAATATAACTTAACAATTATTTTTATAAACAATAATTATTAGCCTGAAACACTCATCCAAATTGAAAAAACCTTCCGAGCAAAGATAAATATCGCCGGCAGGACTCGAACCCACACCCTTCCATCCACCAATATCCACCAATATCCACCAATATTCACCAATAAAATGAAGACATAATTTGTCTCGACGCCACCTAGTGAGGGATTTAGCCGTTACAAGCCTTCCTCATACAAATAAAGTTGGTTGTTTACAGGTGAAATATAATAAAAAAAACCGTAATTATTGAATGAAACACTAGTATATATTGATTAACTTGGCAGGTTTGCGATAAGCCGACGTAGCTCAATGGTAGAGCATCTGACCGGATATTAGAAGGGTGTGGGTTCGAGTCCTGCCGGCGACATTTATCTTTGCTCGGAAGGTTTTTTTCAATTTGGATGAGTGTTTCAGGCTAATAATTATTGTTTATAAAAATAATTGTTACCCTTTGCGCTATGCACAAAAATCTTGTCTTAAAAAAAAAAAAAACTTTAGTTTATCAATTAATAAATATAACTTAACCCGAAACAATCTAACCTTCATAAACCTAGCCCAACGTACCCAAACCCTATCCTTAAATTAAAGACCGATCGGTGATTGAGTTGACATCGCGTCCTTCTCCAACCCAGGTGTCGTGAGTTCAATTCCTCGGCCAGCTATGTCCTCCATAACGACACAATGTGATGGTAGTATTTAGGATTTTTTTCAAATATTTTCACGGTATTCGTAACTCGGGAATATTAGTCTTTCTTTTAATTTTTTTTTAAATTGAAGTGAAAAACTAATTAGATGATTTCTTACGATGTCATATAGTACCTTCACAGGAGAATTAATATATGACCCAAATGTGAATGGCATGGCATGGGTGAAAAAAACAAATAATTCATGTCATTTTAAGGCTCAGAACACCGGAAGATTGATAAAGAATACAAGAAGATTAAAAATAATGCTTGTATTAAATGAAGTGTGAATGTGGATGAAACAATGAGCGTGCGCCGAAAGAGTGTTTGTGGCGGCCCTTTTTCTCTGCCCACCTTCCCGGAGAAACATTTTGACGGTCATTTAGTTGCCCAGTTAAACGACCCTCCCTCTTCTATCTATTAATTGCTTTGTTTTTGCTTCTGCTTCATTGTGTAACGTAATATGCTACGTAATGAAAAACTATTGGCAAATTTATCTAGCGTCAAATCGGCGACTCTGCATTTAAAAATACATTCCCGTAAGCGTTTTATAACGTTATTGGCCAGTTTCCAACTTTTCCATAGTTGTCCGTTGTAATGCTACATTTCCTTTGTTAGGTATGGACATATTATCGTGGAATTCTCAATAGTGTGCGTATACCGGCATTCCATGTTTGAAGAACATTATATTTAGGTCATAAGGATAACTTTAGTTCAATTTTATGATCTCGTATTACGATGTCAGCCTTGCGTAAACACATCCATCGAGCTAAACTAACTACCCAAAGCGTCGTTTCCCTGTGGGGGTAGGCAGAGAGGACGGACCGCGAAAAAACTTGATCTTGATATGCACTTCTTGCTTCATTCACATTCATACATTATCTTCTGTAATTCTGACTTCTGACATGGCCCGACTCAAGTATTTGATTCACTTGATCGTGCCATGTCTTCCTAGTGCGTCCCCGACTTCTTCTTCCATTCACATTCGCGTCATATATTCACCATACGCTTCTTCCTTCGTTCGTTCACTGTACATTCTTACTCATTACGCTTCCATCAGCCTCGCATTCTTTGCGAATCTCAACATTTTTCACACGATCATACATAGTTTTATCACACATTAGCCTCGGAGATCTCATTTCTACAGCATTCAGTCAACTTACATCCTTCCTCTGCTAGTTCCATGCCTCCCTGCAATACCGTCGTAACCCCCCTTTCTATTGTGCCTTTGGGTAGGTATCGGCAAGAATTGAAACTTTAAATGACTTTTCAAAGCTAATTTGATTCAACGGAACTTTTTTTCTAATTAAATTTGCGTGGTTTCGAGCCAGCGAAATTTAATAACTGATTATAATCTAATCACACCTGTCCGAGCTTTTTCGATTAAAACTTTCATACATTTTAATTGCAAAATACCATTAAACATTCAAGTATTATATATTTTTTGAATAATTAGTGTGTTATTTATGACTTCGTGCGATAACAAAAAGAGAAATAATTTAAATTCAACTACTGAATAATTTAATTTCAACTACTGTATATTTATCCTGTACTGAATCAGAAGAGATAATGTATGAGACGATATATGAATGTGAATGAAGCAATAATTGTATGCCATCGAGTTGTTTGGTGGTCCGTCCTCTCTGCCTACCCGTGCAGTGAAACGGTGTGATGGTTAGTTAGTTAGGTTACAACGGAGCGTTATAGGAATTTGTCAAGAATTATTTTAAAATTTTACTAAATTTGTGTATACAGGATGGTCAAAGATAAATGAATTATTATAAATTGAACCCATTAAAAGCAGGATACTGTATTTATTTGCTCTATGAAAGGCGCGTAGAATACGTAGGGGCTTGTTATCTTACAACTAGTATGCGGGCGCGATATGGGGAACAACATTATGGTCTCGTGTTCCCACAAATTACATCGTAAAATAATATTTACCGAGTTATTTCGGCACTAATTAGGGCTGTTATTTACACTCGGGGGGGAGGGGGGGGGGGCTGTGACGTTTCGTCAAACGATGATAAGTTGGTCATGGACCTCGATTCTGTGCTTCGAACCGTGAAATGCCCATTAATTAGGCTAGAGAAAAGCGCAGATATTTTTACTACATGTTAATTTGACGACTGATTCGACAAACGTGTTATAAATAGTAGCAGCATTGGTATTTTATTATTGACACGGCCTTCGAGACGATCATATTAGTTATATTTATGGGGATCCAGTTCCTAAAATTCGAACGAAATCACGCACTCCTTATGCAGGTGGTGAAAAGGTTGAAATTTCCGCACCGGCCGCATGTTTCGAATTACGCAAAAAAAAAATCACCAAAATGCGTGTTTTATTCTATTCTGTAAAGCTCAGACATAATTATTAAGATGTTTTTCCGCCATATTCTAAGAAACTTAATTTTCCACAATGAACAATACGATGATATATCGGAAAAGGGTTTTGTAAGTAGCCGATTTTGCACTTTAAACATTTGTTAAACGAAAGGCCAAATTGTGTTCTACTTGCAGTATTTAATTTAATCATCTATGATATTTCTGGGCCATCACAATCGAAAAACACATGATTTTGCATTACTTCCCATTACATCGCCTTAAGTCCTTTTGTTTTCTAAATATCTCTCGAGGGCATCGTATCTATCCGATTTTTGGCGGTTCGTCCTCTCTGCCTACCCCTGCGGAGAAACGGCGTGGTTAGGTCGTTTAATAACATTGTTATATAGGATTGAGGCAGTGGCGTGCATTGCTCTATGACCAAAGGTAGGCTATGTCTAGTTTTTCATTGACTATTTTATTATCATCTTCCTCCGATTGTTGTAACCAACTGGAAAATGGACCTCGTTCCTCGTCAAATTCATGGAAAAATATGTTTCGATCAGAAATTTGTCGTATTATCGTTTAATTTCTTTGTTTTTCTTAGGGCAGGCACAGCTTTTCAGCCTTTGTGGACTGCACCCCGCTGGATGCATTATCTTATATGATTGAGATATAATTATCATAAGTATCTGAATTTTAAGATCTGCTCAATAAACATACTTGGCCAGAGCTATTTCAAGTACTATCACCCTGGGACTAAATGGAAATTTCCGGCATACCATTTTTATTAAAATTGTGTCGCGTAACACAGGTCAGGGTGATATTACATTATCAATGTATTTAAAAGGGGTAAGGGTATAAAGCGGATATGTGCATTATTCTAGTGAAAATATTTCATACGAATAAGTGCAAAAAGCAGGCATCCGCGAGTGCGCGGCGCCCATCGCTGGAAGTGTTCTGAACGTAACAATTTACATCCGGAGCTAAGCTAACTAGATTTCCCATACGGATACGGAAGAATTCTCGAGACATCGGCCGGCCGCGGGGAGCAGGGTCGGCCTCTGACCGCAGCAGCCCGTCGCCGCCGCGGGAGTCCGCCCGCCGCTACCCGGGGCCCGCCCGCGACATGGCCAAGGGTGTGACGGAACGCCACTGAGCAGATCTGCCTAAACCACTTTACAAGTCAATTAAGAGCGATCAATGTCCAGCAAGTGCCATCACAGCGAGACACACACTTCCGACCGACCGTAGTTTTATTTTGTATATATACCGTCAGAAGGAAAACGAATGCTTGGGTGTTGTAATCTCAATGTTTCTCTAATCACCACTCATCGATTTTATCAGAAATGCCTATAATTTTCGCATAATTCGAAAAACAAGAATCTTCTTTTCTAAATTGGATACTCAAAACTACAGATTTTTCAATAATCGAATTTTTTATGAATTTCTAATGTTTTCATACACTTCGTATGGAGGAAAACTACCGCCATCTGTGAATTTATTTTATAAATATTTGTATTTATTTTAAATCGCCTAAAAATATATATTTTATTATTACCACTATAATACCACAAGCCATCGACATGGATTATTCTGCTTTATTTTGGGAATTTATTTACAATAATAAACAACCTATATACTATAGGTAGTTTATTTTACTACTTCAGACATCAATGTACTGATGCCCCATTGGCAGTTGGTTGTGTTCTCGGCTAAACGAAAACGTCGAACGGTTCTTTTCTTTCAGCAATTTAGTTCTATCAGCGCTGTACTATTTCATTATAGAGGTCACTTTATTAAGTTGAATTACGAAGATTTTTATTTTCTTTAACATTTTGAAAAATAATATGATTTTAGTAATTCTAAATATTTTATTTAGCTGCCTGTGGCAAACTATATTTTATTAAATTATTTATGTTTTCTTTGTTACAGGGTTGCAAGCGATTCCATTCGTCCAGCAGTGCCCGAGTCCACATCGCCAGAGCCGCCCCCAGACCGGTTTACCCGTCCGCCCCCGCTTCGCCAAGTCTACCCTTTGTCCACAGAGCCCAGCACAAACGCGTACGACACCACCCTGCGGCGGAAGTCCAAAGCTGACAAGGGCGGGGGCTCCAACAATAATATCAAGGGCGACAACCAAAATAACAAGGGCGCAAACCAGGCCGATTACTCGGACATGCACCACGACCATCTCGTGAATAGGGGCGCCTACCCCATGACGCCGAATATATGCGTGGAGGGAGGGCGGATTGAATTCGTCAAGGCGGCGGTAGATGGCGGTATGGGCGTGCAAACGCCGCCCTCGTCTCCGTTGGGCGCGCGCTCCGTGAGAAATTACGAAGAAGAAAAGTTCGATGGTGACAAGGTTTGTACATTTTTTAATAATGATCATTTTCGAGAAATTATGAAAATATACTTTTATTAGTATTAAATTGATGTGCTATCTTGCCACTGGGTATTTTTCTGTAGCATTCTTCATTTATGTGAAAAGGGATAGAACTAAATACAACGCACCTGTCGATCTGTGTGGTGATAGATCAGTTCTAATCTCACCCACGACTGTCTCATAAACGAAGGATGTGACAGAAAAAAGGGGTTATAATGGAGCTCTCAACGGCAAGATCATGAATTGTAACGCTTAATAATTTTATTTACACGGTCCGTTTTGAGACCAATCGATTCCATAAGTAAATGTTATTGTTTACATTCTTCAAAAACTGCTTCGAATTCATATCCCGAACCAAAACCAATATGCTTTTATGACATTTAAAATAAGAACAAAAAATGCAATATTTCAAAAATGGAATGCCTACACCGTTTCTCATTCGTGATCATAAATCTGCCGGGAACATTTCACTTCCGCCGAATGCGCGATGCACCCATCTACCAATAATAAATGCACAAAAGAGGAAAGAACCCTTTCACCAAGTAAAATGATGGGATATTGTCACACTGTATTTTTGTATATATTCTTCAAATATATATATTTTTTGTAATATCGGAAACTCACGTCCAGCGATTTTATTTAAAAATGTAACGTTATCACAAATTTAATAAAAGCTTTAAAGTTATGCATGTTTTTCTAGAGATTAATGCAAAATGCAAAGATTCGCCTATTACAAGTGTTGTGTACAGAAAGGCACGAACTTGCGCGAACTCTCCATCGGAATGAATACAAATACTTTCATTTTTTTATACATTAAAAAATATCAATGACGCTGTACAAAACCATTAAATTATTTTAGAATACAATTGTACAGTCGAACTTTGTTATAACGATCCTGGGTATTACAAAATGACGCCTGTAACGAATAAAAGCCCAAATAATTCAATGTTCGAATATTTTATTGAATTTCCGGTTATAACGAATAAATCTTGCGGATATAGCTTACTAAATTTGAGCCCCAGTGGAGCTTTGTTAATTTTCGTCTATAATTTATAAAAATAAAAATAAATTGCGTTTCTTGTTCGGGGTAGAGATGTCCACAACATTATATTATCTAAGTGCATAATAATGCCCCGAATGCACGGAGCTATGCATATTCATGGTGTCGGAGCAGCCGCAGCCCTTTGCTCGCGGTTTCGTTGCACCGGCCATTCAGCCGTCAAGCAAACCCCCGGTCCTTTATGCGAATGCAAAGAGTTCGACTCCCGCATTCGGCCGTGCGAGTGGGTGCAATGTCTGCCGATAAATCCTTAATCCAAATTACAAGACAATACAACTGCAAGTCGTGAAAGATTCTCATTAAAAGGGGAATCATTAATCCGGGAATTTTGTCTCAACTTTCATAGACGAGGAAAATATTGAGTTGGTTTTCATATAACGTGACGTCATTAAACTCTTCAGTTTTCACCTCATTTGTAGAAATATCCTATATTATTCTTCGGTTCTATCAGGCACGTGCATGGCATTACCATATTATACCTGATTAAATAAAAGACACTTTTTTAAACTTTATTCCACTTTTATTTTTGACCGTGACCCGTTTCTGCCTGTGGCAGCTATCTTCAGACTGGTATAATTAATGATTAAACTATGGGTTATATAAAATTTTGGGTATCAGGGGTATAATCAAAGTAAAATCATGGTTTGTTACCCATAGCCACATGCTGAAACCGGTCACGGTCAAATATAAAAGTGGAATACAGTTAAGAAAGTGTCTTCTAGTTAATCATTATAATGGAATACCACCATGTATTTACAGTTACAAAAGTAGAAATATTATGTTTCTTTTTTTTTCTTATGGTGCGCTCACGTATTGGAAAATGGCTTCCATCTATCATCATGTCAATCTTCACTCTTCAGGTCCGTGGGACTCGAAGTGGAAGATAATAAGTTTAGGAAGTTCCGGGATATTTAAATCTAGTTATAATAATGAGTAAATAGTCACAAAATATAAACCCTCAGAATCTCCAAAAAATGTGCTTCCAAGTATGAACATTTTCAACAAATTTTTTTTTTCAGGAATATCGGCCAAGTTCCTCAACAAGCACGACTTTAACCTGATCTGCAGGGTGCATCAGGTGGTAGAGGACGGGTATGAGTTCTTTGCCAAGAAGCAACTGCATCTCTTTATATGGTCTATAAATAATGTGTAATGATAGTGTCCAAAAAAATGTCATAGATTTAATATAGGAATAATGTAAGAATAGGAAGTAAGATTTGTACAGCGCCCTTGAGGTGATTTTTCCTTGAGGTGATTGAAAAATCATCCGATTATTATTATTTATTATTATCGAAAAAATCGTGAAATGGCGTTATTTTTTGTTTACCTTCGCATATTTTTATACCAGTTTTAGAACCTCACTTTTCTCAAATTTATTAACAATGTCAGTAAAGTAGTAATATTTTTGGTGAATGTGGTGCGGGAATGATTTCGTGATTCGGGCCGTCGTGGGCGGGCCGCCCCCTCGGGCTGGTGGTAGGCGGCCCTGATCGATCGGCCAATTCTTAAGAGAAATACACCGGACGTCGAATAATAATTGAATTAAATAATGTATTGATTCTGAAAAAAACTGTTTTTCAACAGCAGAGTATGCAATTTTTGATTTATCGGTTGATAATTTGTACATTGTTAGGAAATACGAAATGTATGCATTTAAATGCATCGTTTTTATTTAATAAATGAATTGCAGTAAAGCATTGATTGGATGGCTGTCTAAGAATCGTCGGTGTTTAGTGAAATCTTTTACAAGAGCGTAGTTTGAAAGTTAATCGTTAAGCGTTTTTATCTTAACAAACGGGTTGCAATCTTTGGAGCACAGACGTCAGGTGGGAATGCTGTCCTTGTTCTACCGGTATTTTAATGGAAGATGCTCCGAGGAACTAGCGCCATTGATCCCTTCGGCACCGGTACATAGTCGGGAAACACGCCAAACGCGCACAAACATTTGCACACGGTTGACATTTGTCACATGAGAACGGGTCGCTTCTACGATTCATTCTTGTGTTCGGCTCGGCTGTGGAATGATTTGCCGGCCTCTGTGTTTCCTCCATCCTATAACATGGGTCTCTTCAAGACCCAAGTTCATTCCTTCCTATCCTCTAAAAGACTCTCCACACAGCATCCCCAAAGATGATATAGGCCTTGAGGGAAATTATTTCCCTCAGGGTCTCCTGTGTGGAGTTACTGTAAAAAAAATACAGTTCAACATGAAAATAGGGCTTTAACCATTTTTATAAGGATATTAAAGTTGTCATATACTCTTAGGTAATTATTTTAGATTTTTTTCTCATGAAATAAAATTTAAACACCCATAATTATTCATATCTTGAACACAATAGGCATTACCACTGACGGAAGTACTTCAACTTTTGTGCACTTGGATATTTGATATTTGCATAACTCTTTCTCTTACAATATGACCTACCTATAACATTACTTAATTTGCAGTTGACAAATTTATTAATTGCGTTCTTGCTATCATTTTTCAAAACCATTTTAACTTCATGGAAAGTTTTCCCCCTACAGCATTATTAAAAAAATGCTTGTTTTCAATAAATAAATGTTTTTATCTATAACAATTTTTTAAGTTCATGGCGGTTCTATTTTTATCAGCTGGTCCGTTGAGTTATTGTTTATTCTGTTACGTTGAATTATGTCTTCATTTTCGGTAATGCATAGTTGTTGGTCATGGAATAAACCCATTCATCAAAGTTTAGGTAGGTACTCTAAATTTAAAATATCGTAGAACTTGCTTGCATGTAAGAAAATCTAAAAATGTCGTAATATATTATATCTAGTTACTATTTTTGACCTAACTTTGCCTCTTCACAGTACCTACCGTTAATGTTGAAAAAAAAACGTGTTTATTTACACGAGTTGAACATCTAACTAAATATTCGAGGACAAGAATCTAGAAAAGTCACCGAAAACATTTTGGTTTTGTAAAATTATTGAAATTGAACATAATGTATTTCTATTGACAAATTATCAAAACACGTGAAGATGCCTGTAATAGAACGCAACCAGCCATGTAAAATAAGTTTTTTTTAAGTTTTCATTAACCTACATACATACTCGTACATCCTCTTCCCTTATTCTACTCGTGTCGGGGATCCATCTAATAGATAAGGCGTCTCTGTCCTGCGCTACATCAACAGCATCCGTCCATAGCAGGTCCAGCCTCCTCCTCGCCCAGCCTTTAGAGTTGCTACTCCCACCTGTGTCTGGGCAGTCCACTGGATATCTTCCCTCTGGAATAGCATTCAGAATTTTCCACGGAAGCCTAAGCCACCTCAGTTGCGACTTTTCTATGGAGAGTAGCAGTGATTCGATGTCTAGCTCCTTCCAGATCATTGAGCTTCTTATTCGATAACTTTAAACTAACCTTAAAAATAAAATATATTTGATACATTATATCTATTAGTTTACTATTTTCTAATGTGAATTTAAAATTGTTGTATCGGGAAATAATCCATTTAATTATTAATTCGCATAATACAGTTAGTTGCTATACATAGTACCTACTCATGTTAGTATATAAAAAAGCAACCGAACTATAGCGTGTTCCGATTTCATGCCACTGTCCAATAATACACACTATTCTAATTCTTTTATCCGTCGAAGCCGCAAGATGGCGTGTGAGACCATCATTCATCATCAAAATAATTCCACATTAATAATTATTAAGACAGCAATTAGCAACTATTTTTCCAGAATCGATCCAAGAACCACTCCTACGTTTCTACACTTAATTATCTTGTAATCGCCACGGCTTGAACAAATTAGCCTGCTCACATGAAATCGATTATTTCTGAAATTGCCATCAATTCGTTCCGCGGAGAGGCAATTATTATTTCATTTTGACAACTCCATGCAAACAAACGTGTTTGCAATTTTGAAACTTTCAATTCATGGTGGAATTCCATATTAAATATATATTTTTTTTATTATTAAACAACCTTTGTAACTAGTTCATCTAACTATAGGACAAAAACTGCTATAAAATTCATATTAGCAAACTTGACGGAAATCACAGGGAAATAACAAAACCAGAAAGAACCATCTGTTCAAATAAAAGCTGACACGAATAACTTTATATAATTAAAAAAAAACATAGATTCAGTAAATAAACACAATGTAATTCGTCTTACAGAGGGTAATAAACCAACCCGAAAGTAGTTTTTAAAAACATAATAGTAAACAGTGATAAAACAAATTTCAAGTCATATAGTGCGAATGAACGAAGAAAGGAGTGTAAGGAGAATATATAACTCGAATGTTAATGGAAGAAGAAGCCGGAGACGACCGAGGAAGACATCGATCAAGTGAATCAAATACTTGAGTCGGGCCATGTCAGAAGTCGGAATAACAGAAGAGAATCTATGAGACGTTGTATGAACGTGAATGTAGCAAGAAGTGTATGCCAAGATCGAGTTATTTGGCGGTCCGTCCTCTCTGCCTACCCCTGCGGCGTAGTTAAGTCATAAATAAAAAATACTATAATAGAAAGCTGGGGAACTCACTCCCGACATTGATGCTATAGATTTAGTTTTAATTGTGCCACTCTGACGATGCCCGTGATAGGGTGAAACCGGTCCGGTCGAAAATAAATAAATGAAAAAAGTTACAGAGGTTTTATAATAATAAAAAAATCATTTCATTTAAACGTGTTTGCCTTTTTGCATTTGTCTTGTAAAATTGTAAACTTACATTATTATTTAATCCCACCAGCTGTGTGTAGAATAAGCAGAAATAACATTCATTAAACATTTCATGAATATTAGGTTGTTCAGTTTAATGAGAGGTTAAACCATATTCTATACATCTACCACACACGCCACATCTAATTAAATACATAATTATAATATCTGTTAGTTAACCCTTTAATCCTTTCAAATTGTTCGCGTAATGCTTCTTTCGTTCGTCTTTTATTATGTAAAAGAAAAAGTCTATACATATTTTAATGAACCGATTCGAATAGGACTGCTCGTGAGCAGTGGCTTGCAGAACCTAAGAGCCCTAAGAATAACGGACCAAATAAAAAAAAATTAAAAATACGATAAATCAAAATGTATATTTCAATACAAATTTGGTGAGTAACTTGCACGCTTATTTATTCACAATATGACCACAACAATCAGCGCAAGACAATAGAAAATAGCAAATTTGAAATATTCACTGAAAAACTACGCACAGCCTACCTTGGTCAAAGAGCAATGCCACTGCTCGTAAGCACATTAATAATATATTGCATAACGCAATACTGTAAATAACATTTAAAAATAATATATCTCTATTAATAAATAAAAAATTGTTTCTGTGTTTTCATATAATGGTACAGTGGCATTCATTTAGAATAATCATATTACAACAAATACTATTTATCTGCAGTATTTGATTATAATTACGTAATCAAAATTTTAAATCAGGCTAAATGAAACTTTGCTGTAAACCATTTAAGATATTCTAGTTTTGGCAAACCGCAGCTAAAAAAAAAAATGGACGATAATGTGCTTTAATGTTTTAATATCTTATTTGAATACACTAATTTAATTGATTTCAATTTACATTACACTAAAATCGTCCCATTTGCAATATCTTTTGTTACAATACATTTTTAATCATATTTTTCCAACTTTATCAAAATGCAATATCTAATATAGAAATATATCATGCAGTCATATAGCGCATGTCAGATTTACAAAATTCACTCCCTTCCTCTGAATGTTCAGCAGTGGCGTGCATTGCTCCTTCACCAAGGGTAGACCGTAGCCTTTTATGCGTTGATTATCATTATTCATCACCCCATAAATCTTGAAGGAAAATTGCCAAACTAAATACTAGAAATTTGCTAAGCAGGAACGATTTCTTGTAAAACAATCATGAAATAAGAATTTTCAGACATTTTTGGATTATTTTTCTTAAATCTGGAAAAGGAATGGTAGGCACAGCTTTTCAACCTTTATGAGCTGCACGCCACTGGTTTTTAGCCCCTTTAACATATTTTTTGCGCTTTTAAAAACCTCTAGCGCACATATTAGAGTAGGTTGGGGGCAAAAAAGTGATAATATACACCCCTACAGCCTGTATAGGTCCACTTTATATACCTGCGCGTGGGAGGGTAGAGAAGACAAAGGATATTCGGTTTCATGAATATTAATAAAGTCCTGTGGAGAATGATACGCTTTCACCACATTTTCATCCCGATAAATACACTTTATTATCATAACGATTATATTTTATTGTTGATTCATTTTAATTATTAACGGCATAAAGTGGAAAGAATGTATTTTACCAAGAGTTTTATTCTGTATAAGGTGAACCGTTGCCCGGCCTGTTTAATACAAAATTTAATTTTGGATTTGAGGCCAAAATACTCACCCAAACTTAATGATATTAAATAAATAAAATAAAGATATTGGTAGTATCTAGTACGGATAAGAAGTATTTGATTTATATTTGTTTTAAATTATGAAATATGGGCTATTAAAGAAATCAATTTTTGATGGTTTTACGTGAAATTATTTGCGGGTAAATAAGATGAAAAAATAAAACATCTTAAAGAAAAACATTTTTTCTATTGGATATTTTAAATTATGTACGGCAAACGTGTTTTCCAACGTAAATAAAACGTTTTTATTTAAATTTAAGCCTATCATAGTGCTGATTTTAACAATTTATAATTTATTTTATTTTACATTTAATGCCCAGATAATTGCTAAAGTTGTCTCTGAAATCGTGAAAAATCGATATATTTATGGCCTATATATTTCACAATAAAAAAAACTGCTAATACGTACTAGATATTTGCTATACCTTTTGGTGAAAAAAAGACCATTCGGTTTGGGTCAGAATTTTGGCCTCAAAACCAAAATTCAGTTTTGTATGAAACAGGCCGCGCTGTTAGATATGGGATAATATTAATTCCTAAAATAAGCCCTCGTACGTATATTGTTTATAAACAGCTCTATAAAAGTGCTACATCAATACCCTTTTTGTTGTGATACGGCACAAATCATAGAATCATAGAATCATTGATTGGAGTAAGAGAAATCAGATTGAGTTCAATATTTCTAAATGTTTCATTCTTTCTTTCACAAGGGCGTGTCATACTTGGTTTTACCGGTATAATATGAACGCCCGAAGTTTAAAACGTGTCTCCACTATGAAAGATCTTGGTATCGTGTTTGATAGTAGGCTGACATTTCATGCTCATATTGAAGTCGCCTGTAGTACTTCATTAAAAATGCTGGGTTTCGTCCTACGTACTTCAAGGAATTTTAAAGACACTCGGGTTCTCATAATTTTATATAACTCGCTAGTAA
The DNA here is from genome assembly GCA_022606495.2 of Halesus radiatus. NCBI lineage: Eukaryota > Metazoa > Arthropoda > Insecta > Trichoptera > Limnephilidae > Halesus > Halesus radiatus. The sequence goes on along the minus strand of JAHDVE020001994.1, from coordinate 27,013 downwards.
GGAGTAGGCTCGAGAGTGGGTCGGTGGTTTGGAGCCCACATCAGGTGAAGTATTCCCTCATGTTGGAAAGAGTTCAGAAGAAATTTTTAAGATTTCTTTATTTGAGGGAATATGGCTACTACCCGTGGCTCTATCCTACCGACTTTCTCCTAGGTATGCTCGGAATGAACCATCTGCGGGTCAGAAGAGATGTACACATTGTGACACATTTCTTCAGACTGATTCGCGGATGGTTCGAAAATTCGGCTGTCATGGAGAACATTCATTTCTATGTTCCCGATGGTTATCTCCGTCACCGACAGCATAGACTGTTTTATCTCCCGGCCTGCAGGACCAACTTGCCAATAGTCATGCCGGTGGGGAGGGCAATCCTGCTGTTAAATAGAATCACTTCGGATATCGACATATTTAGCATCAATGAAGCTGCATTTAAACGTAAAGCTTTGTTGCTACTTGTATAATGCCAGTATGCCTTGTATGCAATTTACTTAGATTATGTATGTCTAACTTATTTTTTGTTTTAATTTTTATTATTTTTTATAAGTAATTATTTTGGATGTTGTACATCCTGTATCATCTTTAAAAATGCCTTAAAATGTAAATTTTGTAAAATTTTTAAAAAGAATAAACAGTTGAATTGAATTGAAAAAGTCCCAACTTCTAGGAGCCAGTGAGACTACGGCATCTCCAACTAGAGGAATGTTGTGAGGCTGCAGAAATTGGGGAAGCAAAGGAGATGGGAAATAGGAAGGCTTGGAAGTAAATACCTAGAAATCCGTTCATAAAAAATAGCTAAAGCCATTCGACAAACGAATCAATTCTGAATTTTAGTCTTTCACCTGGGCGAAACTGAGAGTACGTTATCTCAATATATGGTACATATTATTTTAATTAAGTCGTGTTTGTTTGCTCACTCCGCGTTTCGAACCCAGGTTCTCAGGGTTCGAAGCCAATAAGCTAATCGCTATACCACGGAGGTCATTCTTTCGACCGTTGTGTGGGGATGTTTGTTGTTACATATTAAATAAAATTTATTACATTTTACGAAATGTACTAAACTGTTTTCTACACACTCTATAAACCTGTGCGGTTGTTGTATAATTTTTTACCTCAAACTGTTTTCACAAAGATTTTTTCAATCGAGCTTTTTCTCCCGCCTAGAATTGCGTATTCAGCCTATTAGCGCCACCAAAGTGCAGACACCGCACTGCGCGGGAAGGGTTTTATAGAAAAAATTGCAAAATCTGTTTTTCCACTCAGTTGAATTGCATTTGTATGCAAATATACCCACTACGAGGTCCCACCCCTGTGTGCATTTTTTATGTCATATGCTCATGATGTGCAATAAATTGCGTTAGGATAAACGCAGAGTGGATAAGGGATGAACTGAGGGGTGCATCCCGAATCTTTTCTGGAATATGGAAATGTCAGTGTTGAATTTTAACTTTTTACACGCTGCATAAAATATCTATATTAGAGCGAGACTCTTTACGGCTATTTTATGCTGTCTGGTTCTTTCGCCTTATATTTATTTATTGTATTATATACGTCCTATATGGACTTTTACATATATAGTTAGCTATAATAAACAGGTGCAAAACACATCACAGTATGTATATAGATAATATGACGAACAAATACAGGAATAACATAGTGTAAGTACCATTCCAAGTAATTAGTTACAGAGTCGAATATTCTAAACATACCTCACATTCACTGATACTTATACTCTCTAGACTCTTTAAGACCGGTCAGTGGCTGAGTTGGCATCGCGTTTGGGTCTCACCCAGGCGTCGTGAGTTCAATTCCTCGGCTGGCTAAGTCCTCCATTTACGACTCAAGCAACATATTCCGCTTACTATGATGTTAGGAGGGGATTTTAAATATTGTCAGGTTATTCGTAACCAGAGAATATTTGTCTTTCTTTAAAAAAAAGCATTAACTTTGTGGCTCGCCATAATTTACAATAAAAAACACATAAATTTGTTGTAGAGCACCCTTCCTTCATCAGGAGAATATTAAAACTAACTTATGATATAGAATATTGACAAGACATATAAATTGTAGGTGTTGGAGTTGGGGTAATTGTTGGGGTAATTGTAGGATCCTACAATTACCCCTACCCATTTGCTTACCCCCCACTCCAACACCTAAAATTTATATGTCTTGTCAATATTTTATATCATAAGTTAGTTTTAATATTCTCCTGATGAAGGAAGGGTGCTTCCGAAACCGGTAGAGTTTTGATAAAATAAAAGTGGTCTACAACAAATTTATGTGTGTTTTTATTGTATATATATATATATATATATATTCGTATATTAATAATTGTTGAGGATGTATGCAATAATCGTCTGTTTGTATTTGTATTCCGAGCAGTTGAACATATCTTATATTGAACACTAACGTTGGCTAGCAAAAAAGTGGTCAATGTACATTATTTTTAAATAGCCTAATAGTTTCTCCCTACTGATAAACCACCCTTTCAGAAATTGGTTTCCGGATCAAAGCATTTAACATTGGTTTTAACCTCGACCGTCAAAGAAATTATAAAGAAATTTGCACTATTGCAAAATTCTTAAGTTATCCCATAATATCATAACTATAACATAAGCATTCTAAAACGACTTTTTTGCTTGTCACGTAACTTTATAATTTATTATTTTTTTCCAGTAAAAATCAGTGAAATGTACACTTTTGCAGGATTGTAGGTTGCCAACTCAAGAAATACTATATATTTTTCTGTAAATTCTGTACGGGTAATTTGGTAAATGTATAAGGTTTCAAAAGAAAATAATTCTCCAACTGTAATCTTTTAAATTGTATACTAAATACGTAGTGGAATTTTAGGGAAAACGTTCAAAGTTGCTTTCTCTTGTTGCAACCTTAAAAGTGATGTTTAGGGTCATAGGGCCGTTGAGTGGTTACGATCTTTGGCTACGAATCCGGAGGTCGCGGGTTCAAATCCCGGCGTCAAACGAGTAAATTTTATTTGATTGATTTGTGTTATTTCACAATATGTACATTTAAAAAAATATTTCCAGAGTGGTAGAATACTGTCAGTACCGCCCTGGTGAAAGACCACCACTCAGAATCGAATGGTTGCTTGAAATGGCTTAAGCTGTATTTGGTGACCAGATCTGAACAGCGAGGTACTTCCCCACCTTCCTTCTTTCCCGCTTTATTCCCCTCGTCAATACCTTCAGCCTCACAACATACCCCAATTATGGATGCCATAGTCTCACTGGCTCCAGACGGTTAGAAGCAGCCGGGACTCTTGCGCGGTATCACATAAAAAAATGAACATTAAAAAAAAAAAAATCGAAATTTTGTAAGCAAATTACAAAACGTATCTATGTATAGAATTTTCTATTTGAGAAAACCATCAAAGAAAGAATCAGGTGGTTGAATCACTTTTCCGGTGGTATTATTGTCTACAGAAACGTAAATAAAAATAGCCAAGACAAGAATAACAATTTTCAACATAAATATAATACAGAATAACATGCCTTTTTTCAATTTTCATCTTGTTAAAGGTGTTAAAATTTTTTCCCAATAAAGGCTTTCTTTTGAATACAACGCAGTTTCTTGGTACCTAACCACCAGAGTCAGTAAATTTTAAAACATAAACCCAATCGCGTTTGTTTAGCGAAATATTACCAAATCCCCTTTGTTCGCAAATCCATAAATCATATGGGAGGAGAGAGGGATTGCCCGGAACTTCCTAATATAGGTAATCCTAAGAGATTGAGTCTTACGTTAAAGCTACCAATTTTAAACGGAAAAAATATCTAAGGTTGCCAGGCATTGTAATAAACAATTTATTTTCTTTTTTTTCGACTAAATCGAATATTTCGTAGATGACAAATGATTACCAAAACGATTTCCTATAATTTTTTTTACAACTAATATTATTTGGATACCCATGCAATAGTTAGAAAAATTTCACATCTGAATTCTAAAAGAATATTATTTTTTAGTTTAAGAAGAGGAAAATCTTACAAATTCCTAGCACAAAACTTATTTTAATTGATACCAGTAATCTGATTTAATGATACAGTTAAAACTTTTTAATACACCTGATATCTTATGTGAAGCAGAAAATCTATTTACATGGCTAACTAAAAATCACTAACGGGAGCTCTGGCGTCAAGAAATTTGCTCAACTGTTTCTATATCAACTCTCTTGATTAGTGCAACTTCATTTCCATTTTGATCTATGAAGGTGTTAATTTTGAATTAACGCCTTCATAGCTATATTATTTGTGCCATGTTTTTCATTGCTCAATACGACGAAAATTGTGTTAAGGCGATGCAATGGGAAGTAATGCAAATTCAAGTGTTTTTGGTTTGAAAATTTGATGGCTAGAAATATCGTAGATAATTTAATTAAATTCTGCAAGTAGACCACAAGTCTAGAAAAAAATTAAGTATCAGGACCAAAAAAATTGTTTAAAATGTAAAATCGCCTATTTACGGAACCCCTTTTCCGATATTGTCGTATTGTTCATTGTTGCAAATTAAATTTCTTAGGATATGACCGAAAAATATTTTAATAATTATGCCTGAGTTTTAAAAAAAATGAAACACGCATTTTGGTGATGTTTTTTTGCGTAAATCGAAACATGCGACCGGTGTTCTGCAGGAATTTCAACCTTTTCGCCACCCGCATAAAGAGCGCGTAATTTAGTTAGTATTTTATGAAATGAATCCCCTTAAAATCAAGGTGAAATGGGATTGACTTAAGGGTAAATGAAACGTAATACGCGCTCATTTTTTAAATATTTCAAGTTTAGATTTCAGTTTCAGTTTCAGTGTCGATAAATCGATGATTATTGTAAGAACGTTATACAGTTTCATGCAATACGGCATGTTTAAATATAAGTACAATATATGTTACATAATTATATAATTGTATGGTTTACATTACCTACCTCACTAGGTGACACCTGTTCTAATGTTAAGTAGTTAATAGTTAATATATGTTAGTAGATAGCATACGCACCGCTTCGTTGTCTAGACCGCATACCGACCATTCAAACAACTTCAGGAGGAGCGCGGATTAGAGAAAACATAATAGTAATGTGTAAATATTTATACAAAATAAAAATTACTAACATGGTTGTCACTTCCCTCATTTGCCACCCCTGCGATATAGGAATATGAGGAAGTTGTAAGGACGGCTTTCCCGTCTTGGCGTCCAAACATCCCTCTGGTAATTTCTTTTCCACTCGCAAACTTGTGATCCTGGCGGGGTTGACGTGTGCAGTAATTGCCTTCACATCCCGGGCTTTGCAGGCAAATTGAATTTTAAATAACAACGACAAGAATCAATTTAATTCATCAAATGGAACATAGGTACCTACTTAATTTATTTGATCAAGTATTTTTATATTAACACTAGCTGATGTGTACCCGGCCTTGCTCGGGATATATTTTTTTTAATAAAGTAATGAAGTTGTGAATTATTATTAATAATAATAATAATAATTGGACCATTTCTATAGCGCCGCTTTTGTGAGAAATCGCCTCAGGGGCGCTGTACAAATATTACTTCCTATTCTTATATAACGTCTATTCTACGAATTTATATAATATTTATTTTTTGTTTTACATTTATTTTCTCTTTTTGGACAGGCTATCATTACACATTATTAATAGATCATATAAAGAGATGCAGTTAAATTATCAAAACTAAATTTAATGTTAAATTGGAAAATAAAAAAGAAGCTAATTGTATTTATTCCTTACGATATATTGGAAGACGCTAATACAAATGATAGAGTGATTGTTTTCATTATATTCAAGAGTGTATTAAAGCTAAGACAAAGAATTATTATCCATATTTTTAGGATAAATAACACAGAATACTCTTAAAAGGGTGGAGCGGCGGGGGAGGATGGTGGCCGGTGGGATTGATCCAGAGGGCCCTCAAAATCTTCTTTGCTTGGTGACGACCCTGGTTGGTGTTGGTCTGCACGTACGCCAGGCGCTTGTCAGCCGGCTTCAGGATCCGGAAGGAGCACTTCAGCGTGTCGTCCACTGACATCATTGCTCCTGCATTATCGAATTCCCCGCAGTACCAGTTGCTTCTTGGTAAAGAACTCACACCCGTCCTCTACCACCTGATGCACCCGGCAGATCAGGTCAAAGTCGTGCTTGTTGAGGAACTTGGCCACTATATCAATGACGAAGGTAAAGACTCGTTCTCGCCCCAGCTGGCGGTGTCCTTGTTGGGGTCCCAGCAGCCCACTTCCCAGATGTATACAATATTTTTTACAACCGCCGTAGCCGGAGTAACCCGGCTAACTTTTGGCACTTCACTAGTACATGTGTTAAGGACCTTGGATCGACCGCCAGATATGACCGATGACCGTTGGTTTGTTCGGCAGAACGAAGCAGATTTCAACTCAAAATATTTGAAATATTTGGGTTTTTATTATAAACTTGATTTAAGCTCGAATCGACAGCACTAAAATTATGTAATTTTTATAAAAAGAACTTAAAAATTATTGCGGTTATTTTATGCTATTTTTACACCGGGAAAATTGATAACTTCCCAATACTTGTAAGTTAAATCAGGAGCGACTATAAAACGCAGCTGGCAGCCACGAGGGCGCCTAGACAATATTGCTTGTCATTAGGGTGCCATAATTGATTCGACAGCGAAAGTAACTATTTCCAAATAAAGAAACATTCATTTGAATATTTTATTTCATTCCAAACGTTTTTTTTTTTCAAAATATATCTAAATCATAAAGTTCTTAGGTAGGTACCTACTCGTGTTTTCCATTTTGAAAATATTCTACCCAAAAAAAACCTTCTTCTTTTGAATATGCAATCTGTAGCTAACCAGAGTGTTATATCATATCTATGGGATAACCTAAATAAAACATGGCGGGTTCAATGTTTTTCATACTAATTTTAAAGCGTTATGGCAACAGTTTTACACGTTGGATTTCATTCAAACTACTTTCTAAACCTTCCCGGCACTAATAAAAAGAAACTGTGCTATTTTCAGCGAAATCGGTTCTGTGATTTTCGAGAACATCGAGGACAAACAACAAACTTACAAACTTACATTGATTATATATATATATATATATAGATTATTAACAGGGACATTTCGATGACAATAGGTTTTCAATATGTTCCCTGTTTGGAACATTTGGCCGATTAAAACGCATTTAGGGTGATTTTTCACCAAAACCAGGCATTTATACACCGCATACGATATCCATGAACTATATTAATCGTTATTACGGACTATGGCCATACTATAATGCGGGTGCTGAACCAAGATGTCACTTCATACTGAAATAATGTTCTCGTTTATCAATTTAGATGGATTTTTAATGTCTTTTAGATCAGCGTAATTGTAGGGGCGGATAAAGTCTCAATAAAGTAGGAAAAATTGAAATTCTACACCAGACTTTTAATTACTTTAATGCCCGTCAGATGGCGATGTCGCAGACGAAGGAGGGCTGCCAGTCTTTAGATATGCAAATTCCTTTCCAATAATATCCCCATTCAGCCATAGCCTCTGGGTTCTGAGCTCGGCTATAAAGGTACACTCCGACTGATTTCACTCCCTGTTTCAACAACACATAAAATAAAAATCCTTATGAAAAGGGTGATTTTATAAAAATCAACCGGAATACACACAAATTGTGTTATGTTCCCCTTTTTACTTTTTACATGATCATTCGAGGAAATTGGCTTTTTGGGGTTAGAATTTAAACGGTGTCTAGGGTGCCCCGCAGTTCCCATTAGTTTATTAAGTGCCCTGTGGGGGCGTCGCCATGAGACGATCTCTCCAGTAGTCGAGTGAATTACCTTCCTACGTACGGGACCAAGTGAACTGTTTTCAGTGTTTATTAATTCTACTAATCCAATAAAATAAATAAGCGGCTAGGTAAATGCAACGAAAGCGAGGACGTTTTATCACCCGATGAATATTATGCAAATGGACATAAAGCGTCAACGGGAAGTGGCTTGGATTCGCAGGCGATAGCGAATCATATTTTTAATGTGCGCCACGCCATTATGATTCCATGACCGTAAAAAGGAATAAGATTGCATTAGAATAATTTCAAGAAAATCAAATGATTTTCAGAACATCGAGGCCATTTGATGCAATAGTAAATTCGAGGTTAAAATGTTTTATTTTATTTTTTATATGAGTACCACACAAGAGTCCCAACTGCTCCCAACCGTAGAGACCCAGTGAGACTATGGCATCCCCCAATTGGGGAATGTTGTGAGGCTGGAGATATTGTGGAGGGGAAGGAGAAGGGGAAGAGGTAGGTGGGGAAACACCCGGCTATTCAGATCTGGTCACCAAAAATGGCTAAAAGCCATTTCAAGCAACGTTTCAATTCTGATTGGTGGTCTTTCACCAGGGCGATACTGAGAGTATCTTCCACTCTTTATTATTTTTAAATTAATTAATTGTGAAACAACACAAATTAATTAAATAAAATTTACATGCCCTCGCCGGGATTTGAACCCGCGACCTTCGAATTAGTAGGCCGTCGAATGTATATATATACATGTAGGTACGTGTTTGGTTGTGACTGATTATAGTATGAGCGTGCTGATAAAGGCTGAGCATGCTACTACAGAAGCGGAAGAAATATAAATTCCGACAAATTTATGACAAAAACGTTTTAATTTTTCATTGCGGCATGCACATTTGTACAGCTTTTCAGCCTCCTTGGATGTACGCCCCTGGTTGACAGTAATTCATTACTAACTTCGCGCTATAATTGTGCACACTATAAAACTCTTAATTTATGAGTCACCCATAATAAAGCAATCCAATTCCGCGCTGTCAAGCTGCAAATTCAAATCTGTTCCAAAAATCTAATTGAAAATGTAAATTCACCTGTGACACAACTGTCCCCCATCTACTCGTGATTCTATTAGGTTTTGTCTATGGCGTCTTTTCTCCAGAGATGAAAGGGTTGCAACAACTCTTTAGGGTATACCGACTAATCTGACAAGGACAAGAAGACCCACCGTTGCGGTGTCGTGTCGTCCAATTTGAAAATCGCAATCGCTAGTCTGTAAAGTATAAATCATTCAGTTGCCAGGAGCAGAACGCCTCCCAGCTGGGAATTCTCGGGACTAATCTGCCCGAGTTATTCAATTATCCCCGGGACGTAATTAAATGACGCGTTTTATTATTCGTAAAGGAAGGCAAATATTATATCTTCGATGTTTTATGGGATCGATAGAATATCAATAAAACTTATTTATCTACATTTTCTACTGTCAACGTTATCTCGTACAAATAATATGAAATATCGTATTCCTAATACCAGTCAGAAATTCAGGAACATAATGTTGACAGGTTTCAAAAAACATGTCTCATTATATGTCAAAAATCATCATCGTCTTCAGTTCAATCTTCACTCAAAGATTTTTTTCTCTTTCTTCGGCTCACCAAACTAAAGCGATTTTTTAGTAAGTGAATGTGAGTGTACATCTGCGAGTCGAAACGTTCGCGAGCCGCTCGTGAACCATTCGTTGAAATTATTCTCACGACGAACCTCCAGCGATCAATGGGAAAGGAAAGAACCACATACATTTTGGATGTTCGTGAGAAATAAATAGAAATTGTATTATGTATGATAATGTTGAATAACAATTGCAAATTAATTGACTATTGTATTGCACCTATGCTCTATATGCAGGTACATACTTAGACGCAAGTGAGTGTCTAAAATAATATTTAAAAAAAAAATTTGAAGACTTAAATAAAAAAATAAAACATTTTCTAGACTGTTTTTATGTATGTTTTGACACTTACCGTTTCCTGTACCCTTGTTGCCTTTCCTACATTTCTCACGCCGGTTAGAAGTTAGGAGCCATAAAACTTACCTATATTTTATTTTTTCATTGATCCGTAGATATTTTTATACATCTCATCATCCATTTTTCTCTAAGTATCTTCTTCTTTAAATAGCCCTTATGTATAAGATCCCAGAGTAAAGGTTTCGTTTTAAAAATATTTACACAATCTGTTTGACAATATTTTCCTCTGACCACGCCATAGTTAAATAAAAATAATAAAAAAAAACGGTGAAACAAAACCAATAGCTCAAAATAAAATATATGATGGAGCCTGGGAAATAAATACAATGAACCGCACATGACGACCCGTCCCAATGTGAGACGCGAACGCCTATGTGTTCGTCAGAAAAACTGACAGGAGGCGGTTCAGCACGAGCGGTTCGCAAACAGTTCGTTCGGTGCTCTAAACTACGTCCTTGTCCCAATGAGAGCGAGTGGCTCGTATATAGAGTAGAGTATGAAACTCTAACAGCCGTTCTCCCCAACTTTTCAAATGATCAATCTGAGCCGCCGATCAGCCAAGTGTTTTGTTAAGTATTCGCTTTATTTGACTGTCTCCAAACATTTTTTTTATCTTTGAACTTCCTAAATTGTCTATGAAGAACTCGCCCATTTCTATGAAAAATATAATTGTACCCCCACACGTTCATAGTCAATAAAATGACATCAAAGTAAAAACTTTCAATGTTAAATTAACATAGACGAGTTAATTTTCTATTTATTATGAATACGTATTATTTGTCTGAAATATTGTAATACAAACACCAACATTTTATATTTAAAAACGTATATGTTAAAAATAAAGTGTTAGCTTGACTAAAATGCCGCGAAAACGGTAGTAGACTTTTTTGAAGTTTGTCTTTCGTGTGTTCGTTCAATTTTCAATCAATAATTGTCAAAAATATTTTCATCGTCGCTGTCTTCATATTCGCTGTCCATACCCGCTATTGGTATTACATTAAAAAAATCTTCATTTTCGCTCTCCATATTCAAAATTGTCGATACACAATAGGTACAAAAAATAGTTCGCGAAACTAATGACGTTTGACCATAGATATCTATGACATTTGACGTTTACGCTGTCATTTGACACTCTGTTGACACTTTTTATAACTAGTCTTTTACTGAGAATCCACAAAAATCGATAACTTAAGATGATCGTAAGTTTGACTGAGAATTTCGTTGGGAAAGGCGAATTTGCGCATTTGAACAGTGCTGAGGCAAAATTTTGGCTCAGCAGTTGCTCAGTAAGGTTGGGAAGACCGGCTGTAAGAGATGTATACGCAGCTTAAGCCCCCGCATTCAGAAATTTATATGTACATATTACAAACTTCCCTTGAAACGTTGAGATTTTTATGCTGTTGAAAAATATATATTTTATTTTTGACGATAATCTCCATTCACATGTCTAGTTGAAAAGGTAATTATATGAAATTACCTCGATAGAAAAAATCGCAAAGTATGCTCCGAAATAACACGCGTGGTTCTGTTATTTAACATGTCATGGATATGAAAAAAATTCACAGCGTTCTTTAAATGCTACTTAAGTAAGTGGTTTTGAGATTTTTGCCCTATACTAAATATGTCGTGTTTTGTTAAATATTTTTAAAACGATCTAAACGTTTTTTATATTAGCGCACTCCCTCTTTCTTTCGCATTAACATATCTCCTTTTCAAACAATCTTCTCTTTCCGGTATTACTGGATCTTAACGTGATGCCATCTAAAAACTTGATTTTTTATGGCCAACGTACAGGAACTACATTTTCCAGATTTAAAAGAAAATTCATCGAGTTTAGTTCATTCCAATATGAATATAATAAAACGAATTCACGCTCACTCACAAAAATCGCAGCTGGGTAATCTGAATGGCAGATACTCGTATATCCAATGAATTGAAGCATAATTCGGGGGTTGGGAAGGTAAGAGGTAGGGGGAAGGGACTAGGTACGGAGATTGGGTTTATCTCCATTCTTCCATTGAAAACTATTTCCTGTCAGACGTCGCGGGAGATGGATAGAAGTATAGAAGATCCGTCGCCTTAAAGCAATCCTTTTGTGATTTTATAATTGGAAGAAGTTTAGGTTTCTTTGGATGTGCCGTCGTCTCATCCATTTTCTATTTCCTCCTTTCTTTGAAGTGGAACACTTTAATCAATCGGGAAGGATGGAGTTCTGTTTTAATTGGAACTTGGTTTAGACTTTAGATCAACCTATAATTAGGAGTAATAATGAAATTTAGTTCGTTCATAAAATTCCATGAATTTGATTTAAATTCGATGTTCAACCAAATGGGCAATATGGCCTAGCCAGCTCATATTGATTTTCAAAAGTGATTTTTTCCATTGACTTTTCGGCAAGCGGTTTCAATATACTATACAATTCTGCGAACTTTGTCGAATGGTGTTATTGCCGATGAGTTTGCGTTTAGTTGGTAGAAGTTAAAAAGGACTATACCTCATTGGCTAGACAGGCCACATCGCATTTTCCGGGAGAAAATCACCCCGGAAATTATGGATTGAATTGGAGTGCGTGAGATGAACCGCCAAGCAAGTGAGGTAACGGCGGAATAGAATGCCGCCCACCCTCAGAATAAAGAAATATATGCCTCGATTGGTTTACTGTTTTTCTACCGCACGACGTTCCATTGCAACAATATGGTAGCGAATGATTTGTGGGCATCTCGCCACTTTGATATTTACAATACTACAATGCCATTGAAACGGTTCAATATTCTACAACATATTTACACGTTCACACACACTATTTGCACACCTGCCTTTATGTAAAACTAGATAGGCCACACCTTTTTTGCCTATCCAAAGGGGTAAAAGTATGTTGTCCATCGAAGGGTTAAAACATTTTCAAACATTCAAAAAGTTTTTTTGTCTATCACCATTTTAAAGTTTCTTTTGTATAATAAATTTAAAAAAAAAGAAATAATTTTTCGATTTTCCTTATAATACTCACATTAAAAAATATATCAACGCTGAACGTCACCTACTTATACCTTATACGAGTATTGTTTAATAATTTCGGACGTGATGTGATACGATATGATGTACGTAACATTCTAATTCTAGAGTTCAAATATAAATCATTTTTGTTTTCAGTACATAACATAATGTGAATTTATGCCGTATTTCTTACGCTAGTTTTTGGTGTAATGGTCGTCATAGCTGCCTTCCAAGCAGTTCCATTCGGAGTTCGATTCTCGGTTCTCGCCCGGAGCAATACATATATTTTGAATTTAAACTTTTTAGATTTTTTTATTTTATACTTCTAATTAAGAAATAAAATCTAATTGTTGTTGTTTTTTCTTTTTTTACATTTTACTTTTATTTTTTTAAAATACGTTCAATTTTATGTTTTATTTTTATGTGAACTTTTTTTTTATTCGAACTGACAAAAATCCTACAATTATAACATGTCGTGATTTTTCACGGGTCTGTGCTAAAAAAATAAACTCGGGACTTTCTATCAAAATAAATACAAATAAAAAATAGATATACTCGTATATGTTTATTATAATATTGTTATCAGTAGGTAGGTACCTACCCAAAGCTGACTAATTGGGACATTTATTTGTCGTGCGAATAAAATAAAAATATAACTATAATGTAGCGTTATTTCATTAGTCGATGCATCAATTCATAATTATAACAGATAATATTTTTTGAATTTTAAGTCGTGATCTCACAGAAGAAAATTCTAATAGCAATATTAAACTGAACTTCCAACGAACAGTGGAACTAAGATAAAGAATAATAATAAAATTTTAATGCAAAATACATTTATTTATTACACATAATATTTTAGTATTTCTCACGCAAAATTATAATAGCTATATTAAATTGTACTTAGAACGAACAACAGAATAATGAATAATTAAAAATTTTTTGATGATTTTGTGTGTTATAAATAAACTGTATATTATAAAAATAAGAATTATTTAATAAAAAAAAAAGAAAATCAAAAAATAATGTGCGATGGCCGAGAATCGAACTCGGATCAACTGCTTGGAAGGCAACTATGCTGACCATTACACCACCAACGCCCGTACAGCGAGCGACGTTTAAACGCTTTGAATATTACGTAAACGCGATACGATGTAATAATATTATTTTGTCGGAATGTTTCAGCTGTTAGCTAACGCGACTGACTTTTTTATGTGATCATTATGCAGAGTTAGTAGACGAGAAACATCATAATAAAAGAACCAGGCTTGCACTAAACTTTCAACGATTCTTTCTTTCAATAGAAACCAATAACTATAGTTCAATTACTTTTTATTTTTATGAATTCATTTTACCTATTGTTTGATTTGCTTCGTTTTCCATTCAAATATTTGAAATAAATGGGTAGCGTCGATGGATCATATTATTATTCCTGCCACTGACTCAATAATGCATTCACTGAGTGTTATCAAATTTCGGCAATCATGGCAGCGAACAAAATATTCACTGGCTCCAGTATATTATACTGATGCAATCGCTCTTCCGACAAAAATGCAGTTTTCGTGTCCGTACTTTGTATGAGCTATGGAGCTGTATTTATTATATTTTATGATCGCGCTATTCGCAATTCGAACAATATTATTGATGTGTTGCAAAAATAGGGTCGGATGGGAAATGCGATAATTTTTTTTTTAATAATTTTTTTCAATTACTATTTTATGTTATTAAAGTATGTCTCATTGTTTATAATGTACCTAATGATTTTTTTTAATATATAGATCGTGTAGAATATATTGATGAATATTAATATTAACGATTTTTCATCGAACTTTTAATTTATTTTACTCTCCAATTTCTTAGGGTAGGCACGGCTTTTCAGCCTCTATGGACTGCACGCCACTGATGCTCAGCTTCTGACATTTTCCATACATTGAGATGACAACATGCTACACTAGCGCGTCTAGCGGCCCGGGATGTACGAATTATTTTTTTTCATACATTTTAATAGATTTTCTGTGAAATATGTATAAATTATATGAAACAAAGATTGATAAATTAAATATTAGGTAACCTACGTATGACTTTACGGCTTTTTTACTAATACATGAAACAATATTAAAGGGGCTATTAGGTTTAAACATTGTAATTTAATGAACTTTTAATCTGGAGTGCCCTAGCAAGTAGTATTTGTACAGCGCCCTTGAGGTGGTTTTTCACGGCGCTATATAAATCTTCAATTTAATTTTTTATAACTTATTAAAGTTTGTAAACCTCATTGTAATATTTAATAATTGAAGAAGATAATATTAACACATCCCAAATGAACCACAAAACCGATAAAACAACAGAAAATAAAAAAGATTTCAGTCGCATCTGGGACTCGAACCCAGAACCTCTACCTATCCGGGGTAACCGCTTAACCAACTTAGCTAATGAGATCAGTTCAATTTACGCCATCTACACCGATATCATACTTCTAGTTCGAGACTTGTTAATATTATCCTCCATTTTTAAATCCCATATTATTGGCTGCTATCCTTATGATGATCGCAAAGTTCTACCCAAGTATTCGTCCAAGCATTATTATTATTTGTTTGTGCTAACAGTTATAAGCCTCATCGCTCACCGCTCGCGTATTGTCTGGTGGTTTAGAAGGGGAATAAAGTACTTATTTAATAAATTGTGAGATATATTTTTTAATTTCATATTTTTAGACTCCTTTTGGCTAAACATACCGCAATTCACATCATTAATATTTATTTATATATTTGTTAATTTATTTCTATTTTTCCCTCCATCAATAAATTATTTTTTTTTACCTAGTCCCTATATTATGGATATCAGCTCAAAGGGAACATAATATTATTTTAATGTTATCGAAATACAATTTTTCTTATGCTGGTTTATGTCACTACCTCATTTAATTATTGTTGGTTTTGCAATAACCACAGCAAACAAATTAACATCTCAAACATTAAAAAAGGTGTAAAATGCATTTTTTGTGATGAAAAAATATTCGTTTCTCTCTCGAGAAAAAACATGTTTATACGCACAGGTGTGCACTTTAGACCGTCTTTTAAAGGCAAACTTAACCTTGTTTATACGAGATAGTTGTAAAATAAGACAAAGATAATAATGCAGAGTTAAAAGGCAAATATTTGTCTTGCTCTTACGGAAACAGTTCATCTCCAAAGCGTGTTCTCAGTTTTTAATTTAGCGGTGAGCTACAGCGCAGCGTTTCGTTTTTGAAAATTCCTAGCCTAAACCTCATAATTTACTCTAAATCACGGGGAAAATTGATAAACAGCAATTTAGAAAAAATAAAAATTGATGTTTGTAATATGAAGAAATAAAAAAATAATAAATAAATGATTTTACTTTAAAAAAAATTTTAAACCTAGTAACCTTTTTATTAAATTACAATTTTTTTGGTAACAGAAATAGGTTATTTTCAGACGTCACGCTGTCTCGACGAATTTTCATTAGATTATCAGTATTTACCAACCGATTATTCGTTCGACTGAATCTGTGTTTGGGTTATGAAATAATGACAATGTGTTTTTCTAAGAATCGAAATATTCGATTGATTTCAATGAGATAATTTAAAAAAAAATGAATATCCATTTATAATGAAGGGGATAATTTTTTGATAAGTTTCATACGTGGCATATTTAAATAACACAGTACCCATTATAGATAATTCCTTATTCAGATAAAACACACTATTCACACAGAGCATCTTGTCTCTCTATTGACATATCATATGAGCTGAAATATCATCCGACAAGTCAAATCTCCTTGAACTTTGCCAAGCCATTGAACTCCATACGCAGGTGCTCCACAATAATGTTCCCACGGAGATTAGACGACATCTAACGTCAGTCGGGCTAAGCTTCAATTATCAGGAACAATGACACTTTCCCGTTAGGAGCCTTCGTGTAATTAATGACACCCCAAGGAAGCTCTTTTATAATTACCTATAAACCTATCGTCAATGCTCAATTATCGACTGATTAATTGGGTCAGAACCCGTTTTAAATGAGCGAGATTATTGCTTTAAATTAATTATAACATACTTATTGATTATTGTGTCGGGATTTTTGTAATTTGTTGGTTGACTGGACGCTGTTTTTTATACAATTCACTGTCCTTGATTTTTTGTTCAAGATTTTGAATAATTTTGCTCATTAAAACACATTGATTTATTTAAAAGAATTGTATCATATTTTTCTTCTCATTCATTTTACGATGAAAAAAAATAACAGTTGCAACCAAACGTATTAAGGCGATCCACCGGCTAAAATTCCAACGAAATTACGCGCTCCTTATGCAGGTGGCGACAAGGTTGAAGGTCCCGCTTAACATCGGCCGCATGTTTCGATTTACGCAAAAAGTCCATCACCAAAATGCGTGTTTTATTCTATTCTATAAAGCTCAGACATAATTATTAAAATGTTTTACGGTCATATTCTAAAAAACACAATTTACCATAATGAACAATTCGACAATATTGGTAAATGGGTTCGTAAGTAGGAGATTTTGCGCATTATACATTTTTTTAATGTCTGATACATGTCTGATTTATTTTTTTCTAGGCTTATAAAAAGTCACACCAAAAAAAATCCTGGTTAAACGATAGACCAATGTGTGTTCTACTTGCAGTATTTAATTAAATCATCTACGATATTTTTAGGCCATCAAATTCTCAAACCGAAAACACATGATTTTCCATTACTTCCCATTGCATCGCCTTAAAAGCATAAAATATCATTTATTCAAATAGTGATACTTTTAGTCAAGTTTGTCCGCAAATTCGTATTAAAAACGTAATGTAGTTTTTGGCATACGAATATTTTTGGATTCATGGTATTCTGGAATATGTGATTCAAACCGTTTATTATACTACATGCCATTGCGCCATCACGGTCTGCTAACTTCGTGGACACCATTAAAAAGCTAGACTATGAACGTTTTCGTTCATTGATCCTGGATGATCCATGATTTTTGGCAAATTAAAATGTTTTGCTTATAATAATATTAGGTATAATAATGCTATTAATATTATAGGGAATAGTCTAGTTTTCAATTTTATAAAGAAAGAGCAATCCAAAGTATAGTTCTGATACCAGATGCTAGTGAGATGTGAACCTGGCAGTGGAAGGATGAAATAAAATGAATGCAGTAGAAATTTGTTTCTTTAGGCGGACGTATAGATAAACCACGTACAACCATTTTATGAATGAGTAATCTTAGATAATGTAAGAATGGTAAGCGAGATGAGAAAGGATTAGATGAAAAAGGGGTATCAGGAGAATACTTCATGACGCTAGTGGATGGAAGAAGAAATCCTGGACGCCCAGGAAGACATGGCGCCATCATGTGGATCGAATACTTTAGTCGGGTCATGTCCAGAGTAGGAATAACAGAAGAGTATACAACAGAATGAGGCGTATGTATGAATGTGAAAGAAGAATTTCGTGTGCTCCAAAACAGAAATGTCTGTTGTTCCACCCTTTCCGCGATGGCGTGATTATTTGTAATTTATAAAGACATCTGCTCTGTGATTCAAACAACATCAACAGCTTGTACAACCTGTAAACTTTGATTAATCTGTAAAAGTATTCTATCCCAACGTACCAATGCATGGTATCTCAAGTGTGGTCCGCGGTCGATTGCCGGCTGATAAATCAGTACACGGCTTGCCCCAAGGGCGGTCGCCTTGTCCTTTTAAGGCAGCGATGTATTTCTAACCGACATAAGATAATCTCAAGCGTCAGGTGATGCTGGAACTGAACCGTGAATCATTCGGAATAACTTTCCCATAACGATAATGTAAAACCCATTAAACATACTTCCCGAAAAGACCTGTAAACGCGATATGCCTTTCCTTATAATGCCATATTTTTAAATCTAGTCGTTTTTGTCCAAGTCAGTTAAAATGTTTAATTCAGTAATAATTTATCTACCCAAAGCTTGCAACATTATTTCTTATACCGCACAGGAGATCTACTCAGAGCAAGTTTTATAGTAACCCATTTTTTTAGTACGCTGTGAGATAACATGGCACTATCCCTAACATGTCTGCCGAAAAATGCATACAAAATATATACCAATCTGTACATTGATTAAATAAAATAAAAGATTGAAGGAGGAAGTAGTGATGCGAAAGGAGAGTGGAATGGGAGCGGGTTGGGAAGTAGCTAAAGCCACTTCAGTGCGATAATATCTAGAGCGAGCTACAAAATGCATGAAATGCTAAAAAAAAAACAAATAATTCAAGTTTTTTTTTAAATTATTATTTGCACACTCCGATATTTGAACCCGCGATGCATTTGTCGAGATTCAAGGTGCTTACCTCTCTGGCTCTCCGCCACTGAGGTCGTCAACTAGTGAGAAGCCAAAAAACATTTTCTATTTCAATTTTTTTTTTTTTATATTATTTCTTTAGAATATTTATGTAGGTACGCAATTTTAATTCAAGATTGTTTTTCAATTAACATTCCGAACTACCGGGTGGCAAATAAATTATATAATATAATGTTCTTATAGACAAAATATATTCAATATGCAGATTAAATGGATTTACAATAAACATGATAATCTATTTGGTCCTTCGATGGCAGTTTTTGGTATGCCTAAAATTGGTAGTTTTACAGACCCCAAGGCTGATACGGTTTTTTTTAAATGTAATGTCCTAATTAAATTCAAATATTCAAAAGGCCAAAAGTTATGTTATGCAAAACACGTATTGCTGGTGATTGTGGATAACAATAATTAGAGATGTAATTACATATGAGATAAATCCCTGTTTTTACGTATGTAAAGTATCGTGGGCCTTGGGCATAATATGCTATGTGTGCAGATATAATAGTACGTACTTACCATTTAAAATAAAACCATCACGTTATTTCACTGGAAAGTGGACCTTAAGGCCATAACGATATAACGCTGATTCCAGGCAAGGTTTTTTTATCTAGATTATTTTTCAGATGCTATTTTCGTATTTTAGCTTCTTCTTATCTTCATATCTATTTTGAATACATGATAAGATTTTTTAAACAGACTTTGTTAGCGAAAGCACATCGGCGTTGGTGGTGTAATGGTCAGCATAGTTGCCTTCCAAGCAGTTGATCCGAGTTCGATTCTCGGCCATCGCACATTATTTTTTTTACTATTTAATAAGAATGGTAAATCAAAATCATGAAAATATAATCAAAATGTATTTCGCCGTTTCAGAATTAACCGAACAAAAAAAATAGATATTTTCAGAACTAAAACGTTTTTTATGAAATTTTCAGGTTGTAGACAAATACTGAATAAAGACGTTTTCAGCAGTAATTTTTATTTTAAGATTATTTTTTTCTTACATGAATAATATTTTCTCCTATTCATTTTTTTTTTTTTGGTAGGTCTCTACATGCTGGTTTTTATTGGTTGATACATAGGCAAATAAATGTCGAACTTATGATAATATTCATGATGCATCGAGATAGTTTTAAAGTTCAGGGAGTATTCAATCCACTATAAAATAATATTATTATGTACCCGTACCTAAAACCACGGGTCCAAACAAACATAGTGTAATATTTTATTATCTATAAAAAGTACGGAATTAAGTAGACGCGTGTCTTGTAACGTGATTATATTATATTATTGTTCATTCTATCTAAAATAAATTTAATTTTAAAACAATAATTTAATTTAATTTATACCTAACAGAAATTTTTTAAATCGTTTTTCTGGAAAATCGACGTCGATTATAATTTTCCTACGCTATTCCTATAAATGAGAAATGTCATTGATGCTATATGAAACATCTGAATATAGAAATAAATGAAATTAGGTGAGTAAACAAAATCATCACACTATACAAACTACAAGAAATAAATACAATTTATTTAAAAAAATAAAAACCTAATGATTATAAAATAAGTACAAATTCGTAAATAATATTATATTTGTAGGGCTAGGATCGGTTTAATTGGAAAATATTTGGCTTGGAAAATTATAATTGCGATTCTATATAGCCTTTCTTAATTTTTTTTTCACATTTTCATTTTTGGTAAGAAAAAGCAGATTTAAAAAACTGTGATGTATAATTTATTATAATTATTTATTTTAATAAATAAAAACAAAATAATGTGCGATGGCCGAGAATCGAACTCGGATCAACTGCTTGGAAGGCAACTATGCTGACCATTACACCACCAACGCCAGTGAAAGGATTATATTCGACGGCGATTCAATTGCACTCAATTGCTCAATGTTCATTTCTTCCGTACGTAGACCGAATAATAAATTAAAGCACTCGCTCACTGATGTGTAATTACTACGCTCTGTGATCTGTCCTCATCGAGTGAAAATTATTTACACTTTCTCAAATAAAGTCTGTAAAATTGTCAAAGCGCCAACCGGCGTTGGTGGTGTAATGGTCAGCATAGTTGCCTTCCAAGCAGTTGATCCGAGTTCGATTCTCGGCCATCGCACAATATTTTTTGTTTTTATATTTTTTTTACTACATAATTCTTATTTTTATATTATAAAAGCTTATTAATAATGTTTTTTTTTTGGAAAAATAACTTTTTTGAAATCTCCCTCTTTCATGTTCCTAGGAAGTACGGTATTTCTACGAGAGTTTTCTTCCGTTGGATCGCTATTTATAGATACATACTAAGATATTTTTTAATGCTTTTTTAAAAATCTATTTAATACTGTTATTTATAATATATATAAATATTAAATACATACATTGTTGAATTAATGTTTTTTGTAGACAAGAAAAGTTATCAATCATTCCGTATTTTCATTATCAAATCCATTATTATAATGTTATCTTTGCAATCGGGTTACTTTTTAAATCAATATGATAAAATATTTTTTAACGAACATAATTAAAGTAAATGTAGATAACTACTTTATATATTATTAATATGCTCGTAACAAAATGGCTACAAGGCTCCATTAAGGCTTCCTTATATGGCCGTTATTA
Organism: Halesus radiatus; assembly: GCA_022606495.2. Classification (NCBI taxonomy): domain Eukaryota; kingdom Metazoa; phylum Arthropoda; class Insecta; order Trichoptera; family Limnephilidae; genus Halesus; species Halesus radiatus. The sequence goes on along the minus strand of JAHDVE020001994.1, from coordinate 5,211 downwards.
CTCACGGTCTCGATATTTATTGCAATTTAATACATAGTTTTAATTTTCTTGTTCCCGATGACGGAGCACGAGAGGAACACACAAGCCCGGGGACCCCAAGAACACGATACGCTCAATAAATATTTCCTCTTCGGAAAATTAGAGGGCGGCTTTCATATAGACAAGAACCAAATATAACACTACCTTCCAATACCAGCTAAATTACCCTTCATGAAAAGGTGTCAACCCACAGCAAGTTTCAAAATTTTGTGAGATTTACTTAATATCTTCCTTTTTATGAGGTGAATTTATTTTGATGGCTTGGTTGGTACTTATTTTCGTGGTCCGGTCCGCCACTCCTCGAGGCATTTCTGAATCCTTGATATAGCTTAGCGCATGCGCGATCTTTATTTATAGCCGCTTTTGAATAATAGTGCATTTATGGTAGATTGCAAATATGCATATAAAAAAACCACTGATTGCAAGTACGTGAGAGTACATGCATTACTCGACTGCATACATGTGGGAGCAAAGAACTGTAGTCTATTGCGGTTATTAATTTATCAAAGGCGACCTTGAATCATGCGTGATCTCACGAAGAGCTTAAAACTGCTGAACAGGGTTTGGTAACCTCTGACTTGCGAGCATTAAGAAAATTAATAATAAATAATCATTGTAGAAAATAATATTTACATAACCTAAATAAAACATGAAAACGAAAAAAACGACAGATAATAAAAAGATTTCAGTCGCATCTGGGACTCGAACCCAGGACCTCTGCTTATCCATCTATGATGATTACATAAATCGAACTGGTCTCATTAGGTAAGTTGATTAAGCGGTTGCCCCGGATAGGCAGAGATCCTGGGTTCGAGTCCCAGATGCGACTGCAATTTTTTTTATTTTCTGTCGTTTTTTTTCCGTTTTCATGTTTCATTTAGGTTATGTCAATATTATTTTCTACAATGATTAAATATAATATTATTTTTTTTAATTAATAAAATTAGGTTTTTAAAATCTCAATAAAAATAATTAATAATTATAAATTTACCACTATATTAATAAACATTCGAAATCCAAAATAAGTTACAAGTATAAAAATGTTCGCAGAATAAAGTTTAAGATACAAAATGGTACATGTATTAATTATTATATTTAATTAACTATTTGATCTTTTTATGTTTTTCTTGGGCCTCCTCACCAGGGGGTCCTGTGCTGAGGTGGACTAGAGTTATTTACTTTGATGTTTTATAATTAGGTGCGTCATCTATGTTCGCTCTTTCAGCCAGACTTTTATTCTTGGCTTATACTCATAAAAAAATTCTATTTGTTTTATATTTGCGGGAAGGATGTTGTGGAGTTTTGTCGCAAAATATATGTAGCTTCTTTGTCCAAAAGTAGTTTTATAACGGGGAATGTTTGTATGTCAATTTTATTACATCGTGTGTAATGAATACGTGATTTTAGTGGGTGGTTCCGTATTTTTGAAAAATTTTAATAGTACTTTTTTGGCATATATTTGTAGTGCATTTGGTACGTCAAAACGTTTGAAGATTTCTATCGAAGGCGTTCTTATAGATTCTTTAAGTATATTTTTTTGATATTATTTTTTTTATTGTATCCAGATTGTATAATAATAATAATAATAATAATCGGACGATTTGTATAGCGCCGTTTTTGTGAAAAATCACATCAAGGGCGCTTGTTAGATATATGTTAGAATACCGCACACGGAAAGCATCAAAATTATAATATCAAATAATGCTTGCATTATATCGAATCGGTGTGAGAGTTGTCTTTGACGCGTTAGGTCTATTTTTTTTCACATAAAAGTTTCGTAAACATGTAGGCACATCAGAAAAAAGGTGATACTAACGGTAGGTATAGATGTCGCAGATCCCCAACCTGTTTTCTTTTTTCATATGCTTTTTATTTACCATATTTTTTAGATTTACAAAAAAATGTATTACACTTGTGAGCTTTTCCGTAATACCTTTAATGTGTAGGTCCCATTTAAGATTTTCGTCAAAGGTCCGAGATATTTCATGTTTTGTGATTTTGATTGTGAATAATTATTTTTTGACACTCGTGTAATTTTAGATCTATTGATTTTTCTGGCTGAATATTTAGTTTTGCTTACATTAAGGATGCGAGTTTATTATCAGCTTATTTAAGTGCATTAATCCCTTGTCCAGTCACATTAAATGTTTCCATACAGTTTTCTTCTTGAGATAATAGTACGGTATCATCAGCAAAACTGATTATATTGGTGATATTTATGTAGATAAGAAAGAGACGGTCCCAAAACACTTTCTTTGGGGACGCCACAGTTGGAGTTGGTACGTCGCATGGCCAATGGTTTACGGCCTGTACTAGGATTTTGTTTTATTATTTTTTACTTTTAAAATCTTATTTACTTGGTAGACAACACAGCCGTCCTTTTTGCCAACCGATTTATATTAATCTTTAGTTGAAATTCATTATATTTAACTGGAAATGTTTTCTTAATTGATTTATTTAAATGTGTTGTATTGTTTTGATAATGTTAACATATTGAGAACCGGTGAATACATAATTTTCCTTGCTTTATTAATTAATGTTATATTAGGATCATTCGTCCGTTTATTAATTTCCAATTGTTCGAGTAAATTTAATCTAAGACCCCTCCTTTCTATATGTAAGGGTTTAGGCTTGTTGTCAAGCGAGACGTGATTCAATTCTGTGGTACAAAATTATATTTCAGCACATTAATAACCCTATATTTAATACAAATAGACTAGAGCACAATTACAATACTCCTCTCAATTTTAATGAAGGATTAATGGTTCCTAAGCATACAAACAAATATGGACAAAGAACTTTAGATCACATGATTCCTAGCTGTTTATATATATTTTGTAACCTTAACTGTAATTTTAGAGTTTTGAATAACAAGCTCCCGTTAGACAAACTACAAAAGTAGTTTATCGGGACTTTATGCATTGTATTTTTTTTTTGTAAGATGTAAATAAATAAAAATTAAAATATTGACGATTACATAACATTATAGTCAATGATTTTGAAAAAAAGTATAGATTTTAACGTGATATTATTAATATATGGCTACATCTTTCATTGCGTGTTCACTGTCAGTGGCAGCTTGTAATTTAAATTATGTTTAAATTAATTTTTATCGAGCGATAATTTAAAGTTTTTCGTGAAGATTTCAATTTTGGGAGTAGCACAGAAAATACTGATAAAATAATTCAGTGAGTGTACCATGGGAAATACTTGCGGTAAGCGTAAAAGATGCCCGTTTTTATTAGTACCTATAAATGAATAGTTAATTACGTATTTAACTGGCGATCAAGTAATATTATAATAGAAGTGAAATATCGATTCGAACCTCACCCGAACCAGAACTCGCTTTGCGACTTACGTTTACTGTTTCGTATGAAATATTTCACATCTTTATATAACATCACAATATATATGAATTTCAGAATTAATTATAATCTGGGACAAATGGTGGCGATGGTTCGACGGTTGTGCCAAGCGATGCTTTCGTCTCGCCAAATGAAATGAGGAAAGATATCGAAATAAAATAACATCTATTAATTAGATATACACGAAATTAAAACATGATACAGAATACTTTCATGGATAATAATATTATATAGAATACATAAAGAAATACCTAGCTTAATTACCCGGCTTCGCTCGGTACATGCGATTTAAAAAACATAGCGTCTTGTCTCTCTTGATAGTTAAAAAGACATGTCAAAGGTTCATAGCTCATGTTTTGTGGATAATGATATTACATGCTGAAAATAATTGCGGTGAACTAGAAATCTGTAATAATAATTTCATGCCGCCAGAGCTCATCGTACAAGAGTTTTTTCCGCTTTAATGCGAAAACTTTTTTTTTTCATTTTGAAACACGCTGTTTCCGGCCATTATTTTCTCTAAAGATGTGTTCTAAATTAGGAAAATTTTATCGCGAATCGCGCCTAGTAATAAACACTAGTAAAGTTATCTCTGGTGTTTAATGTTATGCAGTTACATAGTCGCATTACAAAAGAATGTTATTTTGACGCGAAATTGTGTTGTTAAAATTCGAAATATTCTGATAAAACGCAGGTAACAATATTTATTCTGCAAAGCCAACCAACGAGCGCCTAACTAAATAGCTACTTGACAAGTAATTTTTTTATTTTTTTTATTTAATTTTACAACAGAAAAATATGCAATTCAAAAAGTCCCGATAAACTACTTTTTTGTAGTTTGTCTAACGGGAAGCTTGTTATTTAAAACATAAAATTTACAGACAAGGTTACAAAATATGTAAAATAAAAACATAAAAACCATATGTAACAAGCTTAAAACATAAATATTTATAGAGAATATTATTCTAAAATATTTCTGAAAAAAAAATTTTTAAAATGAATAAAATAAAAACATAAACGAAAGCAATAAATCATAAATAAAATATTTTTTTTATAAACAATAATTATTAGCCTGAAACACTCATCCAATTGAAAAAACCTTCCGAGAAAAGATAAATGTCGCCGACAGGACTCGAACCTGCACCCTTCTGATTGCCGGTCAGATGCTCTACCGTTGAGCTACTGTCTTAAAAACTTTAGTTTATCAATTAATAAAAAATATTTTTTCCTTATTTCTAATACAAATAGCTTCTTTCAGCTAGTAAAGTCTTCAATGTTTTAGTTTTAATACAGTTTTTCTTTTATTTCAGCGGGAAACATATTTATACAGCTAGGAATCATGTGATCTAAAGTTCTTTGTCCATATTTGTTTGTATGCTTAGGAACCATTAATCCTTCATTAAAATTGAGAGGAGTATTGTAAGTGTGCTCTAGTCTATCTGTATTAAATATAGGGTTATTAATGTGCTGAAATATAATTTTGTACCACAGAATTGATCTTACTGAAATAATTTTAAGACTCTGATAAAAGTCTCATCCACTTCGTCATAGAAAGGCGTCATTCATTCGTGTTGAATGCATGAAGAGAAGAGGGAATCCCGTGTACCTAATATTGACGAAGGTATGGAACGAATCTAATCTAATTACTCTGTAATTAGCAACAATTCTCAACTCTCGGCATGCAAGGGCTCCGATGTTCTGCAGTCACAATGCATGTACTAATGTATTATCTCCAAGGGTCATCTAGACCTAACATTTTCATTTAGATAAGAATGCTTTTCCTGTTCCTTTAACAGTCGGATATCAA
>JAHDVE020001993.1:0-122684 GCA_022606495.2 Halesus radiatus | reverse complement strand
ATATTATTACTTAATTTAACATACACAATTTTATTAAACATATACCATACAGCGAATTTTTAGGTACTTAGTTACTTTATAATGAGTGATAGATAATCTCAGTATCGCTCTGCGAAAGACCACCATTCAGAATTGGAACATTGCTTAAAATAGCTTTAGCCGTATTTGGTGTCCAGATCCGAATAGCCAGGTACTTCCCTCCTTCCCCTTTCACTTCTCCTTCGCTTCCTCACAACATCCCAATTGGATACCATAGTCCCACTGACTCCAGACGGTTGAGAGCACTTGGGACTCTAGTCTGGTTTTAACAATAAATTCGAAATAACATTGCTTTCTAATTTGGAGTAAACGTTCGATTAACATAGCGTTTTCGTGAAAATAGGCATATTATAAAATATAAAAAATGCGTAAATCTATTTATTCTTCAAAAACGTATTGATGGCGTTAGAAAAACATACAATCATATATAATTCCCGTGAAAACAGAATTTTTTTTATGATATATTTATAATATATATATATATATAATAAATCTGTATATTTTCTTTATGAAACGTGCGTCTGTGTTTTATCTACATTGTAAGTAATCGGTGATTACTTATCAGAAGTCACGATAAATTTACATTTAGCAATTATTTCTATGGAATATCGTTGTAACAATAAATATATATATTTTTTTATCTCTGTGAAAATCAACGTTTTTCTCATATTAACTGTACCGTATTCTTTGGACCTGCGCAATGCACAGTGCACGCACCTCACAAACACACTTATGAATGGATACTAACTATTTAAATTGAGGAACTTCAGTCAATTTTTGTTATTTTTGTTAATAAATATTCGCCTTCTATCCTAAATACCAGAATTTGTTTATGGTCATAGTGTAAATAATTTTCAAAGTTCGAATTTTTCAAATCCCGCAAAAATCTAGAAATCTGGCAGGGTACGCGTGACGTCATACGTACGTAATTTGTCAGTTAACTGTGAGGACATTCCCACACGAGTCGTTATGAAATTAACATACCAATTTTGTTTCAACTAACAAAAAATATTTTGTTAAAATCACTATTTAATAAATACATATCTACATGTTGCGAAACCAAATGATGTTACCTTGATTATTCCTTGATTTTTATTGAATTTCTATTTTCTAATAAAAATACATGTAATAATCACAATTTTGTGTATTCTAAATAATTATTTTTACTAAAATTAAAAAGAAGTACTTTGTTCACACAACTGCACTGTTTAAGATATAACAACATATTTCGGAAGCGAAGATTCCCTCATCAGGATACACAGTATATTACAAATTAATGATAAAGTATACACAAATAATAAACATAGAAAAATAATTATGTAAGAATCGACAAATTACAAAAATAAAGAAAAATTAACAATGAGTTATGAAAAATTTGAAAATAAAACTTTATTCAATTTATTATATTATTTTTAAACAAATGGATGGCTTAGCAATGGGTTCTAGTATTAGTCTCAGAACAAGATTTTTAATAGTTCTACCTTATTATTAAAATATGCTTATATGTAGATGACGTTTTTTTGTATGTAGACTGGTACTGAAAGGCAATATTATTTTTTTTCTTAATTTCATAAATAAACTAGAAAGAACAGATAAAATTTTAGCATAAATTTCTTAAACTTCGATATTTCTATTGTTTATAATAAATTTGAATTTATCATATATCGTAAAGATACTTATTAAGACATAATTATTATAACTAATAATATGACTTTTCATAATAATAATAATAATAATAGTTGGATGACTTGTATAGCGCCGTTTTTGTGAGAAATCACCTCAAGGGCGCTGTACAAATATTTCTTAACTAATTATGTACAGACAGATACAGAAAAACATACTTACCTGGCAGGTCGCTTCAGATGAACACAGTTTAAGAAAAATTTAATTATGGAGATGATAGTTTTACATGGTTATTTGTTTCTCCTTTTCTATTGATGTTACATTTATTAGATGATTGGTGGCACAAGAAGAGTTGGTATTTATTGAATTATTGGTATTAATTTTTAGGACTGGAAAGTAAAATGAATTTTAGGACTCGAAAATATCTATAAAATTACCTTGAAAAGCGTAAGAATCTTTAATAAATATTAACGTTTTTTATTTTTATTTTTATTTTACACTTTGGTTGTTTAACCTGACCTAAGGGTGGACTGTCGTGAGTTGGTATTTTCGGGAATACACAGTTCTGATAAGTAAGCCAATGCATAATGCTTCCAATGATCCTTTTATAAAAAAATTATCAGTTTTTTTATTCTACGCTTAGTAGATTAGTTAATGTTCCTCTATGAAAAAAAATATTTTAACGCAATAATTAAATATAATTAAAAAGATTGCAATAAAAATAGTTATAATACTTAATTAATAGATGATATGTTGAACAAAATTTTTAAGAGAAAATTCTTTAAATCTTTTGTTTATTCACAAATAATTGACGATGCCAAACAGTGGAATAAAATATTATTATTAAACAATAATACTATTTTTGCCAATAAAAAAACATCCCAAATACTATCCAACAAACTTTTTTATAATTTTTCTATTCTTACTTTTTTATTTTTTAATATTTATTATTTGTTTATAATTGTCATTAATTTTTAGTATACTGTGTATTCTGATGAGGGAAGCTTCTCTTTCGAAACATGTCGATGTTTATATATTAAACAGTTCTCTGGTCTAAACAAAGTACTTATTATTAATTGTGTTAATTATGACACCACAAAATAATTATAAATCTAATGAAGAAATTATTCTTACCTTAATACCCAATTATTTACCTCTCTAACCACTTATTGCTATTTTTTGTCTATGTTAATAATTTGTCAATGCTTACACGTCATTATTTTTTCACTACACATTGTATCCTGACGAGGGAACCTTTTGTTTCGTAAAATGTAGATATTTAAAGATTAAAAAGTGGTTTATACAAAATAATTTTTATGATTTAATTAAAAATAATGCCACAATGGCACAGAGTGAATTTGCGTTAATTGAAGAAGCAATTTTGATTTGTTAACATTTGGACGAACCCCGCTAAAAGCTGATTCTCTTTCTGTTTCAACATTTTATAAAAGTTATGGTTAGTCTTCAAGAAAGCGGTAATGCAATTGTGCTTGTCGGTTAATCAGAATTTAATTGAAAGTTTAATTTAACCGTTCATATGTTAGCAAATAAAAACAGTCTTTTTGATCTTCAGTGAAATTGAAGTTTAAACATTTCAACCTATCGACGAAAATGATATTACTTAATTTCGCAGAACGGCGCTCATATGATGATAAAAACATGGACCTAAGCCCCAAATATATTTTACCTATCTTGGTACCTGCAAGATAAATAACAAGATTAATAATTGATTTCAACAACCGGCGTTATTATTATTAGTACGTAATTATATTGAAATTTATATTTATAGGCATCTTAAATTAAATATAATTTTACTTATTTAAAAAGAATATGATGGAATTACGATATTTGCATATTGTAAACCTAGTACCTGCCTAAAAAATCAAAAACTTTTCTGTGCTTTTGTACATCTACAAAAAGCATACGACCGAGTTGACAGAAAAAAGTTATGGAAGGTGTTGTCCAAGTATCGAGTGAATACAAATCTTATACAGGCAATCGCATCTCTGTGCGAGGGAAGCGTTGCATGTGTTAGGGCAAACGGTGATTTTACGGGGTGGATCACAAAAGGTGTTAAGCAAGGCTGCGTAATGTCACCGTGGTTATTCAATCTATACGTGGATAATTGTATGAAAGAATAGAAAGAGGTGGGCTTGTGCGCAAAAATGAGTAGTCTGCAAGTATGTTGCCTGTTGTATGCTGATGATGCAGTGCTGATTGCTAACAGTATGGAAGATCTACAGTCCCTCGTATCTAGGATGAACGAAGTATGTATGAAGAATGAGCTAATGATGAATATAAGTAAGTCTGAAGTCATGGTGTTTGAAAGAGAGAGAGTACGAAAACAGTGTGCAATATAGTTGTGAATGATGAATACTTGGAGCAGGTAGATGAGTTTGTGTATTTGGGAAGTACGTTTACGAGAGATGGAAAGACTGATAGGGATATTGAAAGAAAGGTGAATGCAGGAAACTCCATTAACAGAGGACTGAACGCGGTTGGCGCAAACAAAAAGTTGTCCAAAGAAGCGAAGCTAGCAGTCCACAATGGAGTGCTGATACCAACACTGATGTATGGCAGTGAGGCATGGAACTGGCAGAGGAAGTATGAAAGTAGACTGAATGCTGTAGAAATGAGATCTCTGAGACGATTGTGTGGTAAAACCATTTATGATCGTGTGAAAAATGTTGAGATTCGTAAAGAATGCAAGGCAGATGTAAATTAAGAAAGGGACGCTTAGATGGTTTGGGCATGTAGAGCGAATGAATGAAGAAAGGAGTGTAAGGAGAATATATGACGCGAATGTGAATGGAAGAAGAAGCCGGGGACGTCCAAGGAAGACGTGGCACGATCAAGTGAATTAAATACTTGAGACGGGCCATGTCAGAAGTCGGAATAACAGAAGAGAATCTATGAGACGTTGTATGAAAGTGAATGAAGCAAGAAATGTATGCCAAGATCGAGTTGTTTGGCGGTCCGTCCTCTCTCCCTGCGGGGAAACGGCCTGACGGTTAGTTAGTTAGTTAGTTAGTTAGTACCTGCCTACCAAATAATCTTTTTTTTTAATGTGATGAACGTACAAGATACGAGAGTTTCAAATGTCACCAACGTTTCATTTCCGAATGGTGGTCTAATATTTTAACCGTGACGATACTGATATTATCTTCAATTATATTATTCTATTCAGGCCCGGTGATCACTGATCTTAATCATACGCCATGTATCCAATATATACATTTTGAGTATACATGTATGCATGTTTCATTACTACGCATTATCTCAGTGCTGGAATGGGTTACGGAATAGAATTAAAGGCCGTAAAATGCAGCGGAGAGAGCAACGTGTTAAATTTAATGTAAAAAAAGAAACGCGCTGGAAACAAAACGGAACGTTCGATATCAATTGCGCAAAGTTCAAATTTCGAACTGACTTGTTACGAGTTCGAACACCCCGATGCTATTTTGCTTTGTTCTGCAATCCGAGTTTGAAACAATGTAGTTTAATTTTAGCGGTAACTCTATTTTTGTAGCAGCAGTAACTATCTTTTTGTTACCGTAGTAACTCAATTTTCGTTACGGTAGTAACTCTCTTTCTGTTAAAGCAGTAACAGAAAAACAGAGATAATTTACGAAGGAGCTAATAAAGGTATGGCCTGCATAAAATTTTTCAATACAACGCAGAAATAAATATATTGTGTGCAAGAAAAGCCAACAATATAATATTTTTTTAATTTCATAAATTGTGTAGGTACCTATCGAATTAAAAAAAATTGTTCGTTGTTTCGTGATTATGTTGAAATTGGTATCTTTTTCGAGAAGAAGTGACTAAATTTTAAAATACGTGAATCACATACGGAGACTATAAGCTCCGTTATCTACGTTCTGCGGTTCTAGATAAAATAATAAATGATCAACGAGTGCTGATTAATAAAATATAGAATATTTGAAACTGAGTGTGATTTAACCTTTAGAGATATGAGGCAACTGGATTACTGTTTACTATCTATAAATGGACATGGACGGTAGAAAAAAACACAGGAACCCTCGTATTATTTTTTGTGCATGCATTTGTGAAACTATAAATTAATAATATATGTTCAACTGCATTATAAGGTCCAATATTGAGTACGCTTCTGCTGTGTGGGCCCCATAATAGAAAAAAACGTAGAAATGTAAGAAGAAATAAAAAAAAACGATACCTATATATGAGAATGCACGGCGAGTACCCGACATTAATGCACCATGAAGATTTACTCTCTGAGAAGCGCTATCAGTCTCCAGTCTAAGAGTGGGGCCCTTGCAGTATAAAATTATACAAAATTTATAGAAGCTATTTGTACCAAACAACTACTGTCAGGGGCAGCACCACGATATTATATGCATACCCCATGGTAGAACAGACGGGTTAGCTCAGCATAGCATAACAAAGGGTATGGTACTGCTATACGAGGTTTGTTCAAAAGAAAAGGTGAATTTCGAATTTTTTCGTAAAGTATTTATTTATTCATCAATATCCATTTTCTCCCCTTCACAGTAATGCTATACTCGTATAACATATCTCTTGATATTTTCAACACAAACCTTGATGGTTTCAAAAGTTATGCAAAAAATGTATTTTATTTCCGTATAATTACAAATTAAAACAAAAACAAAAACAAAAAAGATTTTCTATTTAATGTTTAAAAAATGTATAAAAATTATTAATGGGGTTATTAATTAATAGTTATTATCAGTAATGAAAGTCTTTGAATTAAAAATAATAATATATACTAGAGTGGCATTATTTGAAATGGCAATAATTACAGACACCAATAGTCGTTTTTTGACGATGTCAAAAACGATAGAGGGCAAAACATCTGGTCCTTAGTAAATTCGGCTTGACCACAGGAACACATCTTTTCGACATGTACAAAAGCTTCAAAATCAAGAGATTTTGAAGCGGTAAATTTAGGGCAGGAATGAAGCGCTCGGGCGATGTCACGATGCTAAATCGGACACTGGTGACGAAGATAAGAGTCTGAATATTATCAGTAAAGCACGCACAAGAGTCCCAACAGCCTGTAGCCAATGGGACTATGGCATCCATAAATTGAGGAAGGTTGTGAGAGTTTTGATAGTGGACAGAGGAAAGAAATGAGAAACACGAAGGTTGGGAAGGTCCTAACAAACTAGCCATCACGCCGTTTCCCCCTGTAGAGAGGACGGACCGCCAAACATCTCGATCTTGGAATACGCTTCTTGCTTCATTCATATTCATACGTCGTCTAATACATTATCTTCTGTTATTTCGACTTCTGATATGACCAGACTCAAGAATTCGATTAATTTGATCGTGCCATGTCTTCCTCGGGCGTTCCCGGCTTCTTATTCCAACCTGGCGAGTAAAATCTTCTAACTAAACACGGCTAAAGCCGACCAATAATTGCAATGTTTGATAGAAGTGTAACATAATGGACCCTATTTAAACATGTTGATCAATTCACAAATAGTTACAATAACTCATCGAGTTCAAATATTCAACAGAAAATAAAGTATCTATATACTCATACATTTTAATATAAACATTATTTGTGTATGTTTTCAGGCACCATCGATTGTGGTATCACCGCCATCCCCTGCTGCCTGCCGGCCTCTTTCCACAAGTTCGCCACCCCCAAAGTGTTCCTGGTCGCGCTGGTCCTCCTGGGGATCTGCCAGGGGTCCGCCCAAGCCTACTTTGCAGCCACTGTGCCGTACATACAAAACGCCTTTGGGTACTCTCCAGTTATCATAGGTATATTAACTATTTTAAAAATAACAATAATTTTTAATTTGCTTATAATATAGCTAGGTACCTAACAGTGGCGTGCATTGCTCTATGACCAATGTTAGGCAATGTGAAGTTTTTCAAGTTCGGGAATGTATGAGGTTGTATCCGGTTTTTTTTTAATTTTTTTAATGTATATGTCTTATATTAGAGAGTTAATTGCGACAGTAAAATTTATTTATTTATTCAATCATTTCTATTCATTTACAGATATTTTTTTTTAATAATATAATCAATAAAGAATTATGTGTATGTAATGTAAATTATTAATATATAATAGCGTATCGTGAACGCCTCACTGGGAGAACCTGTACTCAGGTGTTACCGTATTTATTATATAGTGATATTGTGAAATGGTTATAAGAATAAAATTAAAACTTGTAAAAAAGAGAAAAATGCAGATTAATTATTTATATTTAAAGTAAATATTGTTATCTAATGCTTGATTTGGTTTATTGAAGTTATGAAAAATCTGTTCCTTTTGTTTTTATCCAGATCGAGACATTAAGTTTTATTAAATGTATTTTCATATGAAGCGGTAACTTTGTGATACGACTTTGTGATTCTAATTTATAACTTATATACCCTTGTTTACATCACTTTTATTTTTTATATTCTTTTTGCCGACAGGGTTTCGCTACAACAACAGCTTCTTCAGGGCAGTATAATACTAAACTACTGTAGTATTATACTGCCCTGAAGGAGTTACGGTTGTACAGATACCCAGTCTCCAAGAAGAATACGAAAAGTGGGTGGTGTAAAAAAAGTTGTTGTTTTATTTTAAAATATATATTAAATTTGTTGGTGAATTCTCTCTTATTTGTTTCAAAGATGCATGTGATTATATAGTTTATTGCTTAGTGTTTATAATGTCTTTGTCCGCGATTGGTATACTTTAATGGGATACTAAGGGTGTACTTTGTTGAAAACCTTGTTAAAATAATTGATTGTTATTTTAGGGGAATATGAAGATTAGATTTGAAGAGATGAAGGATCGCAACTTTATCGCAACGTTGTCTAATTGTCATAACGTCTAAAATATTGAAAACTTCAGAAGAATCTATGAAATAGTGGTAATTGAAGAATAATATGAATTATTGTTTTTTGTGCTTTTACTAGTAGGTCTATACAAATATTAGTTGAACGTCCCCATGACAAATTAGTTATGAACTTTTCGTGTTAAGGGACGTACCTGACGTACCAGTGATTCCAGACCTGACCTCATTTGGAGTAAATAATGTAAATAAAATTTTGATCTCCGATGATTTTTTAGTTTTTTTTCTTCAAATCATACCATTTTTTACATGTCTTCACTGGTCACTCATCTGAGAACCCGCCCTACATCCCACCTCGATCATAACTGTCTAACTGCAGACCTAAGCTGTGGGTTAACGTGCATTCATTAGGAGATAATCTTTTCTTATCGGTGAGCGAGAATTTTGTCGATTTTTGATGAGTAATAAATGACATTTTATGTGTTTCATTTCAGAATGGCTTCTGGTGTCCCACGACCTGTTCCTAGGGCTGTTCGGCTTGTTCATCGCCCACCACGGCATGAGGCTGCACAGGGCGGCGTGGCTGGGCGGGCTGGCCTGCCTGCAGGGCACCTCTTGCTTTCTGGTCATCATTCCCTACCTGGAGCACGCCTCCAAGCATGTCGGGGTCATCACCCTCGCTACTGGTAACATAGAAAATAATTCTCGGATGCCTATTGAAACAGAAATTATAGTTTTTATTATTTTTTTTTAAATTCAATGTAAATCACTTTTATTTATGTTATTATTAAGTTCTACAAGTATTTTAGTTTTTCATTACTGTGACAGCTATTTCGGCGTTCAAAGTCATTTTAACTCACTTGCAGATCTTAAGCTTCCATTCCATATCTCATTTGTTTCTTTTATCTATGATTTTTATAATGTATAACTGTCAGAAAATGTTTTAATCGATTCCAAAAATTTTTCACTTCTGAAAAGAATCCATCAATTTACTTTTGATTTTATAGTTAAAATACATACAATAATTCTGTGTTGGTGGGCTAAATCGGAAAATAATATCTATTAGTACATGATCGTTTGACTTAAATAATTGAAATATTTCAGTACTAAATAGAGTCAAAAACACATCCAACAAGGAACCACATACAGAACATGCAGAAAAAACTTCATATACTAAGGTACTAAACTCTACAACAAAATCCCACTCTCCTTCAAAAATCATAATAATAATAAATTTCAAAATCAAATAACACGGTGGATACGTTACATAGGGAGATCTGAAATAGAAAATATAACCTAAACCACACAACTGCACTTAAAACACCTCACCTTAAAAAACTTTTTTTTTCAGAAATCACATCAATTTAATATAATTTAATTTCATTCAATTTATATCATTATTTGTTATAAAAAAAAAGATAATAAAACATTATTATAAAAAAAAAGATTTTACCTTAATTGATGAAGAAAAATTAATCTTTTACGGATAAATTCGATTCTAAATAATTTGCTGATTAAATTCAATCGAAATATTCTGAAATACGAGTACATTTCTTTGAGAAAATGTTTCGGTTGACATAATGTTTCGATTATACCCATCACTATAATGTTGCAATGGCGATAATACTATAGGGATACCTGATACTATGCTTTCGACTGCTCCAAGGAAGACAGCACTAACTCAAAAAATTAAATTTTCGATTTACTTCCATTCTGCAAATCATAAGTTAGTGCCATATTGAGTAATATACTAAAAAAGCTAGAAAATGCATTCTAAATGAACGCATAGTCAATTATTAAAAAAAAATCAACTTCAAAGAATATGAACATGATTTTAAACATTAAAATGGATTTTCTGCAAAATTACGTAAAATGATTTACTGCCTTCTTCCTCGGAGCAGTCGTTTTGAAAATTTTAACACATTTTCAATTCTCACTACTCTCTTTCCAGTACCTTTTTTTATATTTTTATTAGATCATCTAATATTTATTTTGTTCCTGCAGGACCGAGTCTTTGTCGCGAGGAAAAGACATCGAACATGGAACTTGAAGGATTCGTTGAAGCCGATGAATTTTGCATATTAACCTTAGTTGTGCTTTTCATTTTGCAATTCCTTAATGGCTTGGCGAATGCCTCGTTTTATGCCCATGGATTTTCATATCTCGACGACAACGTTAAACCTAAGAACAGCCCCATCTACTTAGGTAAGAATTATAATCTAATATTTATATTTACTTCTGTGATACATTCGGACACAACGCAACACGAATCGTTTTACTATCGAATAGTGGTGGGCGAAGCGGCTCGGTTTAGTGAGCCGGATCACTAAATCAGCTCTCTATAAAGACAATCCACATGAAAACTGGACGAAAAAACTATAGTGTAAGAGTGTCTTAAGGACGTTTTTAGGAGGGCCAAGAGAGTGAGGGAGAGGGCATGGTGCGGGGGGACGCGAACCGTCGTTCAAACGAGCTGGATCACCGAACCGGTACACTACAAAGAGCTGATTTAGTGATCCGGCTCACTAAACCGAGCAGCTTCGCCCACAACTACTATCGAAATGTTTTTCTTTTATTTTTTTTTATTGACACTTCATAATATGCGAAATGTTATACACACCAGTGGCGAGCAGGTGCAGACATAAAGGTTTAAAAGCTGTGCCCATCACGGAAAAAAATAAACACAATCGAAAAAAATAATCATAATAAAATACGCGAAAAAACGTTGTTTTTTGGTTGGGTTTGGTTAATTTCCAAAAAAAATTTATTGATAATTTTTTTTTTAATGTCATGCTCGTTTTAGTATAAACAGTCAGCTTTATTAAGTAATAATTTGAACTAATAAAAAAAAAAAAAAACAGAGTTGACTCGAAAAATTTCGTTGTAAATGTGGTGATAATCAGTACCTGGAAGTTCTAGTTTACCCTTAGTCAAAGATTAATGCACGCCACTGCGACCAGTGGTGAAATTTAAAAACCAAACGATATAATCACATAAATTTTTTAATGAATTTGAAAAGGAACGTGTGCGCTCATATATACGGTTGGCCATAGCAATCAGCGGAAGATGATAATAAAACGACCATTTTAAAATATTACTGAATGCACATTTAATACTGAAAAAAAAATCATGCCTTTGCCTTTGGTCATAGAACAATTTTATTTTTATATGTGATATCGCACAAGAGTCCCAGCTGCTCCAAACCGTCTGGAGCCAGTGAGACTATGGCATCCCCAATTTGAGTATATTGTGAGGCTGAATTTATTGAAGATGGGAAGGAGATGGAGAAGAGATAGCTGGAAAAGTACCTGGCTTTTCAGATCTGGTCACCAAACACGGCTAAAGCCATTTTAAACAACGTTTTTATTCTGAATGGTGGTTTTTCACCAGGGCAATACTTACAGTATCTACCACTTTACTAAATAAAATACTAATGCACGCCACTTCTACATACGTACCCCGGGTTTGTTGCCTGGTGGCAATTTTTACCAACCAACCTGTTCATGGTGTTCAAAAGTATATATTTCTTATGAATCTGGTGGTGATATTTTTTTAGCATTAGTCGGACCGGTGGCGGCAAGCTCGTAAGTATGCTGGGTGGCTGTCGTGCTCAGGTTGCGGCATATCCGGGGACGGCTTTAGGATCGGACCGGTCGCTGCAAGCTCGTAGGTAGGCTGGGTGGAGTGAAGATCTCTCACTTGGTGAGGAGAGTAGGTCCGGGTAGATTGAAGATAAATGATGGTTGCCGATTTTTACGGTGGAGCAGCGTTACAGTGGAGATGTTGCTTGGTCGGAGTCGTGAGCGGGAATAGCGGCACGTGCCTATGTGCGTACCATTTTTATAGGGCGCCGGCAACGTTATTTGCAAGTGTTACGAAATCATTGAATTTTTGTGGTGTAATTTTGACTTGTTTATGGTGAAATATAGGCCTTTGGCCCGCTTAGTATTAAATTTGGTTGTGAAATCTTGACTTTGTTATTTGCACGTGTTGTTTTGACAATTTTTTTGTTTCAGAGGTCGTTCAACTGACGTATTGTTGTTTTTGTTTACGTTTTTGAAAGGCTTGAGTTTATTTATCATATCCACGTTCGATATACCTGGGTTACGAATAACCAAACAATATTTGAAAACTTTCATTATCATTTTTATACATAGAAAGTGTCGCTTATGCAATAATGGAGGACTTAGCTAGCAGAGGAATTGAATCTACACCACCCGACACATACGAGTATCCACTTAGCTCATCAAAAAATTACGTTAGATTTTTGGTTTAAGCGACCCTTCTCACATTTGAGGGGAACTGGAAAATATTAAAAATGTTTTTTTTTTCATAGAAATTATAGCTTGCTTTTTGATATCAATAAAATCGCAGGGTCACAATCAATGATTCCCTGAGGCTTATATCAGAAGAATCAATTTAGTTTGTAGTTAATGTAGTATAATGTTTATTTAATGTTATTTTCAGCCATCCTGATAGCGGTAAGAATGTCTTCCATCCAGTTTGGATCGTTCATTGCCTGGTCCCTCCTGGGCCACGAGCACTCCTGGTGGGTGGGATACCCCGTCATCGGCTCTCTGCTGATCCTCTTCGGCACTCTGGTGGCCACCTTCCCCAGGGATCTGCTGGACGTCGTGATGGATAAGACTGTTGCCACCATATTAGAAAATGTCAGAGGAAACTCATCGCAGAACATAATTGAAGATCTGACCGAGACCCCCGAAAAACCCGAAACTGGTAAATACCAATATTATTAAGATTCGCTTTAACGGCAACACCAGTTGACAAATTCTTGTAAAAGTACTACGATTCTTAAGATACGATCGAAGATCTAAGCGATAAATGAGAACCAAATCTAAAATATGACTTCTGCCTCCCTAATACAAATACATTGTTCATCATTTCACGTATTTTAATTTATGATTAATGTTCTCACGCTAGCGAAATCAACTGTTCGAATATTGATGTCACGCTGGCGTCTCGGGGAATCGATTTTGCTGGTTCATTTTATTTATTTATGGAGAAAATACAGATACAGACAGTAGTGACATCGAAACGATATAAACATATTTGGATAACTCGCATGTATCCTAACCTATTTCTCACTGATTAATATGATACAGATAAATAAATAAATAAACATTAGAAATAATATTTAAACAAGTTAAGGAATTTAAGACTTAGTTACACAGATTTTTTTTTGAAAGAGTGCACAATTTCTCAAATAGAGTAACAGAAGGTAAATAAACTTTACAAATAATGCTTACAAGAATGTAAAGGGAAAAAATAATTATTAAATTTAAAATATTGCTGTACAAGGAAACAATAAAAAAGTACATAATGTCCAAACACTGTTGAAGTTTGTTTATTTAATATTTTTACTTGAAAACAGCTTTCAATTCTCTTTTAAAAGCACTGCATGTATCATATAATATGTCGTAATCCATCAGAGTATGATTTTGATTAAATAACTCAAAAATTCGAGCAGGCTCCGTTTGAAATACACATTAAACTCAGCATACCGTGTCATCTGTACACTAGAGATGGCAATCAATCAGTTCACGATTTGTAAACCTGGCCAACAGCTCTCCTTAACACAGAGTAAAACAATAAATAATTTTGCGGTCAGACATACATTTATTTTTGAATGAATAATTGATTAAATGTACGTGTTTTAGGTAACCATTGTCTTTCCTTTACAGGTTTCTTTTCATCATTGAAGAGGGTTTTAACGAACAGAATATTGATCATCAACACTCTATCGTCTGTCTTCATGTACATGGCAGTGGATAATTTCGCAAGCTTTGAAGCCAAATACATGGAATCCGAATTCCACATCCCAGACATTGAAGAAGGGTTCAGCGATCCATGGACTTCGAGATTAATAAGAAACGTCCTCAAATTCCCTATCATTGCCCTCTGCATATTAATATCTGGTCTAGCCATCGCTCAATTTAAGCCCAGAACAACTCGCTTGGCTGGTTGGAATGTGTTTACGTCTTTAGTTGTTGCTTCTGTTTTCATCGGTTTCACATTCATAAGCTGCCCGAAGGATAAACTAACAGGAGAAAGTAGAGACGAAGTGTTAATCAAAGACTGCAGTCGCTGGTGTAATTGCGATAACAGTGCTAAATTTGACCCAGTTTGCACTGTGAATGGACAATATACTTACTATAACCCGTGCCAAGCTGGATGTAGCCAAAGTAAATACGCAAATAACGTTAGGTAAGTGCTCCTTGAAGGATTATTTGGTCATAAAACACAATTACATTTATGTGATATAATTGCAAAATAATCAATCCGAATGTTCCACGCTCGAACCAGATCGCCGTCTCTTTTGCCAATTAATGACTATATTCATATTGGAAGGAGTTGGTTTATCACACAAATCTTAACCGTTTCACAGCATTGTCAATATGTAAACAGAAGCCATTTTTTGTTGTATAACGACTATCTTTAGCCTATGAAAGAATTTTATCGTTGTTACAATGTAACAATCCATACCCTCATTATCTTGCTAAAACTAATAAGTTTCCACCCCAGTATTTTATTGGGCTCATTTTTGTACAATTAATGTACATAAGATCTCAACTAATTGTATTTTTCAATTCAGATTTTACAGTAACTGTAGCTGCAGCACCATCAATAACCAACCAATGGACCCCGAATCAAAAGTAGCTACGTTAGGTGCATGCAATAATGAGAAATGTGCAATGCACTGGAGACTGTTTCAAGGATTGAGCGTGTTCGCAGCTTCCTTGCTTGGTAAAACATATAGAAAATCGTATATTGTTTTAAGATTTGGTGTTTTATGATTAAGTTTCAAAAGTGTGTGAATTTATTTTCCAGCAACTGGATATGTGGGGAACTTGCTCATTACTCTGAGAGCCGTGCTTCCTTCAGACAAGGCTTTGGCAATAGCTTATGATTTGTGCATGGCAGGAATACTAGTGCATGTTCCGGGCAAAATTGTTTATAACGTTATATCAGGTAAGAAGAAAATAATATACATTTTCCTTTTATATTAAAATACCACATGAGTCCAGTCATGCACGAGTATTATTCATCTCGTTAAATCACTCACTTATTTCATGAATTATATTGTCAGAATCTTTCAGCTTTCGATTTAAACCTAAAATTGATTCGTTTCTTTTGTTTTATTTTGTTCTCCTTATATATATAATCATAATTTAAAGCGCACTTGAGGTGATCCTTCACAAAAAACCGTTCTAAAGAAATAAACTGCCGGCCTCCGTGGTCCATGACTGCCTCCATGGTCGAGGGGTGAGGCTCTCGACTACGAATCTGAAGGTTGCGGGTTCATTCCCGGCATGCACAAGTGAATTTAATTTAATTAATTTGTTCTGTTTCACAATTAATTACGTTATAAATAATGTATAGTATATTTGCGCACGTTCCAGAGTGGAAGATACTCTCAGTATAGCCCTGGTGAAAGACCACCATTCAGAATTGAAACGTTTCTTAGAATGACTTTTGGCCGTGTTTGGCGACCAGGTCTGAATAGTCAGGTATTTCCATACCTTCCTTTTCACCTTCTCTTTCCCCTCCCCAATACCTTCAGCCTCACAACATTCCCCAATTGGGGATTCCATAGTCTCACTGGCTCTCTAGAAAGTTGGGAGCAGTTGGGACTCTTGTGCGGTATTCATATAAGAAACTCTTATTATTATTAATGAAATCAAGTGAAATGGTATAAGCAACTTATCGGAATGAAAAACATATTAGAGATTTACCGTATTTAAATTTTCCATTATTTTTTTATAATTCAATGTACTCGTATTATGTGAACTTACGGCCGAGGGTATTTTTATAAAATAGGCTTAGCCCGATCAAATACGTTGTCTTAACCAAAAGATTGACGTACTTAATTAGAATTCGATCGGAATTTAATGTTATTTTTTTTATCTTCAGATGCAACGTGCCAGTATATTAGCAAAGACAAAAAAACGTGTAGTCTCCATAACGACAAGTTTGGAGAAATCCTCACCTTACTGACAGCCGCCCTACTCCTGGTGTCTATACTGCTGGACTGTCTCGTTCTCTACTTCGTCAAGGACTTGGAGATCTTTGACGCTAATGACAAAGCCTACAGTTTACAGAGAAATCCCTCTGTGAGAGAAGATTTCAGTAGACCAGCGAGCGTGCAGCCGATGTCTGAATCTTCCACCTTGGAACAGAGAAGACCCCCGCGACCGAGGAGTTCTGTCAGACACCTCAGTGTTGAGGAGGAACCCCTGACCGCTCAACACAACTCTTTAGAACTCGATACAAGGCCGTCACCGAGAATGTCTTTCCAACCGCAAGGGTCGGATGGCAGACCTTTGAGTAATCAAAACGCCCAGAGAGATTTGATACAAGAGTTCAGGCAACTGAAATCTACCCAAATATAAATGCTAGTGTATTTGCGAAGAATCATAAATTAGACTTTTAAGTGACTTTTACGTTTTACAGTTGACAATCTGATAACGTGTTCTTGTATTTACATTAACAACCACATGTTATGTAATTTGAGTGTAAATTTACATGAATTATATAACGAGTGGATTCTTATTGACTAATCATGTACTTATTAAATGAAAAAGCGTCACTATGCAGTTATTAAATTGTATTTTTGTTCGTATTATAAAAAATAATTTATCTTTATTGCTACATCTGCTCTCGTTTTGCAACACTTTGTCCAATTTCTTGCAAATCCCTGGCTTCGTCGCTTTCTTCACAATTTTCAATCTTTTCATTTTTATCATTTCCACTTTCAAGTTTGTTATTTTTTTCCGCCATTTCTAACGGATCACCAAACATGTTTAAGTCTTTAACATTAAACCAGATTAGAAAATCAAAGAATAAGCCTATGCAAAAGAAGATAGCTGCGTTATAGTTTAGTCTTTTCCGTAGCAAGGCGGCGTTGTAGAGCCAGCAGTTGCCATTATCTGTGCAGGTTTTACCCCAAACCAGGCACGTAGAGTCTGCAAACAAAACGAATATTTAAATGTAACAACATATAGAGCAAAAAACTATTCATTTTAATATGGGACTCATAATATTTTACAAACCAAAAACTGTCATCTTAGGAATAAGGAGCAAACAAACGTATATTAGATGTTCACAATATTTCAATTTTCGAAGTAAGTGTATGCATCAAGTTGACAACATTCTTCTAAAAATATATTTATCGTACAAAATAGGTTAATATGTTTATTTTCTAGGTGAATCTGAGTGTAGGCACTAGTCTAGATTAATAAAAGTTGCTATTTCTAACTTTTTCACTGTATACATAGCATTCTATATCATGCTGCATACAGCAGATATTTGTATTATTAGCAGGGGCGGTTCGTGACTTTTTAGTGTACTGGAATGCTAATATTGAAAAAACGACATTATTGATGTAGCCAAAAACGATTTTTTTTAATAATTAAAAAAAAAATTGTAAATGTTTTTGCTAGGGAATTCAATTTGGTCAATTGAACCCTCTAACTTAAAAATCTTCAAACAAAAAATTTAAAAAAAAAGTCTGGCTGCAATAACATCAAGTTTGCAGTTTTTTTCAATCTTAGCACTCTAGTACACCAAGATGTCACGAGCCGCCCCTGATTTTTAGTATTTCTAGACTTTTTCCCGTTGCATCCAATCGAGGTAATTAAATTTTATTATTATTCCCAAATATAAATTAATAATATTCCTTATTAATTCATTAATAATTTTATTTTATGATTAGGAAATATTTTGTATAAACCATATTTCATATAAATATCAACATGTTTCCAAACCAATGGTCCCCTCGTCAGGATACAAAAAAAAGAATAACAGAAGCATAGAAAAAAATAAAAAAACGGTGGTCAGGAATGAAAATAGAACAAAACAAATTATTAGTGTTTTATAATAATTTTGTTTAATTGAACAATTATTTTTTTTAATTATTGCCCAATTATTTACCTTGTCTTATTCACTTTTTGTTAATTTTTGCACGTTTTAATAATTTTTCTATGATCATGTTATTATTTTTAGCATGCATTGTATCCTGACGAGGGAACCATTGGTTCCGAAACATTTTGATATTTCTTAATTAAATATGGTTTTTCCAAATTATTTCATGAAATGAAATAATTTGGAAAAACCGTAATTAAAGAAATAAAAACCTTAATTAAAGAAGTAAAAAAATTATACGTACAAATTGATACATGAAATTTCTTTATTATACCCTATTTTTTAATCATTAGGTATTAGTTAGGTACCCACAATATGATAATTTTATTTTACTTTGCTTTATTATTCCTAAATATTAAATCATATTATTGGGTTTTATACTTAAAAAGCGTATGTTTTTTATTCTTAAATTTAATCATAATTTAAGACCTTTGATTTCGTATTTTATTTTAATTTGTAGGTTTTTATTTATCCATAATTTGATATTATTATAATGTACATAACATTATACATCTATAAAAAGTATGTTAATATGCAACCAATGCATCTGTATGAAAAAAAAAAAAAAAACAGAAGAATGAAAATATCTATATGCTCGTACAATATAGGTGCCAACGTATTTTTTTATAAGTTCGCGGACGGACGAACGCACGACAGATATTATGTCGTTTAAATTCAATTGTTTATTATCTTTTATTTTTAAAAATGGCCTAAAAAGAGAAGAAAAATGTTACAATGCATCGGAAGGTACCTACATAATCGCTTGTTAATATTAATTCAAACTCGAATGATTCGTATTAAAACCTCCTAATTTGTTTTCGAAAGTCTTCATTTAGAATATGCAGTGGGTGGACATTACATTAGAACCGGCGGTTTTTTTTTTCATTTATCAAATTTGGATATTTTTTCGAGCAAAAATCGATAGTGCAATTATAAGTTTATGATTTCATTCAAAGGTTATTGATTAATAAAATTAATACAAAAAATCACAACACTTTACACATTTAGTAAGTACTATAAAAATGAATTATTAATAGTTAGTTACACCGCCTTTATTGGCAATCGCGGCTTCATTACGCCGTCGTATGGTATCAGATCTTGATAACTTTTTTCTATAAGATCTTGCTTGCTGGAATTGCCAAATTACAGAAAATATAATAGGTTTACTTGGAATAGAATGCAATCGTAACATAATAAAATATAATGTCATTTTAAAGTATTCGTTTGTGAATTTAAAAAAATTCTCTTCATACGATTGTAAAAAAAGTGTGTGGTCGTAATGTTATGGCCACCAACTGTAGGTACACTATAGCAGGTGGTTGAACCACTAACTAACGTATACAAAGTAGTCCCCGAATTTTATTTGCTTGTAATATCTCTCAACTTTAAGTGAAAACATACGTAAACAATAATGCCGAATTGCATGTGGTGTTATTTTACATTGTTACAGAGTGATATTTTGAAAATCACCGCTCAAACTATATGGAATCCAAGGAAATGTCTACCTTACAAAATGCGAAATGTATAAAAAAAGTCGTTCAAATTCGAATGATTTGAAAGATTAATGAACTTCGAGATCACACACATACGGTTCACGCGGTAATCGCCCAATTGTAGAGCGAGATGTGGGAGTACGCGAGTCGAAATCGAAAGACTTGAAAAATAACTCCGCCGATAAAATTATGTTATTAATATATAGATTTTTTTTAAATACGTAACAACGTAATTAATAGATGTACTCATATGTATGTGTGACTCTTTTTTCCAATATAATCGTCAATTTTGTAAACATTCTTTACCTGTGTATGAAAGGGAATTATAAATTGTATTGAACATACTGGTATAATCATCCTTATTATCTAGGAATGTTTACATGTACTATCTAATGCATCTTTTTTTAACGTTTTTAAGATAATTGAATTTGCATTCCACTAATAAATCACGAAATAATACTTTGTAAAGAAGAACTCTTCAACAACTCATGAAAAGGTTTTCAGTTTCATTTTCAAAACAAGAGTATTTTATATTACACAACGATGTTACAATAAAAAAAAACGAAATATCAGAATAATAAATAGAAACTTACCCATGATGTAGCCAAAGTAAATTGGAGAAGGAATGAAGCCAAACAGACTAATTGCCGTCATTCCTATACCCAGCGAAACCGTTTTATCTCGGTCTTCCACACACCTAAACACACGAAATTAAATGATACAGGCATTCTAAATAAGCCAAAGCAATATAAGAGTAGTTTTATTGTGATAGGTTTTTGGGTTATTAAGTCATGTTGCGTTTGCTTCTCATTTTTCCAACGTTTCAGATAACCTTGCAGTTTCTATCTATTCGTAACCAGGGAATATTTGTCTTTCTTAAAAAAAAAAGATTTATTGCCACCCTTAATCCTCTTTTCTGTGGTTTTCGGCGTAAAGCATCAGTTTTGGAATAACCATACAATACCGGACACCTCGAAGTTAAAGGCTCAAGTGTTTCAGTTTTCCTCAATCTACACATTTGTTCTGATGATGGACATCCTAAGACTGTCTGAAACGTTAGCTAAAGAAGGAGAAAGCACACAAGCTTAATTACCCAAAAACCGAGCAATTTTATTTAGAGAGGTTTATTTCATTGTTGTTTACGTACCTCACACTGAGGAGGAAATTGGTGACTCTTCCCATAGCTCCAAAGAATTTGAGGGTGCAAACTATGACCAAGAAGAATATGAAGTGTCGCAGGCAATCCACGTCACATGGACCAGAGAAGGCTGACCCCCCGATGTATGAATTTTCACCGGGCACATAGTCTTCCATGATGAGAGATGTAGAGTTGGTTTGAATGCATGAACAATTTGTGTAAACCTGGAAAACATTTTTGAAATATTTGAATATAACTTAAGGTATTTAAGTTGTGTATTATGGGTAAAATCAGAGGCGGTTCCACTAGTGGAATAGAAGCATTTTGATATGTTGACCTCAAAATTAGCCATTGAAAGCTAGTCACGGGTAGATACAGAGTTCTGATCTAAATGAGGTGGCATTCCTTCCCGTCATCGAAAATTCTTTAAAAAAATACATTTTCATTAAATCATCGAAATCATTGAAATGTATGACTTAGAAGTTAAATCATCATACAATATAAGACATACTCGTACAATGAGTTATTTACAAGGAGGTCTGTATACACAAGGCCTATCAGTATGTAAAGTTCATAGTACAAGTAGATTGTCATATATGCTCGCTTCAGTATTAATTATATTGATTCTAAGGTACTTGTTTGCTGCTGTAACGACTTATTTGGAGAATGATAACTTGCCCATGATTTATTAGAATAATATTAATTACTCACTGGCTTCCCATTATCTCCGCTGTACTGCTGTGTGCAGCCAGCGTGACAAGCCGAAATGAATGTTTCCTTGCCCTCCATGGAACATACGGGAGAGAACTTGACATAGTCGCACTTGCAGTCTGCGTTACACGACATATTGTTGTTAATCCTGGAACATATTTACAAAATGGTAAAGGTATACTGCAGAATAATGGGAATGTCGTCATTCCCGACAGCCGACCAATTAAAAATGGTACATGACTGTAATACGAACGCAAAATTCAATCGAAAATATAAGTGCAACCTTTTGCGAGGCTGTATCGACATGCTCACGCATCGTGCATACCCCTACCAACCTAACCCTACCCTAGATGGAGCATATGTGGTGATCGACCAAGTAGGATCAGAGAAAAAAGAAGAGGAACGCTATTGGGTTAGATTAGTCGAGGTTGCGGGCAATGAAAAAGTGTGTCGATACGGCCACGCAAGACATACAGGTTTTTTCGATCTTGTTATTTTTTTTTACAGTAACTCTACTAAATAATTTCCTTCAAGGCCTAGGCTATATTTGGGGATGCTGTGTGGAGGGTCTTTTAGAGGATAGGAAGGAGTGAACCTGGGTCTTGAAGAAACCAGTGTTGTAGGAGGGAGGAAATGCAGTGGCCAGCAAATCATTCCACAGCCGCGCTGTTGAATACATGAACGAGTCGTAGAAGCGACTCGTTCTCATGTGACAAATGTCAACCATGTACAAACGTTGGGCGCGCGTTTGTCGTGTTTCCCGACTGTGCACTGGTGCCGAAGGGATTAATGATGCTAGTTTTTCAGAGCATCTTGAAATACCGGTAGAACAAGGACAGCATTCCCACCTGACGTCTGTGGTCCATACGTTGCAATTTTTATACGTCTATATAATAGTAATGTATCATTAAAATAGTTACATAACCGTTTGTCAGATGTGGTACGAACAATTGAAAAATCAAAAATACAAAAGATGTGTAATATGGTAGATTACTTACTCTCCGTTGGAAAACATGGGCATTTGTTCATCTACTGCTGTACACCCGAGGGAAGAGTATCCAAGAATTCCCAGGAGCGTGATAAGTCCAATGATGGTGTTCCACAAGGCCATGTACTTAGCCCTGGGCTTGTACCTCTGCAGAATTACTCCGGAGATGAGAACCCCGAGCGCTGAGAAGACCAGACCGACTGTGCCAGTGACCAGGCTGGACACGGAGGCTGACTGGCGGTACTGGGTCTCAATGTACTTGGGAAGAAATATCCAGTAAGGAGTGTATCCGAATACGTATGCGATAGAAGCAAGCTGATTGTAATTGTAGATGGAATTCGTCATAAGTCTTTTCACAGTTGCCATCATGTCTATGAAAAATATAAAACGAATACATTACATATAGAAGAAATTATTAATCGTAATGTGGACAATAAAATGTGTCAATAAATTTATGAATTCCTTTTAAGAATCTTATCACGTAATTGAAAACACTGCCATACTTGAACGAGGATAAGACTATTCAAAATATAACCCTTCTTCATTTTTATTTCATTACCTGTATTTTGTTCATGAATCGCTTCCGTTCATATATGTCATGTAAATGAGTTTGTGTATTTGGGAAGTAAGTTTACGAGGGATGGTAAGGCTGATAGGGAGATTGGAAGAAGGGTAAATGCAGGAAACTTCATTACTGAAGGACTGAACGCCATTGGCACTAATAAAGATTTGTCCAATGTAGCAAAGCTAATATTCCATAATGGAGTACTGATTCCAACCCTGATGTATGGCAGTGAGGTACGGAACTATCACATACTGAATTCTGTCGAAATGAGATCCCCTCTTTACCTGCCCTTGCCGAGAAACGGTGTCATGAGTTAGTCAAAACGCGTTGTAAACGAAAGGGGATACAAAACGTGAATAATTTACACACTCATCTTTTATGTAATTTGTGTATTATAACTGAGTTTAATAACTGGATTGTTCTTGGGTAAGTGTGAACATCTGTAAAAACCCAGTATAAATGAATCACAATATAATACAATTTTTATGTCATAAATAAGGTCAATGGATGCGTTATTACCGGACTGTTGTGGCAGAAAATTTTCCATGTGGCTATCTGCAAGAAATCAACTCATAACCTAATAACAAACAATTCCCTTCTTAAAAAGTGTGATTAAAATACATAATTTTTCATTTGGTTTTTGAAGACTTACCCTTCATGGAAGGCTTTATAAACTCCTCCACCTTCGTCTCCTTGCTCTTCTGCCTCAAGAGCTGTTTTCTAGCAGCCGCCCTCGGCAGCTCCTTGGGCAGCATGAGCAGCAATGTGGAGAAGAGGGTCAGCAGGGCGCCCATGAGCAGCCAGCCCACCCACCAGGCGCCCAGCCACCGGGGATCCGAGTTGTCGATGGTCGGAGTCAGGCCCGGTGAGATGTACATCCTGAGGAATATGGACACGAGGGCATACCCGACCGTCGGACCCATTGTTCTGATGAAGAATGTGAAACCTGGAATAAGTCAAAACATTTAATGAAAAATGATGGACGGAATTTAGACGGTTTATTTACTAGTTATTTACTAGACGGAATTAAGACTCCATCAGTATTTCACTAGTATTAGGTATAGTCTAAAATTACGCTTTTCTTCAAACATTCTCAGTTCAAGAAAAAACAATTTGGACTTACAACTACTAGATGTGCGATTTAGTATTTATTTAGTGATAACTAACCTTTTGTCTTACAAAAATATATTTAAAAAAAAACACGACCAAATATTAATGTTTGTAGATTCCCATTTTAAATGTAACACTTTATTTACTTATTTTCAAAGAGAGACCATTTAAAAAAAAAACTGAATTTGGTTATCTGTATTTGTTTATGGTAACCCTAGCCGTATAAAGTAATGCGTGGAACAATTCAATTTTTGTTGGAAATCTCATGTTAAAGATTACATGTTAAGAAATAATACTAACTTATGATAGCTGGAGACTTTGACTTCTTGATGTTGTCATCCATGTAAGAGTATCCCAAACTGTAATACAACGTGCCCCCGATACCAGAGATGAGCTGGGCCGCAAACCAAATTGCTAACGGCGCGATGGATACTTCGCTCAAATCACATTCAAGATTACCTACAAAATGAACAAAAAATATTTTTTCTCTGTTGCCAATGTTCCGCCGTGATGAAAAGCCATATTGCGGAATCAGGAGACATCTCTAAATAATGACAACCCTTTTGAACGCCATTATAGGAACCGGACTACTGCAAAATAAATTATTGAAAAATGGGACATAGCACAACTGGTCTATGGTCGGGGTCTTGGAAAGATAAATTAATTATTTTTATAAACAATAATTATTACCCTGAAACACTCATCCAAATTGAAAAAACCTTCCGAGAAAAGATAAATGTCGCCGACAGGACTCGAACCTGCAACCTTCTAATATCCGGTCAGATGCTTTACCGTTGAGCTACGTCGGCTTATCGCAAACCCGCCAAGTTAATCAATATATACTAGTGTTTCATTCAATAATTACTGTTTTTATTATATTTCATGTATCTTTTCTCGGAAGGTTTTTTCAATTTGGATGAGTGTTTCAGGCTAATAATTATTGTTTATAAAAATAATTGTTACCCTTTGCGCTATGCACAAAAATCTTGTCTTAAAAACTTAAATTAATTACAACAATGTTATCTATAAAACTCGTATCACATTTTACGGTACATAATATGGAAGTTTGAGGTTTTAAATAAAAAAACACATTCATTGTGTCAATCTTTGCAAACCTTTTCTTTTGCAGGGGTAAGTGTAAAGGTTACTATATATTTAATTGATAATGACAATGAAATAAATATGTCAACATTTCAACTGATGAACATTGTTTTCTCACCCGCGTAGTTGCAGAGATGTTTGTTTTTCAGTATTTCCGTAAAATTTTTAGACGAATCGTATTGATAGTCATCTCCGTACTCATACGTCAGTTGAAGTGCATCTTCCCCGGGTCCAAACAGAAAGTGTGGAAGAGCATTTAGAAAGCAGAAGATGGCCACGGTGAATATACCAAAAGCGAGCCATCTCGGCCGGTGTCCTCTGCCTGCATAGTAGCTCAGAATGACCGCCCCGAATAATTGTGTCAGATCATTCCCGATAGATATTATACCTGGAAAGCATAAAGTAATTGAATAAGACGTCAACATTTTGAAGGTTAAGAATTTTAGCGTGTGTTTCTGATCCAAGATTAAAACCAACAAAAGAAACGGTTTTTTTTTTTAAATACGAACAAAATTTCTCAGAAATAATCTAATTAGGAAACTAAAATAAATGACAGTTCAAAGTCGTTTCTATAATTTCCTCGTCATTATTAATAAATGAATTAAAAAATATACTTTGAACTCATCACTTTATTAATATACACAGATATCGGCATGTTTCGAAAGCGATGCTTTCTTCATTAGAAATATATATTATTAATAATAATGTCAAGTATAGAATATTCTTCATGTTTTAAATAGTTACTTAAAAATTTGATCAAAGAGATTTTTTTTAAACAATGATAATATTTTTTTATTCCAGGATGTGCGGAAGTTAGTGCAATCCCAAACGTCCCATAGAGAGTGTAAATATATAATATGTATAAACTAACTAACTAACTAACTAACCATCACGCCGTTTCTCCGCAGGGGTAGGCAGAGAGGACGGACCGCCAAACAACTCGATCTTGGCATACACTTCTTGCTTTTTTCACATTCATACATCGTCTCATACAATCTCTTCTATTATTCCGACTTCTGACATGGCCCGACTCAAGTATTTGATTCACTTGATCGTGCCATGTCTTCCTCGGACGTCCCCGGCTTCTTCTTCCATTCACAATCGCGTAATACATTCTTCTTACACTCCTTTCTTCGTTCATTCGCTCCACATGCCCAAACCGTTGTTCTACCGGTATTTTAATGGAAGATGCTCCGAGGAACTAGCGTCATTGATCCCTTCGGCACCGGTGCATAGTCGGGAAACACGCCAAACGCGCGCCCAACATTTGCACACGGTTGACATTTGTCACATGAGAACGGGTCGCTTCTACGACTCGTTCTTGTGTTCAACAGCTCGGCTGTGGAATGATCTGCCGGCCTCTGTGTTTCCTCCATCCTATAACATGGGTCTCTTCAAGACCCAAGTTCACTCCTTCCTATCCTCTAAAAGACCCTCCACATAGCATCCCCAAAGATGATATACGCCTTGAGGGAAATTATTTCCTTCTTGGTGTCCTACGTGGAGTTACTGTAAAAAAAAAACAACCATCTAAGCGTCCCTTTCTTAATCTTACTCATTACGCTTACATCAGCCTTGCATTCTTTACGAATATATACAAGTAATGACATAAATAAGAATAGAAAATATAATTTGAAAAAAAATAATAGAGCTGTAGAAAAAAAGAAATAATAAATTAACTGAGGTGATTTTTCACAAAAAAAACAGCGCTATACAAGTAATCTAATTATTATTATTATTATTTACAATAAATATAATTTTAAAAAAAGTCATAAATTTGACGCTTCTATTTTGTTGATGATCTGTCGTATTGCAAATTATTGGGGCCAAAATCTTATTCCAATTTGCTTCGATACATGTTATTCCATGACGAGGACGTTTTTGGAGTTGATACATTTTAACAATATTTCTAGTATTCTATATATTCCTGATGAAGAAAGCATCGCTTTCGAAACATGCAGATATCTGAATGTGGTGAATACAAAGTATATTTTTTAATTCATTTACCCAAGTCGTTTTACCTGAAATACCATCTTAAAATTCTAGTGCTATGAAGAAAATCTGCCATATTAATAGTAATCCAAAAAATGTGTTTTTCAATTTTTAATATTTTCTAATATGATAAAATAGTAAAAAATTCTAACTATTAATATAGATAAGACAAAAAATAACAGCTCCCGAAAAAAGAACTGCGCTCTAAATCCGTATAGTCCAAATCCATAAACGATTCAAAATTTGACATACAAAATGTGAGCATTAATACTCCAAAATAACAACAACAAAAATAAATGGAATTATCGAGCAGACATTCATTTATCTAGTACCTACTCTATATCTACTACCTACCTACCTACTCGTATATCCCAACAAACATTGACAAAAATACTGTTTAAAATTTTTACTCACCCATTGTCTTACTAGGAATTTTAAATCTTTTCTCCATCGTTGTGATGGTTCCACTGAAATAAGCATATGTCGCGGAAAAAAACATTCCGGAGATCCCATATAATAACACGAACATCTTCTTATTGGCAAACTTTTGTAGAAGGGGTCCTTTGAATAGCCAGATTCCACATGACGTGTCTTCTGTGATGGGCATTTCTTTATAAAAACTATCTAATTCCTCCTTCAACATTTTTTCCTCTTCATCTTTATTTGTTGATATTTTCCGGGAAACTCCTTTCTTCGCAATTGAATTCATTTCTGTCATTTCCACTAACAGTTCTTACTTTTCTCGCTCGAAGCAATGGAACAATGTTCACTTTATAAATAACTATCACTTGTTCACTGTTAACATCTAAATTGTCATATCATGAATATTTTCAGAAAATCAATCAACTGGTGTTTCCTGGAGGTTTCGTCGGCCTCAGCTTACGATTGAGGTCCAACTGAGGAACGAATTGACTGAGCGATACACTTAATACACGCCATCTTCATGCCAAGTCACTACCGATAACAGAAGAGATAGATAACCTGTACAAATACGCATAGCTTTTAAAATAATACGAATAACAGTTAAACACGAATCAAAACCGTAGGGGTGAAATTAGGAATGAATTTTATTTTTATTTATATGTTATACCACACAAGAGTCCCAACTGCTCCCAACCGTCTGGAGCCAGTGAGACTATGGTATTCCCAATTGGGGTATGTTGTGAGGCTGAAGGTATCGAGGAGACGAAGGAGATGGAGAAGATGGAAGGTGGGGAAAGCACCTGGCTATTCAGACCTGGTCACCAAACACGGCTAAAGCCATTTCAAGGAAAGTTTCGATTCTGAATGGTAGTCTTTCACCTGGGCAATACTGATAGTATCCACCACTCTGGAATGAAAACATTGTGAAATAACACAATTTAATAAAATAAATTTCAATGCGGGTGCCGGGATTTGAACCCGCGACCTCCAGATTCGTCGCAGAGGATCGTAACCACTCAACCACTGAGACCGTCAATTGTAACCGTATCGATTGTGTGTTAATAATATTACCATTACAATTGGATTTCCATCATTCAGCATTCAAAATGATAAAATAAACGGTATGATGTTTTAGTATTGAGTGACTTCGTGGACTTTGTGGCGCACTAATTACAAATGTATGGAAACTTCCCTTTACTGAGATTATAAACCTGTTTCATTAATACTCGTAAATCATCATTGGTGGACAATCGGAATGAAGTTAAATTTTGATCAGATTTTGGAAGAAATTCCATAGCAAAATGAACACGGTGAAGGTTAACGGAGGCATTTAAATTCATGTCAATGAAATTAAAAAGCTTGATGTCTTTGCTAAGTGTCCCTGATAAGAGGCTTCGTACAGAGACGCTGCTGAATTATATTAGTTTACAATCATAGACGTTTCACTTCGCTCTGATGCGTTATCTGTAAATTATGGATGTACAAATAAAATTTTACTAAAAAAAGAAAAGTTCTTTGTTTTTAACCACTTTATAAAATTGATACATTTGTCGACTTGTTTCGGTTAATCTTAACCTTTCTCAGGACCGTAATCGTATAAACTGTGGGTGTTAAGTAACATACCTGACTTACTTTAGCAGTGATTACTGACTTTATTTGGAGTAAAAAATATAAATAAAATTTTGTTTTCTGGCAATTTTTTTTCTAAAAACATTAAAAAAAATTGTAGGTATTTGATAGGTGGGTCGAGGTGGGGGGTTGGGCGGTTTCTCGACTGAGTGAACAATGATGACATGTGAAAAAAAATTTGTTGCATTTGAAAAAAAACTACTAGTTAAAGTAAGTCAGTTACGTCTCTTATATAATATAATAGGATTACAGTCCTGAGACAGATTAAGATTAACCGAAACCGGTCGACAAGTGCATAAATTCAATAAAGTTTTTTAAAATAAAGACATATTTTTCATTTGAGAACAATGTCAAGCCACAAAGTGATTGCTTTCTTCTATAAAAAAAATGTTGTCTGCAATTCAAGCATTTCTCGAAATATCTCAAGGAAAGAGACGCGTCAAATTAATTCATTTGAAATATTATACATACATAATATCTACTGATCGTCCAGCTAATATTAAAAAACTCATTCTGCCGATGAACAATTCATTTTCACTGTCGGACACGATTTTTTCACGCTTTGCTTGGGAAACTATTATAAAAAACTGTACATTTTCACGCTCATGTCAAAAACTTAACTTCTCTTATATTTAGATCACAGAAAAGGACGCCAGATGACTGTATACGGCAAAAGCAGACTTAAAACGTGCCCACGCGCTAAACACTGGTCGGAGGCTGGGTCGAACTTCCATTGACTTCTGGTGTTTCATTTAAGCCAATGTTAATTGGAAAATATGCCATTTCCTTCGACGGTTTAGCAACGTGAAGCATCTCCAGTCAAGATTTGGAGGACAACTGATGGTCAGATATTCCATTGACTTCATATTCCAGGCTTTGGTCGACTGGGGAATGAAAACTAAACAAGCAATGTTTTCTTCTTGTGCCGATGTATGGCTGTGCGTTGTGCCTGTTGTACAATTGTTACATGATTTCATAGGGTTGGCAGTTTGACATTAACCCATCCTCGCCGGTGCTGTCAACTGATTTGACATGTTTCTAATTATATAAATATCTCTGTAAATATATAAATAATCACGAGTTCATGTTTTAGACGTTCCTCAGCAATACATTTATGTATTGGATAAAATAATTAAAACATATTATAAACATGTATTTATCAAACGCAACAGAAAAAAATCAGGAAAAAATTATTTAATGTAGGTATACGTGCATCTTCATGCGTTGATAACTTGCCGAAGAATGCGGTAGTGAGCGAGGGGAATTGGAAGTTTCGCTCACCATGCAACGATGCGCAGTCGTCAGTAGTAACCGGCGTTCTGCGGCTGTAACGGACGTATCATGCGTTTTATGCGGGATCGATATTTATTTCTCGTTTTCAACATGTACTACTCAAAAATGATTTACATAATTTTATAAGTAATAAATGTAAATTAATCATTTTTGTCCAACTTATACATGACAAATTTATAAATGTGTACCCTGTATACTGAGTGTACAGCGCCGAAGCTCGGGGGATTTTCTAACACCTAATTAAATATGAACTTGGATAGTGATTAAGCAAATAAATAGAAACAATTAATTTTATATATCGACTTCTACAAAGCAAGCCCATAGTTAGAATGCAATGTTTTTTTTAATTAATAAAATATATCGCATATTCATAACTATGACTGAAAAAAGTACCGGTGGTAGGTACTGCTCTTGTATTTCAAATGTGTTATAACGAGCGTAGGCAAACACATAAATAAAGTATAAAAATAAATATTAACAGTTTTGAGACCCTGCGATTCAAAGCAGTCCCTTTCCAGGAAATACCGCAGGCAATCAATGCAGTAACATTATAGCATTATCGCATTAGCATAATCAAAATTTATTTCAAACTATTTTCCCTAAGTT
This sequence comes from Halesus radiatus, assembly GCA_022606495.2. Taxonomy (NCBI): domain Eukaryota; kingdom Metazoa; phylum Arthropoda; class Insecta; order Trichoptera; family Limnephilidae; genus Halesus; species Halesus radiatus. The sequence continues at coordinate 91,231 of JAHDVE020001993.1, read as the reverse complement.
GATTAATACGAGATGAAAATTAACCGTTCTTTGAAACGCTAAATTTTAAGCACGGTTATTTGTTGCTCTTTAAAAAAATACATTGAAACTCTTACCAATGCCCTATGCATTGTTTCGCAAATGTAGTGTACCCATATGAAACACGGCGTATATTGCGGTATAACTCCCGCAATACAAAATACGCAACTGAAATAAGATCTCGAAAATATTTTCACATTTAATTTTAGAACTTTGTCGGTATACTGACTTCGAAACGAAGCGTTCGGGTCAAAGAATATGTACATACATATATGACCGTGATTCAAATGAAATTATGAATTGTTAAATCGATTTACGAGTACATCGTTTAATTGAATTTAATTGTGCAACATACACATGTAATGCTCTTCAAAGCGTCTGAAAGATGTGCTGGTACTTGCCAAATCAAACCCACGTGTAGGTAAGTATTTTTTTGTAAATCTATAATACTTTATGGTGTATTTCGTTAATTACAGAACAGTAACAATCGCTATACAACAGAGGTCATAGATTTGGATTTAATCATAGTCAGTGATATCTACATAACACTTCTCCCTATCCCGATTCTGATATGGCTTTAGTATACAGAGCTGGAACAAAACTATGATAGTCTAATGAACATAATTGTGTTGGTTTACTTTTTGATGATGTTTCATTATTTTCTTTTATTAACCGTAACCATCGTTATTTTTTATTTACTGTCTCGTTTAATTTTTTTTTAATGTTTCCTCCCTCCATACAAGAAATCCTAAGACTTCGGTCTGGACCTATTGTCTTTGGGAATTCTGCGTGTGGGATAAGTACTATTAAGAAAACAGACCAAACCTGGGACCAATGTCGTGGGATGGAGGCAACACAAAGCTGGTAAATTATTCCGTACCACAGCTGTAAAAACCACCCGTTCCCATACGACCAATTTCAATCGTGGACAAATATTGGGCACGTGCTTCACTGAATATTAAATTGCCAGACTTTTACAATTGGGTTGTGAATCGAGGTCAAATTGATTTTAATTCCATTAAGAAGTGTGTTTACGTTACCAGAAATCATGAATCTACTCTGGATTAGCATTTTTAACATTATAATTCCAGAGTCAATTGGTGTGTGCTGTTTTTTACGCTTTGTGGTATTTGTTCGTGGATTAAGCCGCGCGGTCTACGGTCCGCAGTCCGCAGTCCGCAGTCCGCCCACTGTCCCCTGAAAGCTGGCTCCGGACCATTGGCTGACTGATGACGGCAGTAAGCGGTGAATTAGATGATTGCCGGAGAGGTACGGAGATGTCACTCAATGTGTTCGCGTTACTCACTACACAATGCGCATGTGTCCCACCTACTCTACTACTGATTATTGAGTTAGTACATTCCTACGTACTACACATAATACTGAGCTAGTAGCTTCCCGAACAGTATATACCAAATACTATAACTCTCACATTTGAAATACATTTAATTTATTTATTTCATACTTTAAAATACTGATTTCTGGTCTAGTAGATTCCTACGTAAGTACTGTAGCAACCTACTGGTACCCACTTACGGCCACCTGGCAAACGCTGATTCATATACAGGGGGTCTGTCGCAAAAGTATCGAGAAAAAAAAATTCAGACAATTTATTTCCAATAAACGTACAAACAATTAATATTCTTCAAAATACGCCCCTTGGGCATCAATCCACTTTTGGTAGCGTTTTTTCAACTCTTGGAAGGCACCCTGGAAGGCAGAAGACGGAAACCCCTTAAGGTACTGCGTCGAAGCGGTTTTCACCCCATCCAACGTCTCCAAATGGCGTCTCTTCAAGCTTCGCTACGGCGGTTGCGGCAGTGCGGAACTCCTGGAAGACGAGAGCTAAGTGTAAGTGTGTTTCGAACGCGGCGAATCCTTCAGAGCAACCGTTTAAGGATGGACACTCAGACTGTAACACCTCCCTCACTTTCGTGACGTTGTCATCAGTTTTGGAAGTTGACGGTCGTTCCACGCCCACATCGTCTTCAATTGATTCCCGGCCGTTTTGGAATTGTTTGTGCCACTCGTAAACCCTTGCCTGTAACATGGCTTCATCTCCAAAGGCTTTCCGAATCATGGCCAGGGTCTCGAAACCGGTTTTTTTCAGCCGAACGCAGAATTTGATGGCTGCCCGCTGCTCCAGCAAACGTTGTATCTTGATTTCCGACCGGACGACAAAACACACTTTGCGAGGATCACTGTGCTAGCACTACCGTTGCCCGGAGAGGATTAATTTGGTAGCGCGTTTGGTAGCTGCGACTCCCCTCTACCATCCTAACCACTCGGCGCATCCTTCTACAGGATTTTTTTTCTCGACTTTTACGACAGACCCTGTACATGCAGAAAATACAAGAACTTAAGAAATATTAGAAAATTAACTAGGTTATATAAACCTCGATCGTCTTGAGAAAATCGTTTTTTTCTCCTGTCCCGATCGTGTAACAACTTAACCTTTTTGTCCTCGCTTCAGTATTATGTAACACAATTAAGTATAACATAATAATCAATTTTAACTAATATAATACGAAAGCAAGTTCAGTGATCAATAAATATAATATTTGAACGACGTATAATGAATACTATACCAATAATATTCGGTGAGTGAGTTTAATTTTATAATTTGCACTAATTTATCAGACACCATGTGATCAAGAATATTAATTATTTAATACAACTAACAGGGATGTACTATTACCAATGGATACAATTTACTAAAACACTTGTCATTGAGCTATTAGGTTTAACTGTACTATAATAACACTGGTCTACTAGCTTCCTTCACACTTACAATACTGACTTCCTGACTATTAGATTCCTACATAGGTACTAAAACACTTTCAATTTACCTATTAGGTTTAACTATACTATAATAACACTGGCTAGTCTACTAGCTTCCTTCACACATAAATATTGAAATCAGGGCTAGTAGATTCCTACATAGGTACTAAAACACTTACCATTGAGCTATTAGATTTAATTATATTATAATAACACTGGCTAGTCTACTAGCTTCCTTCACACATAAATATTGACATCAGGGCTAGTAGATTCCTACATAGGTACTAAAACACTTGCCATTGAGCTATTAGATTTAACTATACTATAATAAGACTGGCTGGTCTACTAGCTTTCTTCACACTTACAATACTGACTTCTTGACTAGTAGATTCCTACTTAGGTACTAAAAAATTTGTCATTAAACTATTTTGTTAATGCCCTATAATAACCCTGGCTTGTCTACCAACTTCCTTCACACTTACAATACTGACTTCCTGGGTAGTGGATTCCTACGTAGGAACTAAAACACTTCCCATTGAGCTATTAGGTTTAAATATACTATAATAACACTGGCTGGTCTACTAGCTTCCAATACTGGCCTCGGAGCCGGTAGATTCCTATGTAGGTACTAAAACACTTCCCATTGAGCCATTGGGTTTAAATATACTATAATAACACTGGCTGTTCTACTAGCTTCCAATACTGGCTTCGGAGCCGGTAGATTCATATGTAGGTACTAAAATACTTCCCATTGAGCCATTGGGTTTAAATATAATATCATAACACTGATTTCTACTAGGTTCCTAAAAATTCTTCATACTTATTTACTGGTGTTGTTAGTACACACACTCGTAAGTTCCTTCATAGCACTGGCTCTTGAGCTAATAAAGACAGAATAATATCATAGCAGGGACCGGCTTTACTTCGTCTCCCCTTCAGAACAATATGTGTTTTATAGTAGGTATTTAGTATGTTTCATTCGTAGAACAGTTAAAGTTGTAGTTTAGCCAATTTTTTCGTTGTAATATTTAAAGAAATCAATTTTTATTTTATGTTGGTTGAAATGTGAAATATATGAGAGGCGATAGTACATCTCATTCGCAACTGGCAGGGGAATAAGGATGTATATTTTAATATACCTAAATTAACGTTAATTATCTAGGGCGTGTTTAACATGTTGGAAACTTAATAATACCCGGGCAGGGAGCGGTTTTCCATCGTCTCTCCTTCAGAACAATATGTGTTTTTTAGTAGGTATATAATATTTTAGTTAACGCCTCCATGGTCGAGGGGTAAGGTTCTTGACTACGAATCCGAAGGTCGCGGGTTCAAATCCCGGAGTGCGCAAGAAATTTTTATTTAATTAATTTGTGTTGTTTCACAATTAATTCATTTAAAAATAATATATAGTATATTTGCGCACGTTCCAGAGTGGAAGATACTCTCAGTATCGCCCTGGTGAAAAGCCACCATAAAGAATTGAAACGTTGCTTGAAATGGCTTTTAGCCGTGTTTGGTGACCAGATCTAAATAGGCAGGTATTTCCCCTTTTCCCCACCTTCCTCCCCCTCTTTTCCTTCTCCTCCCCGATACCTTCAGCCTCACAACGTTCCCCAATTGGGAATGCTATAGTATCACTGGCTCCAGACTGTTGGGAGCAGTTTGGGACTCTTGTGCGGTATTCGCATAAAAAAAACGCGGTATTGTTGTCTAAGAATTTAGAAAAATCGTTTTAGAATTCTGTGCATTTTATTGTAGACTTTCCTAAATACGCCTTTCCTTACCGAATGGCGATATTCATAAAATTAGTTTAAAAGGAGTGTGGCTGTCCCAGCGCGGCCGAAACGCAGCTGTGCAGGCAGCTGTAGAAGTAGTGAGAAGGACACGCGTAATAATAACGTAAAGGGAACAAGACGCGAGGACTGATGGAGAAAAACCCTATCTCACCATAATCCATTTTATGAGATAGAGAAAGAAGCTGTTTATGGCCCTGGGTTGGCTGATTAACCGGTAAGTTTTGATAATTTTATTGAAACCTCATGAAATGGTATACTAAAACTTTTAACGAAGTTTTTCTTAAAACAATATTTTAAAAATTCGCATCTCTCAGCGACTAATTAGAGCTCAGATTTGGTATTTACCTTCAGTTAACTGTTTTTTTAACGCTGGTATTTGGCCGATACCATTTAAACGTTCTTTATTACTGTAAAAAATTGAGAAAAATCAAAAAAATGTTTAGTTTTTTTTAATATTAATACCACACAAGAGTCTCAACTGCTCCCAACCGTCTGGAGCCAGTGAGACTATGGCATCCCCAATTGGGGTATGTTGTGAGGCTGAAGGTATTGGGGAGGGAAGGAGAAGGGTAGGAGGAAGGTGGTTAAATACCTGACTATTCAGATCTGGTCACCAAACACGGCTTAAAGCCATTTCAAGCAAAACATTTCTATTGTGAATGGTGGTCTTTCACCGGGGCGATACTAAGAGTATCTTCCACTCTGGAACGTGCGCAAATATACCATGTATTATTTTTAGATGAATTAATTGTGAAACAACACACATAAATTAAAAAAAAAATTACTTGGGATTTGAACCCGCGACCTTCGGATTCGTAGTCGAGAGCCTTACCCCTCGACCATGGAGGCCTGCGGACGTTTTATGAAAAAAATGTATAGTCGAATCTGCTACCAACGATCATAAAACTCAAAAAGATTTAGAAAATAAAATTGTCATTTTTTTTCCGTTTTAGACCTTCTTGAGTAACTGTTTTGAATTTTTCCACATTTCAATATTTCTTTTGCCATGCGGTTTGCATTGTTGCTGCTTATTTTAATAACGGTAATTCACTGTAGTGAATCGAACACAAAGTATAATTTGATGTTTCTTCAATACTTTTAATAGATCGCCAAATGCATTAATCTTTGTTGATGCTGAAAATATTATCAAATAATGTATAATTGCGGATGTGATATGAGTAAGTAACATTGTAATTCAAAAATACATCAACCTTTTTTTTTAATACAAATACTTTGCAATGAATTCAATTGCTTTAACGTAGATATCTATGACAAAATCTTTCAATCTGGAAGGCGGGTATGGGTACCACCTTGGGAATCACTCATTGGATAACCAACGCCTCTGCCATAGGTTATATGCCAAGTGGTTCGTAATGTTTGGTGATTTAGCAGGGGTGCCCAGGTTCATAGGATGAGGTTTGTCAAGGTCTTGGTGGTTGAGGGAGCCCCTTTGACCTCTCCAGTCGAATTCTCTCAACCCATCGCCTTGCACCGCAGTGGGATGTATTAGTGCGACCATCACTCTTGGACACACTGACACACAGATTCCTATCGACCCCTCATACGTTTTTTCCATCCCAGAACTTCTTCTCCTCCATTTCCTTAAAAAGACCCTTCACAGAGCATCCCCAAAGATGTCATAGGCCCTGAGGGAAATTATTTTCCTCAGGACCTCCCGTGTGCAGTTAACCTAAAAAAAAGAAAACAAATTTAATAAACCTAAAACTCGTAAGCTTCTTTAGCTTCAGAAACAAACAAAGAGATATTTCGGTTTTCCAAATAAGATTCACATAAAACTAATGAACCTTCTTGTTCTTTTAATAACCTAATGACACTCACTAAACAGGTTTTCAACAAAACCACAAAAAATTAATGAAACCACAAATACTTGCGTTACGTTAGTTGATGTCGATTCAAGTACGGCCATATGGATGATTCATTCCAAATCAATGACTGCCTAAGTAATTACTAATTAGTGATATGGAAACTAGACAAATAAACGTGTCTGTTGGTTGACTCCATTACGAAATGGGATGATATATCTAATTTGTGCGACCAAACACTCTTACACAACTGAGAGTACTTATACATACATAGGGCAAATAAATGGGGAGAAATTTTCTTTTACTTGTAAAGGGTCCATCAAAAAAGTGCAATTTATTTTTACCTAACTGGCAGGGGAATCAGAATGTATTTTCCATATGAGGCCGGGTTGTTGCATTCGTAGAACAGCTAAAGCTGTAGTTAAGTCATTTCAATATTTAGCCAAAACTTCATAGATTTAAGTTCGTTATAATATTAAAAGCAATTAATTTTTATTTTTTATTTAATGCTGATTGGAATGTGAAACATATGATAGGCAATAGTAAATCTCATTTTTAAATAACTGGCAGGGGAATAAGAATTTGTTTTCTAATATACCTAAATTAAAGTTAATTATGTTGGAAAATTTATTTTAAGTACCAGTTGTATTTATATTTTTAATCATTTGAGATAATATTAACAAATATAGTATCAAACATGAAACCGAAAACACAAAAAAAGAAAAAGGTAACGGCAGCAGCTGGGACTCGAACCCGGGACTCTTTGGTATATCCAGAACCTTGCGCTCTAATCCACTGAGCTAGGGCTACCCCATTCCGTTCCGTCTCCCTTATCGGTATCATACTTCGATTTCTAAGAACTGTCAATATCATCTTCAAATAATTAGTTCCTATATATTTTTGGTTGCTACCTTTTTATCATAACTATAAGATTCAACCCGAATTTATTTGCAATCATTAGATAGTGTCTCGGATATACCTATCCGATTTTTATTTATATGGGACATCTCTTGACTTTTTCTACAAGTCTAGGATTGATATTCTTTTTATTTTTATTTTTGTAACTCAACCTTATAACTTATAAATTGTCCCACATTTTCTTTTCTCTGTCTTTTCGGTTTCATTTTGGAGTTGTTAATATTATCTACAAACGATTAAAAATATATTACAATTAGGTTTATAAGCTTCCAAGTTTATAAGTTATTAAAAAAAGAGTTTTATTTGTATTATTGAATTGTTATAATAAATAAATATATTGAACTTTGTATTATTGTAATAACACAGATTTATCACCAAAGATACAAAAAGTAATGGTTTTTAAAAAAAAAAAAACTTTTGGTTATACATAAATACTTTGTAGTAAATTTTTCACAAAAACGGCACTATACAAATCATCCAATTATTATTATGATTATTATCAAATCAGAGCAGTGTGTAAACAACTAACAAATCAAACAGATATAGAATTTACGCGTACATAAAAGGTAAGACATTAAGCCAGGGGAGAAGTCATACTAGTAATACAGTAATACCTATGCTGTAGGCTTCGGAGTCATGAATGAATATATTTATGGTTCATATGAGTACAAAGTATGTATTGTATTTCGTAAAATATCATTTTCCTCCGTCATTCAGTCGCTGGCGAAAGTACTTTTGTGTGATTATTTGGAATGTTCGTCTCCTTAATTTCTAGTTTACTTTCTGTCTGCGTAAGTGTCAACGCGTCATCGAAAATATTAAGGTCTTTAATTTTCAACCAGAGAAGAACCTCGAACAAGGTTCCGAGGGACATGAAGACGGCTGACGAGTAGTTAATGCTGTTCCTCATCAGGGCGGCGTTGTAGAGCCAGCAATTCCCCTTCTTCGTGCAAGTTTTACCCCAAACCAAACATGTTGAATCTGCAATGATGAGAATTATTTACGTATAAACAGATGGACGGATGGATGAGACAGTATATGAATGTGAATGAAGCAAGCAATGTGTATTGAAGTCCGACCTCTCGAATGGATTGATGGTTTAATTAATCACAAAACTAACCCATTATATAGCCGAAAAATATTGGTCCTGGAATAGTTGCACACAAAGATCGTGCCGTCATTTTGATGCCAAGAGAAACGGATTTGTCCCGTTCTTCCACACACCTAAAAATAAAAATAGAACGAACACGTTTTCAAATTTATTAAACACGTTTTTTTTTTTGAAAATGTACCAGAGACTTAAAACATCATATTGTTAATCAATTATTAAATTAACAGGTACCTATTTTATTAAGAAGAACATTTCCATGATTTTGTAAAAATAGCAATGTGTTTTCTGTTGTTTATAAACATACCGTAAGGTTACTATGAAATTTGAAACTTTTCTAGATGATCTGAAGAACTTGAGGGTGCAAATCAAAACCAAGAATATGACAAATTGGCGAATGCAGTCCACATCACATGGTCCAGATGTAGCTGAGCCTCCGAGGTATTTTTCAGCTGATAAATCATATTCCTTATTTAAAGATGTATTCCTCACGAGGCACGAACAATTGCTGTAAACCTGAAGAAATTCAGAACATGGGTTTAAATAAATAAATCTGTCAATAATTGAATGGACAAGTTAAAAAAATATATTAAATGGGTATTTCATATAGTAAAAACGAGTTTTTTTTTCACTTTGATTCAAAGTGGAAGATTCTCTCACTATTACCTAGTTGAGAACCAACCAATACTGGATGAAATTACTATAATTATGATAAGTAACAAAATTTGAATTTCTAAAAATTTCTGGAACTTCCAAACTCCATTTACGAATGCAACATTTGGACAAAAAAGTATCTTATACTATGATAACTTTGTATGATATCACGACAAAATAAAAACATTTAAAACTCAAATAAAAAGCTAGATACAAAACATAGGGAGATCTGAAATAGAAAACATGCTAACACGAAATACAGACTAGAACAAAATGCATACATATACAAAAAAAAACTATAATAAATAAATAATATTATATACAATACATACAGCAACTTCATTGTATTATTCAAATAATTAAAAATGAATATGTACCTAAATAAATTTATGAGCACGAAAGATCCCAGTGAGGATATCAATATCTCAATTTGTAACATTGTAATTAAAATAAAATAAGATATTTATTATCATTTGTTTCCTTTTTTTTCTGACAACATTTCCAAATTAATGGGCGATTTTTCCACTGTCTCCGGATATTGGACTCTTATTTTCCATAAAATTCCCACTTTTATATTGATTACATAATTATTTAATTAACTCTCGGGAGTACAAAACTAGCTGATGTGTACCCGGCCTTGCTCGGGATTCTTTTTTTCGGAATAAAGTTATGAAGTTGTGAATTCTTGCTTGTCATTAGGGTGACATGATTGATTTGACAGCGAAAGTAACTATCTCCAAATAAATAAACATTCATTCAATATTTTATTTCATTCCAAACGTCTATTTTTTCAAAATATATTTAAATCATAAAGTTCTTAATTAGATACCTATTCGTGTTGTCCATTTTGAAAATATTCTACCAAAAAAAACCTTTTTATTTTGAATATGAAATCTGTGGCTAACCATAGTGTTATATCTATGGGCTAACGTAAATAAAAAATGGCGGGTTCAATATTACTAATTTTAAAAATTATCTTACTAATTTTAAAACGCTTTAGCAACAGTTTTACATATTGGATTTCAAACAACTTTCTAAACCTTCCCGGCACTAATAAAAACAAACTGGGCTATTTTCAGCGAAACGGGTCCAGTGATTTTCGAGAAAATCGAGGACCAGCAAACAAACTTCCATTGATTTATATATATAGATATACCTGTAGCATACATATATAAAAAAAAATCAGGTATTACTTACTGGTTTTCCACTATCCCTAGTGTGCTGATGAGTGCAGCCCGCGTGACAAGCCGAAATATAGGTCTCCTCGCTCTCCACGGAACAAACGGGAGAAAACTTTGCATAATCACATCTGCAATCTGCGTTGCACGACATGTTGGTCCTAATCCTGGAAAGGGGTTTGTATTCTGGTTATTTTTTTTTAAATGGTACTGTTCTATAAACGTGCACCATATTTAATATCTTGACTTACTCTCCGTTCTTAATCATCGGAATCCGCTCATCAATCTCTGAGCACCCTATCAGTGAGTACCCTATGACTGCCATCACAGTAATCACACCGGTCACGACATTCCATAAGGCTATCTGTTTGGCCCTCGGCTTGAACCTCTGTAGGATTATTCCGGAGAAGGTGGAACCCAGGGCAGAGAAGACAAGTCCAATGGAACCCGTCACCAGACTGGCCACCGAGGAGGATTGCCTGTATTGGGTCTCGATGTACTTGGGGAGAAATGTTCCGTAAGGCGTGAATCCAAAAACATAACAGACGGTGGACAACATACTGTACATGAAGATGGAATTTTTAAACAGCCTCTTTATCGTACTAATCATATCTAGAACAGAAATTAATATTAACTTATTTATTTTATGGCAGTATTTATAGTCCATGGAAACTGATAAAAATGGGCATTGGGCTTGCATCGTAATGAAAAAAAAGTTCACCATTTGATTTTTAAAAATGCATACTATTTACTTTTCCTGTATTTATTTTGTAGAACTTCAATTAAAAAGTTAATCTTCTACTTCATTAAAGGCCAGCATTCACAAATGGCCCTCAACATCACTTTGCAGGTTGCTAACTCCTAACAATACCACAAACGATTTTTCTGTAAATTCTGTACCGATGGTTAGGAAAATGTGTATTATGTGGTTGACAGAAATCCTCAAACTGTAATCCTTAAATTCTATGAAATACGTCTCAAAATATGTTAAAAGAGGTGCGGTTTGAAAACCAGTGAAAGCAATTTTGAATGTTTCACCTGAAATTCCAGTACATGTTTCATATAGAAATACATGAGCATATTTTGAGGTTTATTATCTTTTGAAATCTTACGCATTTTATTAAAATACCTCTACAGAATTAACAGATAAATCTTTCGTAGTATTTCTTGATTTAGCAACCTGCAAAGTGAGTATTTTTGTGTACTGACCGTTAAGTACAGGATTTCAAACTGCCACTTCATTTAACGAGGTCCGCAAGGCGACGCCTGACGACGGATGCTCTAGAGTTGCTCAGAGTCCTTGAATTTTTTCTTTGACCACCACCACCCGAAGGAAAAAAAAGAATTCACAATGGATGTGACCATTCGTTACTGATAAAACGTGTTTATTAAAATATGTACCTTCGATTGAGGGCTGTATAACCTCTTGCTTCTCCACAAGTTCTTTTCTTTTCCACAGCAACTGTCTCCGTGCTGCTGCCCTGGGAAGTTCTCTGGGTAGCATGGCCATAGCAGTTGAGGTGAGACCAAGTATGGTGCCCAGAAGCAGCCAGCCTATCCACCAAGCTCCCAGCCATCGAGGGTCCGAATTGTCAATGATCGGAGTTAGCCCTGGTGCTATGTACATCTTCAGGAATACAGAAACCAGGGAATAACCGATCGTGGGGCCCAATGTTCGGATAAAGAATGTGAAACCTGTAAATAATCCAAATTTGTAGGTTAAAACATTTTATAGTGTTAACGTTTAAAATTTTATTATACTTTCAGTACAATCATAATTACTTCATTCATGAAAGATTATTATTCCCACAGATCTAATAAAACCGTTTACATAATAAGCAAATTCAATTTTAAAGGAATTGAAAATAAAAAAAAATGGATGGTCATAATAATAGAATCATTGAAGAAGATAATATCTCAAAGTAAACATGAAACAGACAAATACCTAAAAAATATAAAGATATCAGTCGCATTTGGGAATCGAACCCAGGACCTCTGTTTTACCGGGATAACGCTCTAACCACTGAACTAATGAAATCTGTTTATTTTATCATGCTTCAAATTTAAGACAATGTTATCCTCAATTAATTCCCACATTATTGACTGCTATCTTTTTGATGAGATTGCAAAGTTATACCCGAAAACATTTTTAATCTAGGTAGTTAAACCTAGATTAAAAATCCTCCCCGTTAAACACAAAAACAATTAATATTTCCATTAATGATTAAATATTACAATAAGTTTCCATAATTTATTCCAATAAACTGAATAACAATAATTGTATGTTTAACACTTTACAGTTTAGTACACCGTCGTTTAAAAAAAAGTACAATGTTTAATGTAAATCACTAGAACAATTTTTGTGATTATTAAGCTACTTTTTTTTAAATTTGCATGACAGTGTGAAGTACATCGCACCCACAAAGTATGGAGACATTAATATCTTTAAAAAAAGAGTTAGTGTTGAAATATTCAATTAATAAACAGGTACACTGTGAAGATTTCAAAATTGTCTTTTTGGCCACCAATTAAACAAATATTATTATAATACGTTACCATACGACTATGTAAAAAATAAGGGAGTACTAACTTATGATTCCCGGAATTTTTGATTTCCTGATATTATCGTCCATGTAGGAGTACCCCAGATTGTAGAATATGGTACCCCCTATGCCCATTATTAGCTGAGCGGCGAACCATATGGCTACAGGGGCGCTACTCACTTCTCCCAAATCACACCCGTTAGCTGGAAACATTAACCAAAACTATTAATACTTTAAATCATCTAACAAAGCTAATAATAAACCTGAATTTCATAGGGGTGTTTTTTTGTGAAAGCCTTTTAAATTCTTCTTTCGTAAATAATTTCCATTAAGTTCTTTCGATCTCAGCGAATACATTAAAATGACAATACCTCCGGCTCCTGATATTTATTGGCTACATGCTACACTAGCGCCCTCTAGCGGCCCGAGTTGTACGATTTTTTCATACATTTTAATAGATTTTCTTTGAAATACAGTCTTAATAAATTATACAAAAAGAAAATTCAATAAACAAAGCTACGCGTGTAATCAAATATCATAGACGCCAAAATACTGGCAACATGCTTAATACTAACGCCTCTAGCGACCTAGCGCTTTAAAACTGTATTGCTATTATAATATATATTTTACTCTCTTTTTTTAAAATAATTAAGACAGTGCGCGAGCAGCGAGGCTTTAACTGTTTTATTTTATTTTTTAATCATTAACGCTTTTCGGCTTTAACATAGTATAACATAAAGTATATGACGTATTACGTGAAAAATATCTATGCAATAAGGAGCCCTTATGAGCGTTTATAAAAACAAAACAAAATTTCAAGAATATCTGTAAATAACAAATCAAGAATAAGCGTCTATTGAAGGTATGCAAAAATTGGGACTGATGAAAGAAAAAACAATGAAAAATATTGTTAAACTAAAATGAAGTTATTTTTATAAACAATAATTATTAGCCTGAAACACTCATCCAAATTGAAAAAACCTTCCGAGAAAAGATAAATGTCGCCGACAGGACTCAAACCCGCACCCTTCTGATTGCCGGTCAGATGCTCTACCGTTGAGCTACGTCGGCTTTTCGCAAACCCGCCAAGTTAATCAATATATGCTGGTGTTTCATTCAATAATTACTGTTTTTATTATATTTCACCTGTCACAATTTGGATGAGTGTTTCAGGCTAATAATTATTGTTTATAAAAATAATTGTTACCCTTTGCGCTATGCATAAAAATCTTTTCTTAAAAACTTTAGTTTATCAATTAATAAAATGAAGTTATTAATATTTCAAAAAGGAGTGTTTGTATTTTTTCCATTCATTATAAATATATTTAATTACTAAATATCATATATCATTTCAATAGATGTGTCTTTAATATTTCGTACGAAGTAATAAATTTGCAGAAGAACATCCACAGTGAGTATATCAGAGCAGATAAATGAGTTCGTGAGAAAAAAATTGTATTGTAACAGCGTTACATTCCATACATCTATGATATGAATTTACATATTTCCAAAGTTTTGAATTCTATGCAACAGAATGTTAAAATGTGTTAATACAATCCTAAAAGTCTATTTAAAAAAAAAATGTATTTATGTTAGCTCACCTATATTTATTTTTTGAATTTTTTGATTTCTATAATTTATTATGAATATATTTCACAGAATTTTTATTGGAATGTATGGAAAAACCAAATTCCGCCAACTCGCGCCCGCTGGGGGCGCTAGTGTACCATTTTTTTCCCATTTCAACGTATGCGTAAAAGGAGCTGCGCGCAGTGGCGTGCATTGCTCTACGACCAAAGGGACACTATGTTTAGTTTTTTTTTAAATTTGAGTATGAATAATATGTTCCATTGAATATTTGAAAACCACTATTTTATAACCATCTTCCGCTGATTGTTACAGCCAACTGAATAAATGAGCGTACAAGTTCCTTACTAAATTCATGGAAAAAATGCATTTTGATTTGAAATTTGTCGCCTTTTGAACAGTGTATATAAGTTCTTCTTATGGTTCAATTTTCTTAGGGTAGCGCAGCTTCTCAGCCTTTATAGACTGCACGCCACTGGCTGCGCGTATTGTCATACTACGATATTTGATCTCATTCATATCCTTACAGGTAAAGGGGGTCAGCTAAACCTTATTTCTATATTTTCTTACTAGTTTAGACAAAGTGCGTTATCATTGGGTCTCAAGTGGTGCTACCAATCAGAAAACTTCAATTAAATTGTGCATTTCTGTATAAATAATATCCAAAATTGGGATGGAATACTTCTCATGATGCTATTATTACAAATTACATTGATGTAGATGCAGCAGTATATTTACTAACCGTGCACTGAACACATAATCCATCTCATCTTACCTGCGGAGTTGCAAAGGTGCTTATTCTTCAGCGTTTCCGTCGAGTTTCTGGACACATTCACTTGGTAGTCACTTCCATATTCATACGTCAGTTGGAGGGCATCGTCTCCCGGACCAAATAGGAAATGTGGAACTGCATTCAGGAAGGAGTAGAGCAGCACAGTAGAAATACCAAAAGCTAACCACCTCGGTCTATGGCCAGACCCCGCGTAATAGCTGACGATTATGGAACCCAAGAGCTGAGTTATATCGTTGCCTATTAAAATGAAACCTGAAATTCAAGAGATATATAAATAAATATTAATTTTAACTACCCAGTTGTTTTAACATACATATATTTTTAAAATTAATCCATACAAGAGGCTTTTAGGAATCCTTCAGGACCTGTGTCATCTTTGAGGTTTCTGTGTGACTCAGGATCGACCATTTCTCTTGTGGCATTTGTCGAAGGTTGAAGGGATCAATGTTCGTCGGAGCAGCTTTCATTGAAATGCTAGTTAGAATTAGTACAGTACTCCAATCTGACGTATATGTTCTGAAGACTGAAATTTATCTATTTAGAAATATCAAACAGATTGCCCGTTTTTGAAATTGGTCAAAACCTTTTGTCAGGTATATGGACAGTTGGCCTTCCCGAGTTACAACACTCTTTTATAAAAATTCAATGTAAACATTGTTGCCAACAAATTTTTAAAAGTAGTTTTGATTGCAGAAAATTAAACAAAACTGTGTCTGTTATAAGTCACATAATATTTTGTTGTTGAAGTCAGTGTTGTCAAATTCATAATAAGTATTCTTAACTTACCCATTGTTCTGCTAGGAAGTTTAAATCTTTTTTCCATCGTCGTGATGGTTCCACTAAAATAAGCACTGGAAGACCCGAGGAACATTCCAGAAATTGCGTACAAAAAAACGAACATTTTCTTAGTCGCTAATTTTTGTAGTAAATTCCCTTTGAATATCCAGATTCCGCAAGATGTGTCTTCAGTAATGGGCATATCTTTGTACAACTTATCCAACTCCAACTTCAACATCTTTTTCTTTTCTTTGATAGCTTCATTTTCCTGTGACACTTCACAAGAATCTTTTTTATTAAGACCTACCAAATTATTGCCGGTCATTTTACCTTAGTCAGTTGCAAAATAATTTGAATTTTTAAAATTAATAAACGTCTTCATATAAATATATTATTTTGTAATTTACCATGTTGCACTTAATTTCTTTCAAAGTATAAATTACACCATGTTAATCTTTATATGATTGTTATGACATTTCAATGTCTCTACATATCATAAATATGTTTCAGAACAAAGGAATAAACACTTCTGCGGTGAATTAAATTCAGACGTGTGAAGATACATCACGGAATTATTTAATTAATTATTCAGTATTTATTTTCAATATCAACTCAAAAATAATCAACCAACTACACTTGCTAACTACGGTAAGTCAAAAGACAAAGCAATGAGGTAAAATTATTAATGTTTAAAGAATCATTCAAATGCAAAGGTGACCCAAAAATATATTCACGCACTAAACACGTTGGAAGATCAGTTGAATCTTCAATGACTGTGTTTGTGTATCGTTTAAGCAAATGTTAAGTGGAAAATGTTCTATTTCCTAGAATGGTTACACGTTACATCTCCAGACGAGATTTGGTTCGCAACTGATCTTCAGATCTCGAATTGACTTCTATTTACAGGGTTAGACAAAAAATAGAACTCATGGGAAACTGAAATCAAAAATCTTTCAGTACCTGTATCAATTTTATGTTACCTAGAAATTCGTTCAAAGCAGGTGTTGTCACTAATCATTATTGCTTAGTCTTTGAATCCTAGGCTTTTTGGTAGACTCCATGCTAGGAAATGAACCTAACAGAACTCTAACGAATTATCTAATTGAGCGTTTAACAATAATATTATACTGTAGGTTCAGAAACTGTGTTTGGCTGTCAATGTGACAAAATCAAGATCAAGTGGGTTAGGGTAGAGGCAGATCAAGGAAGAAGTGAACTAACTTCTTCGAAGAAGATTTGAGCAGGTCGGGAAGGTCTGAGGATTGCGGATGATTGCCTAGGGATTAAATTCGATGGAGAGCATTAATTTGTGGAAGTCTCCAAATTTCAGCCTGGGATGTAGCGCCAAAATAATTTCAAAATTTATTTGTCTCACAATGTTGTTGAATCCACCTACACAATGAAAAAATACATCGTTTTAACCATTGTATATGTATTCATATTTATTGTATTGTTATTATTTTATAAAATAAAACAAAATAATAAAACGAAGTTCTACTAATTAAATTTGAACACAATAAATAAATATATTATATATTAAAGGAAACTTTCTTTCTAACAAGTGGCGTAAGGATTCTATACGAGTTTTATAAATAGTTTTTTTATAGGAATAATCATAGAGGGACAACCTTTATAATGACAAAAGACATTTTGCAATGCATTATCAGTATTGTGAAAATAAACAGAGCGTTGATAAATATATTTCATTTGAGGTTTTTTATGCAGCTCATGAACATACCCAACAAAGTGGACACTAATTCCTCATTTAAAATACAGAGTTTTATAAGCTACCAGCTGATGTATACCCGGCATTGCTCGGATTTTTTTAATTCATTTTTTTTTAAATAAATTTATGAAGTTGTGAATTATTATATTATATTATTAATTGTTTTTGTGTTTAATTCGTAGAACTCCATTTAATTATTTTTTTTAAACTTTAATATAAATCAAATTTAATAATGTTATTATTAAGTTCTGCAAGTATTTTTAGTTGTTATTATTGTGACAGCTATTTCGGCGTTGAAGGCCATGTTAAAACTGTCTATAATAGCAACTAAAAATACTGGCAGAACTTAATAATAACATTATGAAATTTGATTTACATTAAATTTTAAAAAAAATTGTGAATTATTGCTTGCCCTTTGGGTACCACAGCTGATTTTGCAGCGAAAGTAATGCCTTGTGTCGACTATTACTATCTCTAAACAAAGCAACAATCATCTGAAAATTTTATTTCATTCCAAATATTTATTTTTTCAAAATACATCTAAATAATAAAGTTCTTAAGTAGGTACCTACTTGTGTTTTCCATTTTGAAAATATTCTACCTAAACAAGCCTTCTTTGAATATGTAATCTGTGGCTAACCAAAGTGTTATATCTATACCTTAATATAACATGGCGGGTTCAATGTTTTTCATACGTTATAACAAGAGTTTTACATATTGGATTTCATTCAAACTAAAACGTTCCCGGCACTAATAAGAACAAACTACTGTTTTCAGCGAAACCGGCCAAGTAAATTTTGAGAAAATCGAGGACACACAGACAAACATTCATTTTTATATATATAGATTAATATAATTAAAAGCGGAGTCCCATAAAACCGCTTAAGGCCCGAGGACGGTGAAGGGTCGGAAGGGTGGTGGGGGGATATTTTCATAGACTTGTTGTAAAGTCCCCACCTACCCCTCCCCGCAACATTCCCCCCCCCCCTTGCTGTGGCTGACCACGTGACTATCCGAAAGCTTCATTTCATTAATATGCTCCTACATATTTCTGTTCGCACGCCAACAAGGTGATTTGAAAGCTTATATTTTCTACACAAATATTTTCTTTAGTGATCGTATTTTTATATCGATGTTGACGAATATGTAATCGTACGTGGCGTGTCCTTATTGGGTACCCAATATCGCTCGCTTAAGGGGGAGAGGGATGTCGGAGAGGAATTATTTATTATTTCGAAATATTGATAGTATTATTACGCAATACGATTAGCATAATGTTTTTAAATAGAAAAATTATTATGAAATATTTATCAAAATCTAATAAGAAATATTACTTTTTCTGACCGTCCTATTGTATGTTTTACAAAACATTTAAAATATGAAAACGATTTTTAAAGTGGAGAAAAATATTTTTAACCCTTTGTCGTTACGTTTTTATAGAAAAACTTAACCAAAAATTTGTAATCCGCGTTAAAAAAAAAATTAAAGTTACGTAGTATTTATGAACAAATTAAACTAAACACTGTTCTTTTTTTTAAGTTTATCTTATCGGCATGTTAAAGAAAAACCTTCAAAGCATTTTTTTAGGGTATTCAACTTTTAAATTTTTTTTGTAAAACATGCGTAGAACGGTCAGAAATGTGTAATATTTCTGATTTTATTTTGATAAATGCTAAGCCCATTCAAATGAAAAAAAAACGTAATTAATATTTTTTCTTAAAAACACCATCTTTATCGTAATGCAAAATAATATTATTAATATTAATAAATATTAACTCTCCGACGCCCGACGACGGGGACAGCCGTTAAGGTGCCGTCGTCGATTCAAACACCGAAATTTAAAAAATCGCAATCCACTGTTCATATATGATATGAAAACAATATATTCGGCTCTCAGAGTTTCACGTCGTGGCAGATCGAATAATCTTGGTGTCATTTTGATCAAATTTTGATTGAAACAGATTCGTTGGTGAAGTTATAAAGACAGATTTTAAAGCAAACAAAGGCGATAAATCTGCATTTTTATGATAAAACATTAACAATTTTACAAAAGTAGTTGAAGTAGACGTTACCTCCATTTGTATTTCATGTCGGTCTCTATAGCTCACTAGGATAAATGCTTTGTAAACTTACCTTCTTCTTCTGGTGACCTCTCATATCAGGGGTTACCTATTATCGGGAGCAGCCAGAAAAACGAGTACTTCAGAATAATCAGAAAAAATGTATGACGTTCCCAGTAGAACGAAGAAGAAAGCAATCCAGTTGTGTCAGTGTAGGGGAGGGAAAGATGAGTGTTTGCAGTATGCAGCAGGTTGGTTACGTTGGTCAAAGCGGTACTTTACCCAGCATTATATAAATAGTGAAAAGTTGCCTCCACCCCTCACCTAACGCCCCATCGCTTTGTGACCAGCGGGATAGATTGGCAAAGCTAACGGGAAAAAATAGTGAAAATATTATCATCGAAAGGGTGAAAAACAGTCGTTTAAAAAACGAAATATTATTTACTACTGGGTTAGAATTGTTAATTCGCATCCATATATTGTATTTGAGAACGTAACCGATTCACATTTTTGCTTCACAAAGACTGCTTTTGAAGCCTGAAAACGAAGGCATTGTACGTCGATGAGAGTGTTTTCAAAAATCGCAAAATATGGAATGAATAAAAGGAGAATAAAATCATTAGATTTTTAACTACTGATGTCGAACAACTTTTCTCCCTTAAAATATATGATTTTATACTAGAGAAGCGTAAACCCGAGAAAAAGCGTTACTGCACATCTCTGGAATATTATATTTAATTGAGCGTCAGCAAAGTTAAGTATCAAGCTGTATCTAGTATTTTTCAAGAACTTTACGAAATTTCTGAGACTAACATTTTTTTTATTATATGAATACCGCACAAGAGTCCCAACTGCTCCCAACCATCTGGAGCCAGTGAGACTATGGCATCTACAATTGGGGAATGTTGTGAGGCTGAAGACATTGGGGAGGGGAAGGAGAAGGAGAATAGGAAGGTGGAGAAATAACTGGCTATTCAGATCTGATCACCAAACACGGCTAAAAGCCATTTCAATCAACGTTTCATTTCTGAATGGTGGTCTTTCACGAGGGCGATACTGAGAGTATCTTCCACTCTGAACGTGCGCAAATATGCTATACTCGTATATTGTTTTTAAATGAATTAATTGCGAGACAGCACAAATTAATTAAATAAAATTTACTTTACGCAAGCACGCCGGGATTTGAAGTCGCGACCTTCGAATAAGTAGTCGAGAGCCTTACCCCTCGACCATGGAGGTCGTCAAAATCATCTAAAACGATGGTTACATAAATTCCTTTGTCAAATGTATCTACACAGTAGGTAGGTGGTTTAGCATCTAGGTGTGGATACGCATGTTAGAAACCTACCTTAAAAATTATTTTATTAAAAGTGCTCATTTTTATAAGGGTGCTTTCTACATTGGTGGCAATTTCGGTGCAGCTTTCCTGCAGTGTCCGTAGCTTTCCCGTTTGGCTGCTAAGCCGCGGGGGGCGCCAAGTGGAATCCTCCACCGCCCCCGCCCGCCGCTCCGGTCGCCACGCAGTACACGGAACGCGGAACTACTTTAATTCGCTTAACCGAATGTCGCTTATTGACTGTTTACCGACGCTTTGGGGCCGCCGCACCCGCGCGTCCGTGTGTATGCGGCCTAAGTAATGAGCGCCCCTGTAATCCAATAAATTACTATCATCAATGCAGTATTCAGGAAAACGAAAGTTTATTATGTATTATCACAGTGAAGTTTTAAAAAACTTAATTGTATTGTACACATTAGTCTATCTTAAGGCGCGTCACTATAATCTTTACCATATGAATCTTTTATTCGATAAGAACATTCTTACACTTGTTTATTCATTTATAAAGGTTTTTTTTTAAATCATATTAATTTGAAATTCCACCATTAATTGACAGATTCAATATTAGAAATAATAACCATTATTATAATTTTTTCGATAATATCCAAATTTACTGTGAGCAATACGTATTGAAAGATAAAGACCCAGGCCTCACGGTAAAAAATGTACAATACGTTTAATATTTTCATGAAAACTTCACCGTGACGATAATAAATATACATCATTTTTTTAAATATGAATACCACGCAAGAGTCCCAACTGCTCCCAACCGTCTTGGTCAGTAAGACTATGCCATCCCCAATCGAGGTATGTTGTGAAGCTGAAGGTAGTGGGAAGGGGTGAGAAAATGGGGAAGAGACAGATGGGGAAGTAGCTGGCTATTCAGATCTGGTCACCAAATACTATTTCAAGCAACGTATCAATTTTGAATGATTGTCTTCCACCACGGTGATACTAACAGTATCTACCACTCTGGAACGTGCCGCAAATATACTACATATTATTTTAACTCCTCGAGTCTTTTGATAATAAATGAGTTTTCTTATATGTGCATGGTAAACTTTTAAATGGCTTCAAAAGCGTGTTTTTTCTCTTTCTAATACAGTTTAAATCATATGCATTACTATAGTACATAATGAGATCTAACTACCACTCCGGAACGTGCTTCAAATGTACTACATATTAACTTTATTTAATTAATTATGAAACAACACAAATTATTAGACAAAATTTACTTGCGCATGCCGGGATTTTAACCCGCAGCCTCCGGATTCGTAGTCGAGAGCCTTACCCCTCGACCACGAAGACCGGCAAGGTCTTGGCCTAACCTAACTTAACCACGAAAAGGCAGTCTATTACATTAATCTCGTCGTATCTATAAAGGGATATGATATTCAACCCTTCCAAATTTTGATATTGTCAACCCCTCTGTGAAGATTTTTTAATTATTACTGCAGCACTCACTTCACCCGTAAATGGGGTGTGTACTGTAATGACTAGCTCAATGACAATTATAAAATAGCAATATTCTTAGACGATCCCAACGTCAGCGCCATCTACTCAGAAGGACTAAAAGACATTCATCATTTTATTGCTTTTGAGTTGAATATGTTTATCTTACCTGTCTCCTTTCCTTGAAATGATAACCAAAAAAACCGTAAAAGTTAGAAAGCCACATATGTTTAAAAAATAACCATACGCTTTTCGACGACATTATCCATACCAGAATTGAACACTACAAACACTCGCTTGTACCTAGATTACATGAAGTTAGTACTAGGTACACAGATGTAGCGGATCTATTTAACTAAGGTAAGTACAAAAAAGCTAAACTACCAAATCGTTTCAATCAATATTACTTTAACCTAAGTTTACTATATGTTTTATATGTACGCATATCATTTACTTGTATATCCTTCACGAACTTTCATTCTTTATATACTCTCTCTGATGTAATTGTACAACCTAATGCCACATTTAATAGTTACTTTAAAAAAATATTTGTACTATATTCTTATGGTTGTAGTTAACTGTGACATGGAATTATTGTTTATGGTATATTTATACCGCTGACATAAAAAAAAACATGTGTTTTTATTACACAAAATAAAAAAAAAGTTCTTCGAAAGGTTTGTAATTATTTTCTGGCGTCATTTTCAACATAATTAATCAGAAGAACTTTGTTTGCACCACTGTTTTTAATGTATAAATTTCTACATGTTTCAGGAGCAAAGCTTCTTCGTCAGGATAAATAATACTCTATATATATTTTGTATCCCGATGAGGGAAGAATGCATCTGAACCATGCAGATATTTACATATCAAAAACAGCGGTGTAAACAAAGTTCTTCTTATTGAACGGCTACCAAATCCAGAACGAGGTATGAGTTCTTTGCGCTATATTATTTATGTAAATTCATTTCAGTTTTACAATGGAACTTAATTGTAACGCAAACCGCCGAGGTTTAAAAGCTTTTATTTTTCCATTCCCGTTCCCATTTTTAATTTCTTTCTTAATCCACCGCCCTCCGGCACCGTAAAAACATCTTCTGAATAAACAACACAAAGAAAAACACGTTTCACTATGCAAACGATCCGCGGGACATTTTTAATTTAAAAAGCTTTAATTTTAAGAGTCTTCGATTAACTAACAAGGAATGGGCGCCATCTAGGGATTATAGCTTCGAGTATAAATATTCGTTAAGATCCAGATGCAATACGACAAGGGAGATGAAATTCGGTCTTTAAAACAAGGCCACCTCAATAAAAAAGAACAATTCTTCAGTCTAGTTTATTCACCATGTATAGAGATAGATTTGCTCTTATTTTTAGTAAGCTTCTGGTTGTTTTTATATTGGATCCATCCCTGGTTTTAAGTCTGCTTTTCCCGCCTTTTAGAATCAAGATGGCGACCGTGGATATTAGGTTTTTAATTTACGGAAACCTTGTTATTATTGAGGCTGTTGATTTAAGGGCTATAGGGAGGGGGCGGGGAGACGTGACCTGTTGTAGAAAAATGCGATTGTTTACGGAAGTCAACGGTTTATAACGGACGAGATTGGGGCTTAGAGGGTATAATGCCGATTGAGGGAACGAAAGCTCCGACAGCCGTTTTAGAAATATGCTTTCTAAAGACAATACGTAATAATGTATTGTCAAGGTTATAAAATATTATCATGTTGTCATCAGTGATCTTATCATTTTCAAAGAATGAACAATTATTTGACAAAAACATTGCTATTTGTTTTTGCCAAAGTAATTCGACAACCCTAGCATTCAGGAAAGCAAAAAAATGACTATCCAGTATACGGAAACTTAGAAGATAAAGTTAAAGTGATGAATCGAGTATTTTTTTCTACATCACACTCAATAAATCTAACCATGTACCGCATTTTGGAGAAGTTCTCAAACGAAATTTTCTTCTTGGAATGATTTTTTAACGATCAATGTTTTGCAAGTTGAAAATTTTGTTTTGTTTCCACTGGGATATTAAATGCATCCATAACAAGTGCTAATGAACTAGAACTTTTGTTAATGCATAAAAGATTTATTTTTAATTTAAAAGATTGTACATCCCATAATGTCTTGAAACATGCAATACCCGGGCATGCTGCTGTAAGAGCCAATCTTAAGTTAGTATATATTTTAAATTCGTTGTTTATTAAAAAAGTTTATACATGAATAACAAATTGTACCTACCTACAGGAAAAAGATATTCTTACTTGTGTAGTGGTGCACTATATCGTAGGACTACTGCGAGGTAAGAGGGGACTGCGGGCGGGTGTTCCAAACGAGTTCGAACCAGTTTGAACCACTATTCAAACGTGTGGTCTTTAAAATTATTTGTCAGTACTTTAACATGTTTAGAATATCAGTTAAATGATTGATGATCCATTGAACTGGCTCGAGTTTAAATGCAATAAATTAATTATTATTATACGTAACCACCCAATATTCAATCAATATATATTATCCGTACTGGACCCCCAGCACCGACCCCCTCCGTCTCCGCCCAAATTCCATCTTATACCCTCCATTACCTTAGTGAGCGGGCTTAAATATAGGATTGCCATCAGCAAGTGCCGCTAGCACATAAAACACGGTTTACAATTCTTTGAAATATAAATAAATAAAATCCTCACTTGGCAGCCCGCTCACTTGGTAGAGAAGATCATCTCCGCGTTTATTCACCTCTAACCACAGTTGACACAGGAAGAGGGAGAAATTTTCCATGGCACTGTACACAAAAATTTTACAATACGATATATATATATTATGGGTATATAAATGTATGTATAATTGTAATGATTTTGGTATGTAAGTAAACATAAAACCTATTCGAAATTAATATATTTCATTCTTTTATCGAATCGGATCCATACATTTTCCAATTACTGCGCGCAATTAACTACTAATACTGATCAAGTAGGCACTTTTTCTCGTACCAAAGCTATCTGAGAGGTTTTATGCTCTTGGGTGGCTAAAGACATTCATTGGAGGGTGGCTATGGGGGTGGGTGGGAAGAGGGGGTTGTAGAAATGGGGTGGGGGGGTCTCCTATCAAAGATGGCCGCCCGTGATAAAGGAGAGATGAATATCCCGAGTATCGGATGCTCCAGTATCGATCTTGAATCTAAATTCATATTATGTATAGACCGTAGGAAGATTTGTCGTCCACTTAGCGATGGAGACATTTGAAATTTAGATTTATGAGCAATGCGAATGCAATGTAATGCCTTAAATAAACGCCTTCTGACCGGAAATCCGACACCGGAGACTTATTAGCCGGCTTATCGGTGGAGGAATTGCTCATTTGCATTTAGTGCTGGGAAATTGTGGAATCATAAGAAGTCATTCTTAAGGAAAAGAAAGGATTTATTTTATTAAATTTCTGTTGGAATAGCTTATTGAAGCTTATAAATTTTATTGCAATATTTTTTTTAATTACTGATGATAATATTATCAATTCTCAACTGAAATATGAAACATAAAAGACACAGAAAATGAAAAAAAGGGCAATCAATTATTGAACTGTTTAAAAAAATGTTACATTCGGGTTTATAAGCTTTAATAAATGATTCCAATAAAATTTTAATATTAATCCTAGACTTCTAGAAGAAGTCAACAGATGTCCCATATAAATAAAAATCCGATAGATATATCCGAGACACTATCTAAATTGCAAATAAATTCCAGTAGAATCTTGCAGTCATATATATAAAGGGAAATAATTGAAGATGATATTATAAAATGACGGAAAGCAATATGGTGGCAGGAGCTCAGATGGATAGAGCTCTGGTCCCGGATAGACCGAGACATCCTGG
This sequence comes from Halesus radiatus, assembly GCA_022606495.2. Taxonomy (NCBI): domain Eukaryota; kingdom Metazoa; phylum Arthropoda; class Insecta; order Trichoptera; family Limnephilidae; genus Halesus; species Halesus radiatus. The sequence continues at coordinate 64,810 of JAHDVE020001993.1, read as the reverse complement.
GTTCGAGTCCCAGATGCGTACGCCACCTTTTTGTTTTTGTGTCTTTTCTGTTTCATATTTCATTTGAGATTTATTTTATCTTTGTTAAATTTATTTTCTGATGGAACTAAATAAAATTTTACCAGTATCAATTTGAAAGTTCCTCTTATGTTTGGTTTTTTTTTTTTTTTAAACTTTAGAAGGTACAAAATTTGAATTCCACGCTAAAATGCATATTATTCAAGGACGGCTTAGGTCCTGTTGTAAAAAAACCTTGAAACAGATAAAAAAAATTAAGCACTTTTAACCCCTAAAGAAATAATGCAATTTTAACCCCTCGAGCTTTTGATAATTAATGATATTTTTTCTTAAATGTGCATGGTAGACTTTTAAACGACAACATAATTTAAATCATATATACTACAGTACAAAATGAGATATGACATGACCTTTATGAGTCCGTTTCGGGATGGGAGAAATATCTCCACAAAACACTATACGACTATTTGTTTTCTGGGAGAAATATCTCCCAAAAAGACTCGAGGGGTTCAAGCGTGCTCCTAGTTGGCATTACTATCCTATTTATTGGTGTAAAAATCATGCAATTTTTAAACGACGCCGATTTTCATAGTTTGCTAAGAAAAAAGTAATATTTTGCTCCTTGTAGGATACAGTTAAAATCAAATGTTACTAAATATCAATTTGATATAATATATATTCTGGTACCGGAATATATTTTACTTTATAATGCATGCTTTTTTGTGCGTTTAAATCTAACCTCATATATGGCATTCAATATGTATTGAAAAATGACTTGTTATTGCAGCATGAATCAATGGTGTTTGTAAGAAGCAAACCGTTTTTAATACAAATATATATAACTTCCTTTGAGTTTAACAGAATGTTAATTGTGCTAACAGTGGTTAAATACAGATGTTTTATTTATACCTATTATAGTTGTACCTAGAAATGTGTTCAAATTTACCGTATTTCCACGGTACATTGAGTTATATTTTATTATTGTATTGAGTTTATATATTCTTATAGCACACAAATTATCATATTTATGAGTACTTTCTGGAGCCAATATATATATTATTTTTTAAAAGTATTAAAAAAAATTATTTCGGTTGAAAATTTTTGCATTTTAAAGAAAAATTACTGTAGTTGATCTAAAAATTATTTGTGAAAAATTCAGTGGTTGCCGAAACTTTGTGCAAAATGCAAATAACAAAAATGGTTATTCAAATTTCATGGCGCCAGAAATCACCGAAGTTCTGATCCTTGGAAAACAGATTACTGCTTAATGTGGACGTTCGGTGTACTTAAATATTCCGTATAGAATTGTAACACACCTACATTTTTCATTTGGACGATCTTTTTTTTAAGTACTAAAATGAAATGCAGGTACTCGAATTTCCTCACCGACCCCTATGGTATATAAATAAGCACAAGAAGAATAAAAATGGTCTCCTTCCATTGGATAGTCTCCTGGTAGCGGATCACGTTTGGTCCGCCTTCTAGCTGTAGCATGTAAGCTCTGGGGCCTTAACTGCCGCCCACCGCCCCCGCCCTGCCTTCCGCCCTACACCACCTTCCGCCCAGGATATGGACAAGGATGACAAATAATGTAAGCGTTTTGAGATTTTATCTCGCAATTCACAGTCGACGAATGAACACATCGAAGCACGCATTAAATCCGCGATTTGTTTTACCTGCAATACATTACACTGAAGAATTAAGCATTGCGAAATGTTTAGTTTCGTTAATGGTCACTGATTAATTAATTAAACTCTTAACTGCTCTACTTTACTGTTACTTTGGCCACTGAGTAAGTGAATCAAATATTTAAAATTCTAATGATCATTTTTGAACTTGCCGCACGAATGTACTCTTGTGCCCTGTACTAGTTAGCCTTAGACTCATATAAAGAAATAATTTTTTATTTGATAGTTTCATCATAATTTAAAAAAATAAATAATGGTCAGTCTACATACCCTGGGCAAATAGAGTGCCTAAATATAGAGGTTTAAATGACGTTCAATAATATATTACACGACAGCACAATAAACTATACATATCGGCTTTAATTAAAATCTTCACAGTCACAATTTTTGGCAATGTTAAGTAGTGTCACATAAAATAATTTTCAAATGACAATATGGTAAAATCGTTTTAGTTGACAAACAATATTTTTCTATCACAGTAAACCATTTTTTTAAACTATCGATGAAATGAGTCAAACCTCATATATCATAATATTATAAAGAGAAATGCAATATTTTACATCACACAAAATAAATCACTGTCACATAAAAATCAACATTTAAAGTTAGTTTTACGACTAGCAATATATTCGTTTTTATCGTTTCCTGTAAAGTTTTCATTTTGTGGCTTAAAGGGTTTTGCCTGTTTACAGTCGATATCAAAAATACGCTAGACACAATACGGATAGAAATCATTGGAATACATATTCATTGGAATACATTGCCTAAGAAATCATTGGAATATATATTCATTGGAATACATTGCCTAAAAAATCATTGGAATAAGAAATCATTGGAATACATTGCCTATTCGAACTATAACAATTTGCCCGAACAATTAAGACGTGTGTATGCTTCTAACAAATCTCGAAATGATTTTCTGAAATCTTATTTTTGAACGCTATTTGGACAACGGAGTACCAATTCTGTTCTAATAACCGTCCTGCTTATTTTGGTACTTTCTGATATAGGTATAATCAAGTACAAAATATTTGATTAAGATCTACATGGATCTCTACCAATCACTATTAGAATATGGTATTATTAGATGGGGCAGTGCTATTGGTAATAATCTTAATTTAGTCATCATAACACAAAAATCCAACATAAAAATCATACTCAAAGTCCCTATAAGAATTAGCACTGACGAAATCTTCAACAATCTTAACATGACGTCAATAAAACAATTATACAAAAACAAGAAATACAAACAAACACATATATTAGAAACACTAGATGTCGGAGTCTAAAACACACACAAAAACCAACCACGAATACAACATTTTAACAAAAAAGCTTCTTATGCTATGGTACTAAACTCTAAAACAAAATTCCATTATTCTTCAAAAATTGCAACAACATTGCATTTAAACCCAAATAAAGCTCTGGATATGTTACACAGAGACATCTGAAATAGAAAAGATATAAACACCTAGAATGCCACTCAACTCCACTTAATACCTGTTTCATGGGAGAACATACATATGAAATACTCCTGAAGTAGAAAGTTGCTGATTCCATTTAATTATTTCTAATTTTGAAACTGTCAATTTAAAACACGAATAAATGTTCTTTGAAACAAACTAAAAGTACTTATTCGTTTTAAAGTTTCCCAGCCCTGCGGCTGTGAAGGCTTCCAGTTCGCCTACTTGATCCGGTCACGTAATGAAAAATTACGAAAGCCTTCGAGCTGAGAGGTTCTATACTCCACCGGCTCTACGCTCTGTCCCCTCCTCTGCCCTTTACCCTGTACCCTGTACCCTGTACCATGTGCCTGTATAGCGTATACCGTAGATTCCAGGCCAAGTCAACGTCGGACCTCTCGACTGGGAATCTCAAGAATTTTAAAATCTTAAAGCGCCTCGAAGACGGTCAATATCTATTATCAATGTTTACGTGAATTTACATCTTTGATGCATCCAATTGATCGTATACGGAGCAATTGAACTGATAATTAGTGACAATTGTGACATCTCACTGGCGGGGGAATGATGGGTATTTCGATTGAGCGTATTACCAAGGGCCATTGACTAAGCGGATTGATCATTTTGGTTTGCGATTGACAATCTTTCGTTAAATTAATTTAATTAAAATAAGTTCGCCAGGCAGCAAACATGGCGGATCTATCTACCCCTCGGAATTCAGTAACATATCGGAACGAGATTTTGTTTTGCTTTGTTATAGAAAGAGATATCAAAAGATTATCACTGTATTTACACACTGTAGATACTGTCTTTGGAGAGATCCACAGAGCGACCGGGGGAAAATATTGATAAATCAATAATATAAATTTATTTTTCGCCAAATGCAGCTGATGCAGCGTAGGACAGGCCGAAAATATATCAAAGTTAAGAAGACGATGATGCTGATTTTGTTTTCAGTACAAGATAAGCAGGAAGTCGAAAAGTAAAAAACGATATGTTATTGAAATACTGAAACAAATAGAAATAAAGTAAATAGTTAGTTAATTACAATAATAATTACTTTTGATCGAAGTGCATTATCGCAGTACTAGTAAATAATGATAACATCGAATTATATAATCTTGCGACAGCCTGCTGTAAAGACATTGTATACTTTTCATCACACAAATAATAACACCCTTAGCATTGTTATGTTGCACCCCTAAAATGCATGTAAATATTACATTGGACTTGGAGAGATAATTTTTTTTTGTTTTTGACATTAAAAATTAATGGACCTGCCTAGACATGGTACACAATGAATTCATTCCGGACATTGATCAGTGTTTTTTTTTTTATATAATCTAACTTTAACAAAAATAATATTCTGGAATTACACATATCATTGTCTACAGGGGAAAATAAAAATTTGCATTGGTATAAAAATCTGACCGAGCTGTCAAAAGTGCCGAGAAGTCCTCCTTCATTCCACAAGGCTTATAATTATAATAGGTGGAATTTCAATGTTGTCAAGCAAAAAGGGGGGACTCTAATAATAACTCCAGAAAAATCTTCACATCCGATTTCTGAATTTTTGGTTGTTACAATTCTTATGATAGGCAGGTACGATTAAAAAAAATGCATTCAATTTTAAGAAAATATCCAGAAATACTTACAGAAATAAAAACCAAAACATTTTACGTCACTGAAACTAATTTCGTCGTGGCTTTATAGTAAAAAAATTTAATATTTCCTAATAAACGCGACATCCTTGAGATGCTTCATAAAATCGGCTCCTGCTTTAATTTCTGGAGGGCATTCTCGCCGGGGCTCAACTTTATATCTTAAGATGAAAAAGCGTCGCGGGCTTAATTGGAAGACTTTACTGATTCATCCCAGACTTAAATTTTGAATTTGGAATAAGGCATTCTGGGAAAACATTTTTGAAAGCGCCAACTGTCATTAATAAAGATGAAAGAGTAATATTAGTCGACGAATTTAAGCACCGCCAAGTCATAGAAAAAATATAGGCAAAGGATTTGGGACGTAATCGGTGAAATTCTGAAAAATATTGCAGCTTTTTGTGACATTTTTACCGATTATACCATAAAAATACCGTTTCATATAAATAGGACAGAGGGGGGGAACTGGGGAACACGTAGAACAAGGTTTGAGATGTACCTCGCTATTCAGATCTGGTCACAACTAAAAAATATATATATCAGTTTGGAAACGACTTTTTAATTCAATTAATTGGATTAACTTTTTGAAGTCTGTAAACCTCATTGTAATATTTACTCATTGAAGAAGATAACGTTAACAAATCTTATAAAAAAATAATTAAAGAAGATATTAATAAAAATGTTAAATAAAATAATTACATCTCAATAGCTCAATTGGTAGAGACCCTAGTCCCGGTAAGACTATGGGATCTTGATTCGAGCCCCAGTTGCGACTGTAGCCTTTTTATTTTGTGTATTTCTGTTTCATGTTTCATTGAGATTTGTTAATATCATCTTCTTCAATACATTTTTAGTTGTTATATGCCGTTCAATACCCTTTAAGAGACGGGTTACATCATAATAGTATGAATGAACATTAAAAAAACAGGATACATGATTTTAAGCTCAACCCGTAAAATAATTCCTCCTCATGTACCCTTAAAAATTGAAAAAAACGATTTGCAAATCTTGATACAGGAAAAATATCTTGGGCTGTGCATCGATAAGCATTTAACTTTTAAACAACACATACAAGATGTTAAAGATAAAATAACACCCTTGGTTAACGTATTTAGCCGGTTATCATATCTATTACCAATAAAATTAAAAAAAGTCTATATTATAGTCTCGTACACTCACATCTAAATTACTTAATTGAAATCTGGGGAAATACGTATGAAACATACATTAATGAATTACAGGTAATTCAAAATAAGGCAACCAAAAAATTATTTCACTACGGACCCAAAACATCCACAAAAAAATTATATTCGGAAACAAAACTGTTAACATTAAGAAAACTATATGAATACAATATATGTCTACTTATATACAAAATAAATAATAAACTCATACATACAAATACAGAATTTATTAAAACGTCACAAGTACATAAACATTTTACACGACAACACGATAACATACATTTAAACACCATCCATACCAACTATGGTAAGCAATCCATTAGTTACGAGGGAGGCAAATTGTATAATTGCCTTCCAGATGACATTAAAAATGAAAAAAAGTGTGAGTAAATTTAAAAAAAAATTATTCATTTTTATTCATAAACAAGAAAATAGTGAAAGTGTATAGAATTGTATCTTATAATAATATTGTATGTAGTGATTAATCGAATTGTAATATAATGCAGTAATGTAATGTAAAAAAAAAATTATGTAATTGAAAATTCTAGTTAAGTAAGTGAAAATGTTATTTTCTTTTTTCTGGAATAAAAAATTTAAAAAAAAAAAAAAAACCAATCGTATTATTAATTGATTTTGTTTTTTGTATTTTTTGAGCACTAACTATGTAACAATTTTTAGTCATTTTGTTTGAAAAGTTTCACTATGTACTTTTGTTAGTTCAATTTATTATTTCGCTACAGGTTTCGGTTTAAACAAGTACATTAATACAAGTAAGTTAGTTTTAAGACCGCTAGTGAATGACACAGATGTGTCGAAACCGGTAGCACAGTAATACAATTAAGTAACAGAAGTACATAGCGAACAAAACTTTTCAAACAAAATGGATTTTGTGTTTAATTCGTAGAATTCTATCAGTTTATTTATTTTGTTAATTGAAGTTCTATCAAATTTAATAATGTTATTATTAAGTTCTACAAGTATTTTAGATTATTGTGACATCTGTTTCGGCGTTCAAGACCATTTTCAAACTGTTGGTAGGCTACATTGCGACGACTTTCTTATATGATTTTATTTATTCCCACCCAATTTTAATTTGTACGGTGTATACAATGATTTACTATATAGAAAATTCTCTATTATATGAGGTACTTACATTTATAATGTGTTTTCCCCGCCTACAATATCTTCTTAATTGATTTATAATCATGTGAATTCTGATTCGTTCGTTTGTTAATTTCAAATTGTTCAAATAAATTTAATCTAAGACCCTTTCTTTCTATATAAAGTGTTTTGCTCGTTGTTATCAAGCGGGACGTGATTATTCACTGGGAGATGTTCAGCGAATTTAAAAAAAGTTATTTTATTAGCAACAAAATGATGGTGTTCCATGGAATCACCGTTAAGTCCACTTCTAGCGGAGATATTTATGGGTTATTTTGAAAACATAATTCGTAAATCGCCCTTATATAAATACATAATATACTATATCAGATATGTAGACGGTAGACTCCTATGTTGGAAAGGCACCAACCTACAGTTAGATACCTTCACTAACTGGGCCAACACGGTTAACAATAAACTCTGTTTCACAGTTGAACTTGAGATCGAAGAAAAAAACAATCGTTTTATATTTAAAAAATTACCGCCAGTCTTATTTTAAAAGGTTGATACAAAACAAACAAGTGGAAAGTTTTAAATCATAATGTAAACATCATCACATAAGATGATTATCAACGCAATTATTATGTAAATAATGCGGTCTTATCATCATACATTACTTCATGAATTCAAAGTAGACATTCATTCGTTTTTCGACCTCCGGACACAAAAATGCAAAAAAAAGGTTTTTTCATAATATGCAGTATTTTATCTAAGTTAGTTATATTCCAGAGGGGAAGATCATCTCACAATTTTTATTTTAAATAAATAAACAAATAAGACACACAACGATGTTGCACTCCCATGAGATACCATTTCAATTTATTAAGGAAACGTTAATTATTTAATTTTTTTTTTTTGAAAGACAAATATTACGTGGTTACGAATAACCTGACAATATTTGAAAATCTCCTATTACCATCGCAGTAAGCGGAAAATGTTGCTTGTGTCGTAATGGAGGACTTAGCAAGCCGAGGAATTGAACTCACGACGCCTGGGTGAGACCCTAACGCGATGCCAACTCAGTCACTGATCGGTCAAATATTATTGCTACATAATATTAGATTTTACAAAGTTTTCACGGTAAATATATGAAAATATGAAATAAAAATTATAAAACACAGCAGGAAAATAACATAAATAAATGTACGGGCTAGAAACATACAGATACAATAGAAATACATAAGAACGTTTTCAAAGAGAGCAAAGAGAATCTACATCAGAATCTACAAAGCGTAAGAATGGCTATCATAACAGATTTGGTACCTGATCATAATCACGTCTCAGGTTAGAGATTACCATTTAGAAACCTCTATTTTTACCTATATTCAGTAACCAGATTGAAATAGACTGATATGTCTCAACCTTACCCTTCCCCTACTCCTTGCCCTCCCCAACGTTCTCCGGCCTCTCAACATTCCACAAATTGTTAATTCCATAGACTTACCGTTTCCGAACAGTGGGCCTTTTTGTTCGGCATCACAGGTTACAAAGGCTATATTAAAATCGAATTCCACCATTAATTGACAGTTTCAAAATTAGAAATACGTAAAAAGGCCCTTTCTTTTTTTTTACCTATTATTTAGACACACATAAACAGTACTTTTTATATAATTGATTCTTCAATAAACGAAAATTCACTTTGTGACATTTAAAAAAATTAAATGATAGAAATTATTTTGTTGGTTTATGTCTATGTTTATAATTTGTTCATGATTATACGTCATTATTTTTTTTTTCAGTATACGCTGTATCCTGACGAAGGAACCATTAGTTTAGATACATGTTGATATTTATTTATTAAATAGTGGTTTAAACAAAATAATTTTTATAATTTAATTTATATCACGCTAGAAAAAATATTAATTTGTTTTCTATGTTAGTAAAGAATCGTAAAATATGTCGAAGTGGAGTAATTTTTCGTAGTGGATACCTATATTTCATTGATCGCGCGAGTGATTGGTGAGTTCTTTGCTGCATTAGTGTTGTTGGTTTTTATTTTAGGGTTTTAAAAAAAAACATGAATTCTAATAACATCCAAAGGATAAAACTAATTTTTTGTATTTTTGAACTTATGTATTTTCATTATTAATAAGGTCAAAACCGAATAAGATATTATATCAGCCAGTTTAGGTATGGGTGGTTACATTCATCGAAACAGTTTTAATTGCCAAAGAAACAATTTCGGGTAAAAGAAGTCAGTTATAATTTTCCGATAAATATTCATCAGTATTACTCAGAAGCAATTATTTTTTAAGCCTTTTAAATTTTCTTGTTTGCGAAGCTATCTCAGAGATTCGTTTCTTTTCTCCTCGCAGCGAATCTGCAAATAAAAACAAACACTTTTTTATACCAATGTTTAAGTTGTGCAAGCGGGTGGGGCGGGTGTGCGGAGGGGGTGAGGACGGGGGTGGAAGCTTTGTGTCCCAGCCTTGTAATCCCACTCAAATGAATCGTCCCGAAACTGAGTACACCTTTAAGTAATAAAAGAATAAAAGAGTTTGTGAGCTTTGGCCATTTTAAATTTGCTGGTGGGGCCGGTAAAGTGGATGTAGGAGTTTTTTTTATTCTCTTCGTAGTTTTATGTATTTGTATTAGTTTACATATTGAGTGAGGAGTGAGTGAAATGTAGCAATATTAATTTTAAATACCGAAAACATTTTCCATTTGTTACTAAATTCAAGATTTTTTTTTACATTCAATCTCTTCATTACAGTACTGTTGTAAACGTCAATTTCTACGAACGCACATATTTCATGTACTATAAAGAATATGTAACGAGTTTTTCTGTATCCTATTAATAGGTGTTTTACATATTTGATGCTACTTGATTACTCTGTGTAAACTCTCAATAATTATTTTACGTACTAGATAACAAAAACAGTAACGTGTTTACTCTCATTAAATGTTCGTAAGCTATTAAAAACGGTATCCTCCATATTTTTTCAAAAAAATATTTTTAATGTTATTATTATCACTTACTTCGAATAATAAAATATATTTCCATGGTAAACGTAAGAGGTTTTCTTTACATTAACTTAGTTTTTATGGAAAAACATCAAGTTTTCTATTGAATTCACTGTACAGAGAAAAGAAATACGTGTCCTTTCAAATGATGCGTACCACCCCCTTTTAAGAAGTGGAAAAATAATGATTTAATCCTACTTTTTCGTCGTCGGGCATATAAAAATATCTCCACCCCTCTGAACGTGTTTCTGATTGGTTGGGGGTGGAGGGAGGAGGAGCGGGGAGGTGTAGTGGGTGGTAAGGAGGGGGGGGGGGGTGGTGAAAGAAATGATTTTAATCTTTGCTTTGTAAAGGTGATTAAAAGGGATTAAAGGTTTGAAAGTATGGTGAGTATTTTATCTGCTTCTCTTTCTTCGCGATGCTCCTCGGGTGGCCGAAGGGGGGAGGGGGAAGAGGGAGAGGTGTCTTGAGGAGAAGCACCGCTAAGAACAGAATGAATAGGTGGAGATGAACTTTTTTAATAATTAACTCAGTCACGGGGTCTTAATTTCTTTTGATTTATATCTGAGCTTCCAGTTTGCTTTGAATACAAAGTATTCTGATATTTTTTTATTGAAGGGACTTTTGATTTTGTTCTTGTGCATATTAATGAACAGGCGGCAAGAAGTATCAACTTTGTTTCAATACAGATTATCAATCTTGGAATTAATATTAACAAGAGGTGCCTACCTACGCCAAAAATAACAATTTTTTTTACATTTAACAAATTTACTCTTCATAAAATTTTATATTATATTTAATGCAATGCCAATGATGGATTTCGCTTTGCTCGTAATTTGGCAATAAAGCCATTTTCAAAATTAGTTTATTTTAATGTGATTCCGCAACCACCGCTTAGTACAAACCATCTGGGTACCGTGCTAACTGCTAGGAGCCAATGGGTCTATGGCATTCTTACTTATTCGGTGAGGAACTTACCGCTCTCCCACGGAGGTCTCTCATGGTCCCTATTTACTGAAAAAAAAAAAAAAAACAATTGCAACGTGTTGAAAATGCATGTGTTCTATATTGCTATAATGTCCCGAGGCGAGAGCATATCTCGCCTTGCCTTTATCGGAATAGGCTACTAAGTATTTCAGAGGGAAGTTACATCAAATGTGTCAAATGTGCAATTTGATGAATTCGAAGGTTCCTACCTATTTAATAATCTGCTGTGGTTTCGTGACTTTCATGCATACTATAAGCGAATAGTTGATCAGCTATATACCATCATTGATAAATAATAAAATGGATAATTGTGTTAGTAATTCTGTAAAAAAGTGTGTAATTTTAAGAATATAGGTATAGAGATATTTAGTAACTTTAACTTCAAATAATTTCTATAGGCACTTCTGAAAACCAGCTGCAATCCGTGCTCCGGGATGTATAGCTGAGCAGTGACCTTTTTGTCAATTACTAAAACTATATGGGTTGGTTCTATTTTCAACCGCAACCTTTGTACCCGCCGGATGGCGCTGCTAAAGTTTCCTTTGAGTTTCCGAAGAACTTATAGTATGTAAAATAATAACACATTGACAAACAAATGTTTTTATTATTATTATCTCATAAAATTTAAGTAATACATCAGTATTAAAGACAAGTCCAGGTGTGATTTGGACCTGACTAGTGCATATATACTAACACCTCCAATCCATGAATAACTACTTAGTCTAATTTGGACTGAACCCGCGTATGTACCCGTATGTAGTTCACAGAAAACTTAGTACGGTATTACGAGATCAGGGGCCGCAAGGAAACGGCTGTAGTATAGTGGGGCTCGAGACTTTGCTTAGGTAAGAGATCCAAATGCTAAACTAAGATTCGTGTCTTAGTTTCAGTTGTATAATCTGGTAAGGTGACGCCTGGTGTTCAGGCAACCGCATTAGCACTCGTGCTGTGTAGATTGCGGGGGACAAGATTTGGGTGTTTGCTAAACCAATTCAGGTTACGTGGGCGATTGCATTGCAAGGAGAGAGCAAAAGTACGACCCGGTATTTGGGAAATTGAGTACTAATAAATATTTTTTTATTCGTGTTAAAAAGATCGATTTTTCTATTTTTTTTCTGTGTCTAGGGGCCTGGTGAAAGAAATGTAATTAAATATTGAATATAGGTGTAAAACCCATAATTGAGTTTAGGTCCACTATATTTAATGTAACCTCCACCTTCTGCGGGCTATTTTAAATTTCAGTTGTTGTACTGCTCCAAATAAGGCTCGATCACGTCTAACAGTTGTGCATTAAACCCAGTTAAAGTTTTTGTGTAGGTACGTAGCAGAGGCGTGCAGTCCATAAAGGCTGAAAGCTGTGCCTACCCTAAGAAAACGAACTATTAAAGAAAATTATTATAAATCACGATTTTTATTCCATAAATTTCTGATTATTTTTCTACGCGTTCTACATTAAGAGGAACGTTTCATACAAAACTTAACTTTGGATTTGAGGCCAAAATACTCACCTAAACCTTATGATCTTTTTTTTCATCAAAAAGTATATAAATATCTAGTACGGCTTGGAAGTAATTTATTTATTTTTGTTTTACATTATGAAATATAGGCCATCAAAGGAATGATTTTTCGCGGTTTTAGAGGCACCTTTAACAATTATTTGGGGCTAACGGTGATTTATAAAAAAAGTTATACCATGTCTACTTTGAAAATATAATGGAATATAAAATTAAAAATTTAAATAAACATTGGACTTTAAATTAAATTAAAAACTCCCATTTTCCATTGAAACACAAATTTTCCGTACATAGTTTAAAATATCGACCCGAAAAAACGTTTTTTTTATGTTTTATTTTTGTATTTTTATTTATGTAATCATATTTACATAACAAATATGATAATTTTAAAAATATATAATAAACCCGCAAATAATTTTCTAAGTTGCCTCTAAAATTACGAAAATTGATTTTTTTCCATGGCCTACTTCATAATTTAAAACGAACATAAATAAAATACTTCTCATCCGTACTAGATATTTACTAATCCCTTAATGAAAAAAATATATTATTCGGGTTGGATGGGTATTTTGGCCTCAAATCCAAAATTAAGTTATGTTTGAAGTAGGCACCGCAGCCATTCCTCTTAACAAATTGATTCTATATGAAAAAATTGCACTTTTTATGAAGATAATAAAACGGCCATTTTCAAATATTCAATTGACAATTCATACCAGAACTTGACAAACTACACACAGCGTACCTTTAGTAATAGATCAAATATATATTTAGTCATAAATCGCCACTGGTACGTAGACAGAAATAATAAATAAATAAACTTAATGTAATGATCTAAAACCATGTTAGAATTTGTTAACACAACATACAAAATCATTACCTCAATTTACGGATCACAATGTCTCATAAGTAGGAATTAATAATTACGTTAGTAAGATTTGAATATTGCAAGCATTATTAGCTAAACAAAAAACTTTGATTCTTCAAAGATAGTGCGTACTCTTAAATATAGTTTTTACATAAAAATAATTACTTGATTTAAAAAGCAATTCGCCAAGGCGATAGTTAACTTGAAGGAACTCCTGGAGATTTCGCGATCCACCCTTATATCTTTGGCATTACTCTCCAGCCACCTCGCCTAAGAGGGTAACTAAGATATGGTGTAATTCCCCGGAGAGCAGAGATAAGTGTGGGTCTCCGCGGTTTCGGTAGACTCTAAGACACCACAAGAGGATCACAATAAGCAATTGGTACCCGCCACCAGCCACCATAACACAGCCTGCAGATTCCCTAAAAGCCTTCTTGAGTTTCGATGAATACTCGCCTAGGCAGGTGTAGATGTGATGTAGGATTAGTTCAGTAACTGCATACACAGGAAAATTTATAATTTACTTAAAAGAGATTCGATTGTCTTTATACCCTCACGTAACTACAAACTTATGTTTAATAAGAAGTTCATAAATACTTTGAACGTAAATCTTAGCTAACTAAAGGGTTTATGCATACAATATTTATCATACTGGTTATAACGTCAAAAACCCTATTTTCTATCTAGCTGTTTAAATGTAGCCGATCGTACATTATTAATAATATTTTTTCAGGAAAGTGATCCTGAAACGTGTTATATTTAAAAGACTAAAGATTTTGTAGAAACTTTGTAGATTCGGAAATGGTATATATTTAAGATATGTGTTTATCGATCTTAATAAAAAGGCAATATACGCACTGTTGAATGGAATTGACTTTTTTTATAACATCATAATTTTGTAACTATTTTTATACTTTAAAAATATTTTTTCTCTGATTCAAAAAAAATCTTCTTAATTATTTGTTTCTTCTAAATTAAATTGTATTTGGTATATGTATAATCATCAATAGCGTTGTTAAATTTGTTATCAGATCCAAAACTCCGAATATTACTTTAAAGACAAGACTCTCCCTCTCTATTCTAGTTTCCGAACAAAGCTTTCCGAAGCGATCTGTTTCCCGAGAAATAAGACATTTTTGATACATTGTCAGACGGAGATCACTCCGTCTGAAGATAGTATTATCAAAGGATGAAACTATAAGGTCCCGGCACAGGCAGGAGTGGAAGACAAAGCTCGGCAGCCTCTCTATTGAATATTCATTTGTTGATTCTCCCGGCCGAGAGAACGCGGAACAGCTGGCCGCGTCATGGTCCATTATCAACTCAGATGATGTTCCCTCAAACCAGAGACAAGGGTTTATGGCAGGGGTGCTTAATTTATGCAATCATCGCAAATAAAACTTTTTTTTTCTTTTGTGCTGATTAAACAGAGATTTTGTTTAATTTGAATTGCACTTAATTGATTTTGTGTTTCATTCGTAGAACTACATTTTTTTTATTTTTTTATTTTTATTTAATGTAAATCAAATTTAATAATGTTATTATTAAGTTCTCGAAGTATTTTTACTTTTTATTATTGTGACAGCTGTTTCGGCGTTCAAGGCCATTCGGAATTATGAATTTGAAATGTTTTCTAACTAAATCAGTTTTATCGATAATAAATCATTATTTTTAAAAACCCGTCCAAATTAGAATGGGGTGGGAGTGAATAAAATCATATAAACAAGTCATTACAATGTGGATTAACTGCAGTTTGAAAATGGCCTCGAATGCCGAAACAGCTGTCAAAATAATAAAAACTAAAAATACTTGCAGAACTTAATAATAACATTATTAAATTTGATTTACATTAAATTTTAAAAAAAGAAGATGTTCAAGTTATTCAGGCTTACAGCATCACTTTTCAAAAAAATATTTTCTTTCTCTGATGACACAAGAAAAACTAGTGGGCATCAACGGGTTTCTGAGGTTTTGCGGACAACATGTTTCAGATATTACCCAAGAATTGCAGTCAAATATCTTTATAAATAAACTGACTTTCGCTTTCCAGCATTTTTTTTTTCGATACCGTTTTCATCTCGCATTCAAATAAATCCTGGCGTCCCACAGTGATCGGTTCTGTCGCCGACTTTGTTTTTGTTGCGCATTAATGACCTATTGACATGTGCACTAATTTAATGTTACGAGGATGACAGTACAGTCCATGATAGCGTTTTATTTGACAAGCCCCCAAAGGGCACACAAACTAAAATGGATCGAAGGGCTTTAACCCTTTAGGTGCCACATGTATTTTTTAAAAATGCTGGAGAAGTGTCGATAATCCATGAATATATATTTTTTTTATTTTGATTACTTTTATTTTTAGACACATGTTTTCAATGATGCGACGTAATTTTAGAACCGTGGGTAACGCGTGACGAATTTTATGGCTCGAGCTATATATCGTTCTGTGGCACTCAAGTACAATAATATATCGGTACGATATATCGTTCGGTGGCACCTAAAGGGTTAAAGCAGATAATGGACGGTTACCCCGAGAGGGTTTCCTCTTGGAGTAAGAATAACCTCGTCGAATTTATTGTTTAAAAGATCTAATCATGTCTGATTACATCTAAAGGGGATTGAAATTACGATTTTCTCTCCTTTAATGGAAGCAATCTTCCAAAAAAGCACTCCATTGATATGCTCGGTGTAACCCTAAGTGACCAGCTCAGGTATGCGGGCTCCATCGAAGCCAGAGTAAAGTTAGCCTCTCAGAAGTCTTATCTGAAAAAAACCCTTGACCCTGTGCAGAGACGGGCGGTTCGTTTGATAGATTCGCCTATCTTAACAAACGAATTGCAATCTTCGGAACATAGGACGTCAGGTAAGAATGCTGGCCTTGTTCTACCGGTATTTTATGAGAGATGCTCTGAAGTACTAGTATCATTGATCCCTTCGACATCGAGAAACACGCTACACGATGTAAACAAAGTACTTATTATTAAGTATTTTAATAATGACGCCACAAAATAATTATACACCTATTGAAGAACATAAAATAAATTAAACTAAAT
The DNA here is from genome assembly GCA_022606495.2 of Halesus radiatus. NCBI lineage: Eukaryota > Metazoa > Arthropoda > Insecta > Trichoptera > Limnephilidae > Halesus > Halesus radiatus. Next base: position 48,249 of record JAHDVE020001993.1, on the reverse strand, counting down.
TTAAATAATATCTACACAATCTTTAAAAATAACAAAATTCTGTGTGACAGTGCGACGGACATAGAATATAATATAGGAAAAATACAAAACATGTAAAAAAAACTCTATGGTAGTGTGCCCTTTAGCTAGATCGTCGTACGGCCGGGGAATTCTAGACATCGAATTTAAATATTCAGTGTTATTTGGCAACAATTTCCGTCCAAAATGCATTAGGGTTTCTTGTAGATATGAACCTGGTATATAACATGATTTAATTGGTAAAATTATTATCTACCTGATTATTCACAATTTTATAAAACATTAAGAGATCATTTATATTTCTTTTAAGCAAACTCTCTAATTAGAAAATATGTGAATTTGTACGTAGTTGTAGTAAATGATCATGGTAAATACAAAATACGATTATTTGAGACAAGTTTAGGTCACCTGTTCGCGGTAGCACGGCGAAATAACGTAGATATATATTATCTAACTACGTGTATGAGTCTGAGACAGCGTATTTAAACAAGTGAACCGGATCTTTAGATTCGGGGTAGTTTACCGTCTTTTATCACTCAACCACTCAGCGGGCTGTGGCTATACTATCTACACACTGTTAACTACCCGACACTGACGGGATGTACAATGTACAATGCTCAAGATAGTGGAACTGCCTTAGACAGAGGTAAGCGTAAGTAAGTGGATCTTATTGTGATTGACATTAAACTAACTGGTTTTATCAACAATGGACTCGGCAGAGTGAGGATGTATTGTCTGAGATCACTTAATTTGATTGCTGTATCAAAATCAGGCTTCTACTAACTCACTAAGATATGACAAACCTTTAAGTGGACTGTAACAATTAATTCTAAGAAGTTAGTGGGCGCGCAAAATAATTATTACCGTAGAAATCTAACAAAGTACGTATTTACGTGATTTCGCGTAGAGAAAAGATAAATAATTCACACGAAACAGATTTGTGATTTTTTCGTGCTTTTTCATCATCACTCAAAGGCTGTTTAGAAAATATCAATTTATCATTCAATTTTTTGTTAAGTCGTATTTTTTTTATCAAAAGCGTGTGGCTTATGTAGGCGGTGCTTTAATTGCCTTTTATTTGTTGTTGTACGAAAGAATATCTATTTCTTTAGTTAGTTAGGAGCACAATGGAGATCTCGAAGCACAAAGGAGTTCAGGAGCCTCTGAATCCAGGAACTTTTCTCCTTTGACCGCTTAATTACCCGACAGTAATCCCTTTAGCGGGAAGATCTTTCAGGCCGCGCGAAGAAAGCTTAAAAATTGCGAAATAATTCGGGGGAGGAAGAAAAATGAAGCAAATATTCAAATGATACCCGACGCTTATGCGTGGCATTCATCACTCCATTGTTGGGGCTGTGGGGAGCTTAGGCGCGGACGTTTTGTCCTTTCAGGGACTTCCGGTCGGAGTCGGCACCGTCCTCGATCAGTTCTACGTCGCTGCGGTGCTACGGCGGCGTAGAGACTCGATCTCACCGTGCCCGTGCCTACACTGCCTTTGGCGTGGAGTAAAAGTTTCAAACGGTAAATATTACAAAAATGTTTGTTGATGTAATCAATCATTATTGAAATAATGTGAGAACCGAAATTATTTTTTTAATTTGCTTCAGTTCTTTCTACAAAGATTTAATCTCAGTCGTTCGACTTCAGTTTTCGATCATTCCGTTTTCAACTATAAAACGCATAAGGATATTTATGGAAACGTCAAAATAAGTTTCTATGCATAAAAGAAAACTGTTATAAAGACAACGGCTTGCTTGTTGGCTTAAATATGAAAGCCTTTCAAGCGGCTAATTCATTTAGTGATCGGGTGAGATACAGTATCAGAGGTAAACACGGCAGGTGGGGGAGGGGGTGGTAGGGAGGATTCATGAAGGGGGTGGGAGTGGGACAGCACTGATTCAATCACCCGAGAAGCAGCCTTCTGGTAAAGGGTTTTATGCTTACATTAGAACAAGCGCTGAAAAATAATGCTCAGCACATTGGATCTAAAATGTGGCTTAAATGCATAAAAGGAAATTCATATCATAAAGCGCACATCACAAGTAAAAATGACAATATTTAACGCAATTAAATGTAGATTCTGAGGGTTGTGCAAAAATGACCACATAATGTGAACCTTCTCTACTATTTTTGACAGTGACATTTTCTAGAATATTCTGGAATATCCTTAAAACCACAGAGTAAATAATACATAGTGATGCCCTAACACGCAAGGGTTAGATCCCATAATAAAAGGGGAGGAGGGGGTAGGTAGGCGCACCGCCAATTTAAGTAAAACAGCATCGAAGTAAAAAGGTTTGGCTTGTTTACAAAACCCGAGTATTTATTTTTATCATTTTTTAAATGTTTTGTAATTTGAATACCGCAGTCCAAATTACGCGATACAAACGTGGACGGCAGTGAACTAAGCTGGTGCCAAAATAGGTGTGACGTGACCTATGCCTTTAGCCGTCGAAATCGTACTTAGGACAAGTCTATTAATTCTGACGTCAATGTTTAAAACTGTTTTTAAATAACCATAAATATACTTGGCCATTCTACTAAGATGAAGCGATGGATTTTAGTGTGAATTTTGTCTATATTTTTAATTTTTTTTTAGATACGGTTACTTTTTTTAACATTATTTGATAATGTGGGACTCACTGGGTGCATTGCGCGGACTGAATCCCCGTTATTTATTTAAATTATATCATAACAATTTCTATTCAACTAATTAAGTCAAACAATAAAAGGTTGAAAATATGATATATGTAAAAAGATGTTTTTCAATAATTTATTTTTATTATGTATGTAAAAAAAGTCTATACCTTTCTGATTAGTGCATTATTTTCGGACGAAAGTCTTTCTCTTTAATTTAATTCACTTTTATCAGTACAAATAAAAACGACAACCCTTTCGAAAGGAGATATCGATAGAATGAGTTACCCAATCATCCCCCTTCAGTCCGCAGTACCTGGTAGCTGGTAGGTACCTACGAACGCTGGTAGTTATCGCAGAACTGGTGCGGGTGGGTTTGTTAGCCGTCTAGCTGAGCGATATCCGGGCACGGCCGCGATTCGTTTAAGTGCTTCTTTTGAACCGGCTTTCACTTCTGTGCGCTCGTTAATTCGATTGGGAGCTCAAAAATTAAGTTAAAACACCGTCTGTACCGGTCGGATGCGAAGATATTCAGCTCCCGGCCCACCCCTTTCAACTCCCTACCAACCCCGTGTACTGCTACTACCCTGCCCTCTATGGGATCGGCTAGGGAGGACTCGTTTCAAAGGCCTTGTTACAAAAATGTTTTTTTTTATTGCAATGTGTATCGTGCAGGTATTGATAATTTATTTCGACAAGATTCTGCACACAATTATATAACATAACGCATAGGTTTTGTATTAAACGCCGTAATGTTTGAATATTATGTTTAGATTTAGCAATTTTTATTACAGTTGCATTAATCCCAGTACTATTTATAACTTTCCTTAGTCAAAAATCAAGGAAATATGCCGGGCGCTGGGACCTTCCACTAACTGGGGAACTGGTCTAATATGTAAATTAAACGTAATTTAATCAGCGTTCTTAATCGGAAAAACGGGAATGATTCTAATATAGTCAAGTAAATTGCTACTTACCATTTAATGCGGTGTCCAGATGTAAATAGTGACTTAAAATGAACTAAACGATGAAACGTGAAAAACAAGTGCCTTGTTGTAGACCCTAATATTAAATTGCCAGGGTTCACGCTTGCCGTGAACGTCCACGGCAAGTTGTGCAGTCGATTTTTTTTATCATTTACGTCGTGGTCGTGAACGGCGTGGTTGTGAAAATTGACATGTGATTAATCTTGGTAGAAGAAGCGGAGCGGAAAAGGCAAACGCGGGCGGGCAGGGATCTCAGGATGCGGACTCACGAGTAGATCAAATTATCTTTGTAATTACACACTACACTTTCAAAATTGCCTTAATGACTGTTATGTAACAAATTAGCTACAATTTAAAAACAAAGATTCTAGCCGTTTGTTGAAAAGCACCCAGCTCCTCGTAAAAGTTCAGCGAACGCGGGCTTGGCGCACGAGACCGACGGCCATTTTGCCCACAGAAAGATTTCGCTCGCAGATTGCAGAGGTTGTGTCATTGACACGCGCTCCGGCGCGGGCTCGCCGTTTACAATGGCGTCTTGTTACCGTAATTTAGAAGTCCTAATTACTGTTGACCATTTACTTGTGAGGTCCCTAAATTGTGGACCGGGTTTTGTGCACTAATATAAAGACACCGTTCCTGGCTAGAGCTATCTCGTCCCCAACCGATGTCCCCATGTAACCTGTAACTATTTCCTCTTTCTAATGTGCTGTAAATCACTCTGTTTAAAGTATCTTGCCCGATTTTAATGGTACTGGAGAGAGAAAACCCTAGATTAATAGGTAGGGTTTGTGTTGCCAGTTGTCAGTATATGCTTCCCTATGTGTACCCACTGTGATTGCCTTCCCGTAAAATAAACCCTGTCTAGAAAGCTCACATCTTTTCTTTGGTAGTTGAGTACCTTTTTTCACTGAGCCCGGCATGAGGCTGTTGCCGACTAACTGCAGAAGAAGGGTTACCTGTTCTAACCGCTGAGCTATCCAGGTAAGCTTGGAGTAGGGCGCCTTCGCCCGGCCTCCAGGTGAGATTAACCTAACCTGCTACTTTTACACTCTCGCTCCAACGTGCTTTAACTGCTTTCTATTACATAACGTTGCAGGGAGTTAGGTGTCCAACAGCTATGGATGGCAAGCCGTTGCTGTCCACGGCTCGGCGTGCCGCAGGAAGTAAATTAAAAGCTTCGTCATATTCGTTATGAGGAACATTTATTCAAAACTATGCACAAGCGTCTCCAAACAGACGTAGTGTACACAGATTTTAGTAAGGCATTCGACAAAGTCTCACATAAAATTCTCATACATAAATTAAGTACTCTTGGAATAACCGGGAATATTTTGAGATGGTTTGAATGTTATCTCCATAAAATAAAAATATCGGTTAAATCTTCAGCGGCGTTCCACAGGGGTCACATTTGGGACCAGTATTGTTTTCCTTGTTTATCAACGACATAATTACTATTTTTGATGGAGTTATGATACTCCTATTCGCTGATGATCTTAAAATTTACAAAACTATTATCAATCTCAATGACTGTTACGTATTGCAATTGAATTTTGATAGGCTACAAGAGTGGTGCATTCGTAATGAACTGTTTCTCAATATTGAAAAATGTCTAACTATAACTTTTGTTCGAATTAAAAATCCCCTCACGTATCAATATAGCATTAACAACATTCACCTAATAAGGGTTGAGCAAATAAAAGACCTTTGTATAATTTTTGACAGCAAACTAACTTTTATTCCCCACATTAATGAAATAACTAATAAGGCCATGAAATGTTTGGGATTTATTTTGAGAACAGTCAAAGATTTAAAATTAATTAACTCCTTCAAATTACTGTTCACTGGATTGGTGAGAAGCAATTTGGAGTATAATTCGACAATCTGGGCTCCATTTTATAAGATTCACCAACAAAAAATTGAGAGAGTGCAGCATAAATTTCTTCGATTTATTAATTACAAGTTAGGTATTCCAATCGAAAATCTTAATTATACATTTTTAATGAAACTACTTAACCCAAGCGATTCATCATCTAGGCGCACAGTGAGCGATTTAGTATGTCTCTTCAAAATAGCAAATGGCAGATTGGACGCCCTGGATTTAACGAGCCTTATTATCCTGCATGTACCCAGCCGTAACACGAGACAGACGGCTCTGTATAACAATCCAGTGTCTTCAAATAATTATTTCGAGAACTCTCCTATTCATAGATTGCACAGACTTGGTAATGAGTTCAGTTCAATTGATGTTTACCGTTACAACACTGTCCAAGCTAAAAATCAGTTTATTTGAATATTTTTATTAAATTTAATAAGTTTTTTTTTTCATGTGCATCGTTTTTTATTGCAACTTTTTTATATTGTGTTTCTGCAAAATACCCAATCAGGTATAATAAAGGCTTGCTGTGTTATAAACACGTATATTATAAACTGTTCATATTTTACAACGTCATAGTAATTATAATTCTACTGCCTTTATTACCCACCTATTGCGCTGAAACTAGCTACTTACATAGTATCTACCTTCTCACTTCTTTTATACTTATGTTATTATATTATGCACTAAACTACTTCTTATACTCTTTTGTACAACCTGATGTTATAATGTAACCACAGGATAAACTATTATTCATTGTGTTAATTACGCTGTAACTTCATACGGTTATATTGTATCTACTTACTTCTTTTACCCCTATTTATTATTTTATATGTACATTATTGTATTCCCTTGTAAAACTATGTGTTAAATCTATCAACATGTAAAAGCCTTCTAGGCGTAAATAAATAAATATTAAACTATACATTTTACTTAGCCAAGTAGTTAGCAAGCCTACTTCTCAAGCAGACCTCGTCCCCCACTTCCTCCAACCGTCCACCCTATCCTGTTTCCTGTCATCAGCCAAATCTAATAACGGCCTTCTACGCCCGATTATTTATTAATCTTTATGTATTTGTATCGAATTTTCATGCGAAATTGAATCTGGCCCCATAAGCCTGGTCCGAAGGAGGCTACCGGGAATGATAGCGGTTTAAATGCTTTCGCTTTGTGTGCGAGCTTTGAGTCCGGCTAGAGGGGAGTATTACAGTTCATTGCCGGGTTATTTGATTCTGGGGGTTTCGTTCGGTAAACACAATTCAATTTAATCAAGATAATCGCAATATTCCACCTTTTAATATTTTTATTTATTGTGTTCAAGTTTAACTTGTTGAATTTCAATTTTATTTATAGTTCAAAAAAATTTATAATAAATAATTTATTCTCTTCAATAGATGGAACCGGATAGCAATAACTACTAAAATAATATTAATTAAGATGAACGGCTGCGCTGCCTGTTCATAAATAATTTAATTTTGGATTTGAGACCAAAGTAAATATCCAAACTGAATGACATTTATTTTTCTTTTAATTAAAGGTTTATTAAATATCTAGTACGTACTGAAGTATTTTATTGATGTTTGTTTTAAATTATGAAGTGTACGCCATGAAAAAAATCATTTTTCCTAATTTTACAGACAACTTAGAAAATTATTTGCAGGTTTATCGTATTTTTATTTTTAATTTTCATTTTTGCTATGTAAATATGATTATGTAAATAAAAACATAAAAGTTAAATACTAAGAAAAAAAAAACTTTTTTCGGGTCGACATTTAAAATTATTCACGGCAAATTTGTGTTACAACGTAAATTGATCGTTTTTAATTTAATTTAAAGTCCACCATAACGTTTATTTCTTTTTTTTATGTCTTATTTCATATTTCATTATATTTTCAAAGCAGATGGGGTAAATTTATTTTTTAAAACACCGTTAGCCCCCAAATAATTGTTAAAGATGCCACTAAAATCGCGAAAAATTATTTCCTTTTATGGTCTATATTTCAAAATGTAAAAATAAAATGAATAAATAACTTCTAATCCGTACTAGATATTTACTATATTTTTGATGAAAAGGGATATCATTAGGTTTAAGTGAGTATTTTGGCCTCAAATCCAAAGTTTTATATGAAACAGACCGCTCAGCCGTTCCTCCTAAGCCCCCTCGGTCGTTATTGAATAAACATAAGCAATTCTGAGATATTGTGACGTATCAAAGTTTTCCTTCTGCAGGGCGTAAGTCTGTGGATGCTCAGAAGAAGTATTAATTTGTACCACTCGTTGCATTAATTTATGTCACTCATTCAACGAGAACTCCGAAGAAAACCGTACTTTTCATTAGCTACTTTGGTACAAAGAAACTTAAAGAGTAAAGGAGAGATGTGGGAATGCTTTGGGAGAAGTGAAGTAAGCGGGGGTATTATAAGAAGAAGCGGAAATATCTGCACAAGAAGTCGTTAATGGAATGGAATCCTCGGCGGTTCAAGTCGCGGAAAAGCCACGCGAAATTAAACCATCAAAATGTTGACGTTGTGGCTTCATCCAGGGTGGGATTGAATAAAAGCTTCGGGCATTCTGAAAATTATAACGAAGATTTTTTTATATTAAAAGCTAAAACCATAAGTAATAGAAAGGAGAGAGGGTTGTTCATGAAACATTATTAGTCCAACATCGTTCACCCATACCACAGCAATCGCAACTACGTACAGTGGCGCCACGCCTTTGCTTCTATCATATACATCAAACGAATAAAATAGATATGAAAGTTTGACTAAAAAATAGTGAAATTGGTTTATTTTTCTTATAAGTCTTAAGTGTCATCTTTAGCATTTACTCTTAAACAGAATTCTACCCTTTTCTCTTTTGTTTAAATTTAACCCTTAACTATTAAGCTTCCACATCTTCTTATTTTTTGTTACAGAAATAACACGATACATATAGACTTACATAAAACTTATTTTTAAACGTACAGTGTTCCTAGGTTCGATTTTATATCGCCCACCGAAACCATATTATACTTAACAGTAAATGCTGTTTATTTTAATATTTTATGTTTCTTATTTTCACTTACTATTTTTTCATTATTATTTTCATAACTTTTATAATTTATTCTTTAAAACAAATGAATACCTTAATTTTAGGCTTAAATTAAAATCTTTGAAGAGGCCTGTAAATAGCCCCATCAGCTCTTGGGCTTTATACCTTCTGAAACTATGTTTAAAAGTAATGAAATTCTATCTCAATTGCGATAAAAATTCCCACATACAATTAAAAATGGTCATTAACCTGATGAGCGTTTCTTGTTTGCGGTAGGATCAGCTGCTGTGTTGTCTTCGAATGTACGCAGATCCAAAGTTCCAGTTAAAAAATCGCAATTTTAGTAATTGAAAATATACAGCATGAATTACCTTTGTTAATGCGCAAAAAACACTGTATATACAGCGCGATTTAGGGACAAAAATCCACGAAAATTACAATAATTTCCGAGAAGCAAAATGTTCGCGAGAAAAATCGTCCACTCAATAAGTGGCTAATTTCAATAATAATAACTTATTTATTCCGACCATGCAATTTTGCTCAACGGATCGTCTTACCCTTTGTCCAAAAAGGGACATTTTACTGCCCTCTCTTATGCATTTCGGAAAACAACAACCAAAATTTGAGAGCATTACAATGCACAGGTACATATATCGAAATATTTGAGATATTTAAACGATAATTAAAAAATATTATGTAACTATAAATCTAAATTAAATTAAATAATATGGTGCTTAAAATATAATTCTATGTTATAAAGTAGATAACCTATTCTAGGGTCTAACCAAATTTTTACTAAAATCAAAAAAAAATATTATAATACCCACGCACAGGATTCGTCTTTGTGGATTTTTGATGTATAAGGATTGTGTACTTTAACATGTCGACCCCTTGGAATAACAAGGTTCCATCTGACACGGCAATGTTATCTGATAATGACTCTTAAAGTTACCTTCTATAGAGCACATTATCGCATGACATTGCTGTGTCAGATGAAACCTTGTTATTCCAAGGGGTCGATATATCAAAAACTTTCAATAAAAATAAAAATAATAAATTATTAATTTTTAAAAAACTTCCATTGGCTCGGCCGCTTTGATAGTTCGTGCAGTTTGGTCGTAAGTCGGCGACAGTCGGCAAGCTTCTATGCCAAATTACCCGTGGTTTCTTTTTTATGTGTCCCAGCTGCTCCCAGCCGCCTGAACCAGTGAGACTATGGCATCCATCATATGGAAGGAATTGAGGAGGGTAAGGATACGGGGAAGAGGAAGGTGGGGAATTATCTGGCTACTCAGATCTGGTCACCAAATACGATTAAAGCCATTTTAAGCAATATTTTGATTATGAATAGTGATATTTCAGCAGGGCGATACGGCAAATGTATCTACTACTTTGGAACCTGCACAAATATTCTGTGCATTATTTTAAATAAATTGTGATATAACACAAATTAATCAACAAAATTTTACCTGTGCACGCCTAGATTTGAATTCGCGACCTCCGGATTTTTAGCCAAGGATCGTAACCACTTAACCACGGAGGGGATGCCATAATCTCACTGGCTCCAGACGGTTGGGAGCAGTTGGGACTCTTATGCGGTATTCATATAAAAATAAGGAAATTCAAATGAAGTAATAGCAGTAAAGCGTTGAATGTTTCTAAAAAACCTAAAAATAAATGAAAAAGCAAACAAATAGCATCGTGGATACTTTGAACGTTGAATAATTGACTCTTACAGTTAATATATAAAATGATTGCCCTTAAAATGACATGTTTTTAAACTGTCAATAGGTTATTCATTCTAAAAAATGCGATATTTAATAATGGAAATAAGGTTCAAATTCATTTCAGTCAATTTCTACCCTGTCCACGAAAGCTCTTGGAATCCAAAGCTTCTGGTAAAAAGTGAATAGCCTCGGTACAGAGCACAGCGCTATGGAGAGATGGCGGGTGTATTTCATTAAAGCATATAATTGCCAGGCGAGCTTTGGGAATTAAGATGATACTAGCCACGGGCAGTAAATCACAACAGCTTAATTATCTCCCCGCACAGCCTCCAGGGCCAGGACCCCGGACCTCCATTTCCTGTTTTCCTTCTACATTGCACCAACGTATAAAAATATCCAGAACGATTACGCGGATTATTTCTGTGGAAGTCATTCTAATACTTGTTTTCCGTGTTCATTATAACTGGTAATAAAACAAATTAACATTTATGGTTACCCAAATAAATGTAACAGATTTTAGGTACCTACGTTACTGTCAAGCTAATAATTAAGTTCCTTAAATATATTGGTATTATCAAAAACTGTAGAATAGTAATACGTCCAGCTTCTGACATTTTCAATACAGAGATGGCAACACACGAATTACTGCCATCTAGCATGTTGCCAGCATTATGAAGAAACTGCAAGTATTAGTAGTTTAGTATGAGTTTTGACATTTAGGAAGTGCAATTTTTTATGTCGTAATTTGTAAAGTTTCAGTTGTAAATTATAATTATAAATTGAAAAAAAAAAGTGTGTTAAATACATTATGTTCATATTAGAATCCATATGACCAATATATAGCTTGGCAATAAAATGTAGACATTTAATAAACTGAAATTACATTTTTTCATTAATATGGCAATACGAAGCTGCTAACTTTCCTGTGAAATTTTGTTTCGAACATTCAAATTTTTCACATTCGAATTTGATAGTTCACTGTAAAGCAACATTGCAAAACATCACGATTCATTTTTTTTACGTTTTTTATTATTCGTATTTTTAATTTCCTGTGTTGTATTTATTTAACTAACCTCTAATAATTGTTTATTTCGATACATACATTTCAGGAATTAAAAAAATCGCCTTTTCCATGTAATTGTCTTCATTTGCAAAGCGTTTAAATAATAAAAAAATTAAAAATTTACACATAAAATTCTTTTAAAAGTTGATGTCGAATATCCTTTCGGAAGTACCTCTAATTTCTGGATACCGTTTGGTGAAAGTAAAAAACATGCACATGGATCCATTGTGCTTTTTCAAACTCAAAATAATATTCAAATGGGACATTTTGGTGTTGTCATGAAAACGTTTCAAACGCAACGCTCTCATTTTTTGTCTACTTTTAAATGTCAGACTGTACATATGTTCTATTTTAAGTTATATAGATAATATTTGGGATAAGTATCAATATTGTTTTCGTTATTTTGTAAGGATGTGATATAATAAATAATATGATTGGCAAGGGTCCAGACGAGACTTATACGATTATATTTTCAAAACCATTTAAAATTCTAGCAGAATAATTAATTATAAAGAAAGGAGAATGTTTAAATCAGCGATCATCATAATAGTTAATATTCGAATTGACAAATAAAACCTATATTGACAATGGATTAACGCCAGCATGAAGGTGGTGATTATATATTTCTGTCGAACTTTTTTCCATAGACACGAGAAATTGAAACAAATGTTTAAGGTTTCACTTGTGATGATTGTGATACTTTCAAATGTGTAAGTTTCACTTGCTAAAATTCCAACGAAATCACGCGTTCATTATGCGGGTCTAAATTCCCGCTTAACATCGGCAGCATGTTTTGATTCACGCAAAAAAACGTCACCAAAATGCGTGTTTTATTTTAATTTGTAAAGCTCGGGCATAAATATTGAAAATGTTTTACCGTCACATACTAAAAAACTTAATTTGCCACAATGAACAATGTGACAATATCGAAAAAGTTTTCGTGAGTAGGAGATTTTGCTCTTTAAACATTTTTTTTAGGTCTGATACTTTATTTTTTTCTAGGCTTATAATAAGGCATAATAATATTTTTTTTACAATTGTACGAAAGGCCAAGATGTGTTCTACTTGCATTATTTAATTAAATGATCTATGATTTTTCCAGGCCATCAAATTCTCAAACCGAAAACACACGATTTTCCATTACTTCCCATTGCATCGCCTGAAGTACTTTTGTCCATCTTGTGAAAAAAAATCAACGTTTTTATCAATCTCGCTACTTTGCCGGGTGACGCTGTCAAATATAGTACCTACCTGCAGAAGTAAGTTTTGTCTGACTTAGGTACTTATTTACATTGTTATAAATTTAATAGTTTTATATTTACTAAGATAAATTACTGGACACTCTAACTCCGAAGATTTGTCATTACCCAGTGTTATGCATTGTTTCTAAAACATGTTTTATTAGTATGCCTTTAATGTAATTCGCAATAAAACACCTTGTTTACCTCTCCCCACCCTCTATAGCTCCAACCCTTATCTCCCTCGTTACACACATCTTTGGTTTTTTTCGAAAAGCGAATATATCCCTAAATAAGTTGGCCATAAATAAGACATTTGAATATTCTGATACTTTTTCCTAAAAATAAATCACGTCTTGTCTTTGGTTATTATCCACACACAGAAGAGAATTCGAGTTAGCAGTCTGTTTTATCGAGTATTTGTTTAAGAATAAATCAAAGGAGAGAGACTTAAGTTCTTATCGCGTGTGTGCTGTCTTCAGTTAGTTATGTATTCATGTGATTTAGAGGTTTTTATTTATTTGAAAAACTGAAGAGATTTGAAGAAACATTTATTTCTTGTACAAGTAGGATTGTGGTTTAATATTAAAAACGCGAGAAATGTTTATACGAAGTACACGTTCAAAAGAAAAGGCTTATAATAGGTACTAAATGGGGCTGTTACCGTGAACATTATTTGAGAAATCACTCGGTAATGTGATTATGCTTACTTTTCTAAGTAGATGCTTTTTATCAGTGGATTTCCCGAAGTGTAAAACTGACCATTGCATCACTTTATAAGTAGATAATTAAGTACTTTTAAGTAATTAAATACTTTTGTACGAAATTTTAAAACTATTTCACTTAAATACTCGATGTCGCATCATATTGCGTAATGGCTTTTGACAAGTTACCCCTAATTGAATTATTTGTATAAAAACGCAAAGAATAAAAAGTTCCTCAATAAAGTACGGACCTATCTATGTAGTGAATATTTTATGGTTCATTGTGCGACGTGCGTACCTACCAGAGAACGCTTGAATAAGATATTATAAGTGGTAAAGGTGTCTATAGAAAACAGCTAACTTAAAATAACACAAAGAACTAAACGTCAAAGTCGTCAAACGAAAAGCCTCCATGTAAAAATCAGCATCGCGACGATTGCTAATAATATCAGGCAATAAAATAAGCGTACGGTACTAATTGGCCTGGATCGTATGCGAATTTAAAGATGTTCCCGTTCCCGGCACCCCAGATAAGTTGCCTCGCCACTTCAAATAAACCGTCTCCTCCTGCGGTCATGAGTCCTCGGAGAAAAAAGAAAAACATGTCGAACATTTTTATTCTAATCGCGAAAACATATTTTAATTCCCTTATAACGACTGGGTAGGTTCGCGTTCAAAGCGGAGGAGCCCTATAATAACCGGGCTTATTTTTGCTAGCTTATTTTTTCCCGGGAAAAATTATTAGCGGGTAACATTCGCGGGCTTTTCGCATAAAGACGCCACCAGAACATTCTCGAGCCCTCCCCTTCCCTCAATTTTACCCTCTCCCACCCCTGTCCCAGGTCCCCCACCTCCTGGAGAGAGTTGGGTAAAGCAAAGAAAGTTCATCGTGTAGATTTTTACCATCCAGTAGGGAGAGTGTTCAAAGGGATTTTATCGGAAGTGGATGTTCAAGCATTCAAAGATGATTTTCTTTAAACAATATGAAATATTGCAGAATAGAGTCCCTATTTCTAGTCACATAAGATATGTTATTAACTCTCCTGGTTTTCCATACCGTACCGAAGTTGAATGTAACATAAAGATGGCACTTCTTCCTTCTGACACCTTTTGTCTAGCCCAGGAATGAATTTTATTATTTTTATTTTATAAGATATAATTAGTTTGTTGATTACCCGAATCTCTTTTGCTCTTAAAAATAATCAATGATAATAAATTATGGAAAAGTATTATCTTCCCGTTTTTTGTTTCGGAAACCTTTTTCACAAAGCAAGTTCTCCGATTTAAAAAGAATGTATTCATATTATTTGTGATGGGAATCAACATTTTGAATATTGATATTTATATTTCCATTTTTTTTTTAAATCTGAACAACCCTCGTATCATACCCATCCCCTTAAGAGGTGGGAGCTACCCTCCCACCCGTGACTGTTAGGAAAACGAACCGATAAATAAAATACATTTTTTTGCCATCCTGTCGCAGAAGAAAAGTTATTCCCGTCCCTGGCTAGGCTAGTACGAGGCGGTTCGTGGATGGAATCTGAAATAACGCAATATAAATAATCTACCTGAAAAACCCAAAAAAATGCGACAATATCTACTAAACGAGCCCTTTTCCCAAAGTAATGGAACCTTCTCTCTCGTGATGCAAATGTAGTAGTTCTTCAGAGAACTATCCCTTAGCCTTTATGTTGTTTACCGTTCTATTATCATTTTCCTCTTTTTTGACTTTTCAATCAAAATGGTATACTAATGTGGCTATAATATTTGTATTCAACAGTAAAAACTAAAACGGAAAATTAAGAAATATATCAATTCTACTATAAGAAAGTTAAGACTTACACTTATGAACGTGAATTAGGTGTGATAAGGAGAAGAATCTAAGTATCCTGGACAGATCATGAGGAACGGCTAATAAAGAATATCCAAATGATGATACCAAGAAGAAAACCATAATAGAGGAATACGCTACACTTAAAGCCTCGGTCACATGGAGCGATTTCGACACTGCTATGTTGCCGCGATGAGTGAACGCCACTTGTTATATCTGCTAGTAGATGGTCACACAGAGCTATTTAAACTGCGAATGTAGTAGAGAGTGAAATTTCCTACATGTCGAAAAATTCATAAAACAAACCAAAAACATTCAACAACTACCGGCTAGAGATGTCAGACGTAGCGGTGATGACTTCACGTGGCTAGTAACGAGGATCACCTGATCGCCAAAATCGCGCGTTTGTCGCGATCAGAATTAATCATGTTCTAAACGAATCGTGATAATGTTTAAAAGCTGCTGATTGAGTTACTCGCAGAGAATAACTTGTCAAACGAAACGATTTCAACGTTATTAAATACCAGCGTATAACCTGTCTGGTACTCGTGCAGTTTCGGGCTGCAGTCTGAAGAGTGAAAAATACCCGGATGGTAGCCATATCCCGGATGTCTGATAGAAGAGGAAACTGGAAAGAAAAAATTCTATATCCGCCAATTTTCATTAAAAAATCCCAACGTGAAAACTTGGACCAGAGAAGCCCTCACATGCAATGAACCGTATTAGCTCCCACGCCACCTGCTGTATTTGAGTAGCATTTCCACAGCACAAGATGAAGAGAAAATTTCCCCTTAAAAATAAATACTTTTCCTATGGAAGAGCTCGTCAGTACCGCCACTGCGGCAAACACGATCTCCGTATGGCTGGCTCTTCATTTGATAAGTAGTTTCGTCTCAGAGCAAGCTCCACAAATAAGTCGATATCTTTCACCTGAATACCCGCCTCTGCGATTGCTACCGCCTCGCAGAATGGGTTCTCCGGGATACGGGCAAATACCCATACATTATCAGAGACACGTGGCATATTATATGATGGCTAATTAAATATACCGTACCTGTCAATGTGAAAGGAAGATTTATGTATGTATTGTACATGTACTTTATATTGCCATATTCTTAGATTTACAAAGTAGAGTAAATACATATCGTCGTCATATTATGATTTATTTTAATAAATATGTCATGCGGTAATAAAGGTCAACGACAGGCTTACTTAGATCGAAAAATCCGGAAAACACGTTAAATTGAAAAAAACACATTGAAACTACAGAATGTGTTTCTCAATATTAATCTGACTTAATATGACAACATTAATATGACTTATCAAAAACTCGACAGAATTCAGAACTAAAGTCACTTATAGAAAAAGTTTAAAAAATTCACGCATTGGCGCGCAAATGCGTCCACAGCCCGAACACTGTAAATAACTAAAAGTGTAAAAAATAAATAAAAATGGTAATATCCATTAGAAGCTTCTTACGCTTTTAAAGGTCATTTTATAAACATTTTTCAGTCCTAAAAATTAAAAGTATTTCAAATAAATGCCAACTATTCTTGTACCACCAATCTTCTAATAAATGTAACATCAATATAAAAATAGAAAAGAAGGGTAAAATAGCAACTCTAAAAATATCGTCTCTATACTTTAATTTTGTAATAAAACTCTCTTCATGTGAAGCGACCTGCCAGGTAAGTATGTTTTTCTGTATCTGTTTGTGCATAATTAGATAAAGAATAGGAATTAAGATTTGTACAGCGCCCTTGAGGTGATTTTTCACAAAAACGGCGCTATACAAGTAATCCAATTATTATTATTATTACAACGTGGGTTAACGTAAAATGGGATGCATCACATGAAGTAAAGGTCCGCATTGAGATGCACAGGGGCGCTTTAATTATGTTAAAAAATCTCTTCGTTGTTCATTGTAATGTTTTCTCTAATGATCTGTACCTTTTGGAAATCTGAACAGTAAAACTAAACCAAGAATTCATATGGAATATAGAAATGTTTACAGATAGTCGCATCCCCAAAATAGCTAAACAGATAAAATAAATACATATATATATATATATATACATCCAGAGGAGTTTAAAACAATCAGTTTTTAAAAAATTAAAAAAAAAAAAAAAAACAAAATGTTTATAATCATTCTACCTTATTTGTGTGAATGTATGTTTCAAAAAATTAATTAATAAATAAAAAATAAAATTTAGTCCGCCTCATCACAGGAATCCTTATTAAGGAGCTCTAGGTAAAAACTATACAAATAAGGAACTCCAGTCCATTTTTTTTAATTAAAAAAAATTATCACGTTCTAACTTAAGCACCATTTGTTTCTAATGTTGGTTTTCATAGTTAAAATAATTTTTTAAATTTTTATTTTTTTCAAAACCCGTCAAAACGCTACAAAAATATGTCCTGCCGGTTTTTTAGACTAGAATGTCAAATATCAAAACAAAGTTGAGCTTAAGTAATTTTATATCATATTCATAGTAAACATATGTAATTAAATTGTATACCTATTTAGAAAGTCTAATTCAAAGTACAATAATAGTATTTAACATTAACATCGAAATATTCACATTGACAATTGTTTTGCCTATGAGTATTCTTATTTCTTTCATAAATAATAGTTTTTTTTTATATTGAACAAAATTATAGAGCTTTAAGTCACCCAAATTAAATTTTAATTTCTCCAAAACAAAAAAGGAATTTAAAATATAAAGCAAAATCGACAAATTAAAAATTTACATACAAATCCAAAGCCAGAATGCTCGAGAACGAGACCCGTGACGTCAGATGTCGAGAATGCAATAGTACCAACATAACTGGGTGTTTTAGTGAGATGGTTTTTTATTCACTTTTAAATAACGATTTATAACTTCTATATATAATTATAATATATTAAAAAAACTTATATATTTAAAAAATCAGCGTTTGCTGATCTATGAAATATTTCTCGGTGGGGTTATTTAATTTCTTTTAAATTATAATTAAATCTTTAAAAAAAAACCGTAGTGATTTTTTTTTTGTATATTGGAAGATCTTCATCGAATGACAAGGAAATACATTGATTTATTGTACTACCTATAAAAAGAAAGAAACTCAATAAACTCGTGTACTATCTTATACTCATGTAATTGTCATATTTAGAGTAGGGCCTAACTGTTTAAGGGAACTATTGTCAATAATAATACGTGCAATGTAAGATATCATGCCGTCCAAAGAAGTGCAGAGTTTTGCCTCTATGCTATTCCTTAGCCACTGGGTATGAGTCGTGGAGGAACAAAATTAATGTAAACTGTTTGATGATTTATTAGTTAAGTGGAATTTAAGGGTATTAAGTTGAATTTATAATGACCCGATGCAAGCTCTAATCCCTCAAAGGCAAACGGATAGCTTCCAGTGAAAGCTAAATATGTACCCTCAAAAGAGAAGGTGCTAGGTACCGTAATAATATGAAGCCGAACATAACAGGAAAGGAAGGTAAGTTTAAACAGAGTGTTAAGCTTAAATTAATAATGTGTTTTGGATCTAAAAATATGAGAGAATTTAAAATGCGTAATTCTTATTTTCATTGCATAAAATGAATTTATGCCACCGTTCTTACAATATTTGATATTGTAATGATCAGAATAGTTGCCTTTCAAGCAACAGATCGGGGTTCGATTCTCAGTCATGGTAATAGTGTTTTTCATTTTTTTTTGTATTTAAATATATTTTTTTATTTTATAAGATTTTGGTTATTAATTTAAAAATTTTTTTTGGTGTGAATAAACTCTGAATTTATGTTAATAAAAATAAGGTTTATTTTATCTTTATAAACAATAATTATTAGCCTGAAACACTCATCCAAATTGAAAAAACCTTCCGAGCAAAGATAAATGTCGCCGGCAGGACTCGAACTTGCACCCTTCTAATATCCGGTCAGAGCATCTGAGATGAGTGTTTGAGGCTAATAATTATTTAATGAAAATAAAACAATAACTTTGTTTATAACCACGAGAATTTTATTTAATTTTATTACGACCGACCGGTTTCGCTTAACATAAGCATCTTCAGGGTACAAAAATTAAACTGATCAAAAATACATAGTGTGTGTTTATATATACAAAATAGAATAAGATAATTGTTACCCTTTGCGCTATGCACAAAAATCTTGTCTTAAAAACTTTAGTTTATCAATTAATATTTATTTTATCTATATATTAACTCTCATATTATTATAAAAAGTTCGATTTTGACTCGCGTTCTACTACCACATCTCTCTCTACAACGGGGTCCGCGTGAACCGCTTTAAATGAAGCCGGGGTTCATTTTTTATTCAAAAAGCATTCGAATTTGGGGATTTGATCGACTTTTTCACACATTTACGCACTTCAGTTAGGTAGACATTTACTTGGACTCGTGATTTGACTTAGTTCGAACTTCGATCTTAAAAATATTGCTGAAACATTGTAAAATAACACTTTTAACACCATTCAGCATTATTTATTATAAATATAAGTTGTCACGTAAAATTACAAAATTTCGCATATAAAAACAGTTTTAAAACACTGACGTTTTTATTAGCGCGCCAAGCGGAATGAGTATGAACTACATTTATTTATTTATAAAACACATGATATTTAATGGAGACATTTGCATGGAGTAAATACATTAGATCACCATACTAGGCGGCTGCCTGCTTCATGGTGACCAATGGAGTATAGTTACTTTGTATGAAGTCTAGTGTAAACATATGGATTTATTATATTAATTAACATGCTGACAATTGGAAAAATTATAAAAGAAAGTAGACGATAGAAAGGAGAAAAAGACATGCGTAAGGATTAGATCACAAAAATATTTTTTTTATATGTGCAAGCATGCACACATGTGCACATAGGTGAACACATACATACACACGCAATCACATACGCATATAATATACACATATATGTACGCAAATATTCACATTTGTACACACACATACACACATCCTTATGTTTGTATACATATACACACACATACACAAGAACGTACAAATGAACATACACACATACCCACAAACCTAAACAACTACACCTCTATCTGAATACGAGAAATAGGCTACTAACACTATCATGAATAACTTTTTTTTCATTTCTTCGATAGATTTATTATTATTTTGTGATGTCATTCTTAATAAATCAATAAGAATCACTTTGTTTACACCACTGTTTTTAATATACAAATATCAAACTTTCCTCATCAGGATACACATTATACTAAAAAATAAAATGACGAGTATAGACAAATGATAAACATAGAAGATATTAATGTAAGAATAGCCAAATTACAAACATCAATAAAAATTAACAATAAGTGATGAAAGTAGGAAAGTAAATAAATAAAAATATAAAAAAATATTGAAAACTTAAAAGTATTGCAAAATATGTAAAATTTTAATTTCTTTTCAATAAATCGAATTATTTTTATAGCGCCTTTTTTGGAAAAATAAAACAGATCAACGTTGGTTAGGATAACATAATTAAGGATAAAGTTAGGTTAGGTTTGGTTTGGTTTGGTTCGGTTCGGTTCGGTTCGCTTATGTTAGGTTAGGTTAGGTTAGATTAGGTTAGGTCAGGTTCTCTGAATTGTGCGGGTAATTAATAATAATGTGTATCATGAAAATATTAAATTACATAATAAATAAGCATTAAATCACCTCCGTTGGGTGTAACGGGCAAAACACTAGTTTTTTAATATTGTATCTGAAAAGAAGGGTTCAAGCTTACTGCTCCACAAATCCCACAAATTACAGTATGCCATGATTTTTTACAGGTTTACGCTAGTACATAAATTCAAATCGTTATTTTAGTGAATACGTATAGTTCTAAATGAATTTAAAAATATACTTAGTATTCACCACTTTCTAAATATACATTGATAACTACGTGTTTCGAAAGCCATGCTTTCTTCATCATGAATATATTATATGAATACTATGTCTGATATATATGAATACTATCATATATTCCTGATGAAAAAAGCATCGCTTTCGAAACATGTAGACATCAATATATATTTGTAAAGTGATTAATACCAATTATGTTTTTAAATTCATTTATTAATAATGACACCGCAAAGTGAATACCAATCGAAATTATATTAGTTCTAATTGGTTCCAATTATTTTATGATCTTCGCTTTTGCAATCTCCATAGCATATTTTAATTCTATGCTGTAACCCTATACATCTATGTAATTGACGTTTTCTGAACAAAGATATATTTACATATGTGGATCAACAAATGATGTTTTTTAATCCTGTCATGTGAATTAAGGGGAATATATAATATCCAAAAGTATTGCTTCAAGTTTTATGTCTTTTATGATGTTATGTAACAAGATTAGCTACAATTTAATAGAAGAATCTATCCGTAAAAGGAAGTTCCTAGAACTTTCTCGAACACACGCTAGGAGTGATCCTGGCGTTTGACACAACGGCACCACTTCGCTTGTAAGCGGCCTACTTGACTTGAAACACGAGAGCCCGCCAGTACGAAAGCGATACGTCATCTTAGACTCACTCAGATTCCGGCAGCCGAACAGTGAGGTGGATATGGCATGCCTTTCGGGCGAGCGGCCACACTGCGTAGTTTCTGGCGTCATCTTGCCGCCATTGCATCAGTACATTGTACACTCGTTGTCTTTGCGTAAGCCTAAATATTAAAGCCAGTGACCAGTGAATCAACTCGCTGTGTCCTGCCTGATATTATTTTTTCGTTTTCGTAATGTTAACCGATTACGAATCGGTTAACATTACGAAAACGATTAAACGGAATACTGATTTCACCGATTGCTTCGTCTCAATTAATGTAGCAACTTGTGGTTCACCTCTATACTAGCCGTTTTAGTGCTGTACTGATTTTGCAAGTAGGTGCGTAAACAGCTATTGATAATTTGTGTTATTAGTAAATAAATATGATATTAACTAAAAATGCAATAACTTGGACAAATAGCAACCAAACTTAATGATTCTTTTTTATATTAAACCTAAAAAGAATTGTAATCCATACATCTAATAAAAAACTAAAACTACTACCATAAATACATAGTAGTGGTGGGCGAGGCGGCTCGGTTTAGTGAGCCGAATCACTAAATCAGCTCTCTGTAAAGACAATCCACATGAAAACTGGACGAAAAAGTATCGTGTAAGAGCGTCTTAAGGACGTCTTTAGGAGGGCCAAGGGTTCGAGGGAGAGGGCATGGTGCGGGGGGAAGCGAACCGTCGTTCAAACGAGCCGGATCACCGAACCGGTACACTACAAAGAACTGATTTAGTGATCCGGCTCACTAAACCGAGCCACTTCGCCCACCACTAATACATAGGGGAAAAGAAAGAAAATTATGTCACAATTGTGTTTTGTCGTGCAAAGGTCATGTAGTACCGTCTTACAGCGAGCACATATGAGGAAAATTCACTTTCTATTCGCATTCTATTATTGGGATGGCCAATAATCGCACTTCCGTCATCACCGTCTTCATTTATCATATCGATGGGCTCATCATCCGTAATCTCGCCGTCTTATTATAACAGGACAAACAATATATATAGTATACAAGATATACGCCAACTGCAATACACCGCTCTCAAATGGAACACGTGCTCTTTTAAGGATCAACAAACTCATACTGAAGAACGCAGCGCCTAAGCTCTTCTTCGTAATTTTCTTCGCTAACGCTTGCAGCGCCATAGCGCTTCACCACACTCTTCAACGGCTAGGTGTGTGCAGAAAGTTATCGCGTATCTATTTAAGGGGTTCCACTTACTCAAATTTGAACGAAATCACGCATTCCTTATGCAGGTGGCGAAAGGGTTGAAATTCCCATCTTAAAACCGGCCGCATGTTTCGATTTACGCAAAAAATACTTCACCAAAAAGCGTGTTTTATTTTATTTTGTAAAGCTCAAAGATAGTTATTAAAAAATAGGTCATATTCAAAAATACTCAATTTTTCAACACAATACGATAATATTGGAAAAAAGGTTCGTAAGTAGGAGATTTTGCACTTTAAACATTTTTTTAGGTTTGTTACTTTATTTTTTTCTAAACTTATAAAAAGGCTCACCAAAAAAAATGTTCGGTTAAACGAAAGGCCGTGTTCTACTTATATCATTTATGATATTTCTTTTAATCAAATTTTCAAATCAAAAACACGTGATTTTGCATTACTTCCCATTGTATCGCTACTTTGACTGATTGGTCTGGTTTATATTTATATTTTTTTTAGATGTAAATACCTCTCCGTTCAAACACAAACACGCATCGTAGAGATTTTCTATTTGGGACGAGCACAAACGTAAATATTTTTATTCTGCGCTTGTTTTAGTGTCATGCTCTGTTCCTACTCCGAGGGTGGCTGGGTGGGTAACTGGGTGCCACCGGGGCTGGCGGGTGGTACTGGGTGGCAGTGTTTGTGCCCACCGGGTGCCCACTAGACTAGATGGCAGTGTGCTCCAAACCGAATGCAAAACAGATAAAATACTCATTCAATTACAGTTACATGTGGGAAATAAGTTATACGCTTCTGGCGGTACACCCTATCCAAGGGGCAGCGATGTTTCTTGCATAAAATTGTTATTTAACTCTTTACTATAAACTCGGATATTTTTCATAGCGTCAATAAATAACTAAATTAAACTTTAATTTTCACTACTTCAACTATACTATCATAATGTACAGTATTGACTAAAAAGATGTTGTCGGATTGTTCTTTCAAATGCTACGTATTAAGCGAGTATTGACTCGTCTAAAATGCCACAACATGAGGGGCCGAAATTTTTCATGCTCTCCCGGCTGTAATTAGGTTAATAGAATTGCAGAATTCTGGATTCTGAAGCTACCATTATCATCTAACAGTACCACCTAACGAGAACAAAAAGTTGGAAAAAAGGTAGCACCTCATGAAAATGCGGTTTCTTTTGAAAATAAAGATTTATTTATATTTTACATACTTTAGTCAGATTTTGTTAATGTTTATAATTTGACCATTATTACATAATTGTGTTATAATTTTTATCATTATTTTTAGTATTCTATGTATTCCTGATGAAGAAAGCATCGCTTTCGAAACATGTAGATTATCTGTGTATTAATAAAGTGGTGAATGCAAAGTATATGATGTAATTCGTTTATTAATAATGATGCCACAAAGTGAATTGGTATTCACTCGTTTGAAGAAATTATAAAATATTTATTCCTTTAGGAATTTTCTTCTAACAAAGAAGTAATGTACTTATCTATTAGGCTAATTTTCTCAATAAATAAATATGATTATGAAACGAAAGCTCAAACAATTATGTACTTTATTATAAACAAAAACATGTGCAGTGGGAAGTCGCCAATCGTCATTGCTAAGAAACGTCCCTTCTTTCACCAAAACAACACCAAAAAAGGATACTCAAACACATAAAATTGTTATTTTATTAAATATTTTTATTTTACTTCCTTTTAAATCGGTTAAAACTATCCAGTGGCGTAGCTTGTATAGGGGCCCTCGGGGACCAGTTAGAGTAAGACGATGGGGACATTACTACTTCAAAAGCGGCACTGGAGTTATTACTGTTTATTAGTGCTTACTGCCGCTACGTCTCTGTAATACCCAGTGCCATTTTCTTCGGATGATATGCCTCGGATTCTGCATATGGAGAAAGATCCTATAATTTGTTTCAATAAAAACTTTTATGGAATATTGAAACGGTGGAAATGTATGGATGAAATATACTTTAAGGCTTTCAAAATAAAATTGGCTAGAAAGGTACCTACCAGTATTACAAAGACTAGCTTTACTACCCGGTTCGACCAGTATTTTTTTTGCCTCTCAGTAGATAATATCATAAAATATAAACATCCTTAAATCTGTTTTTATGACTTAATTTTAGATATAGGAAAGTACAGGTAGATATTTTCTGGCGTCCCTCGAATTTAAAAAAAAAAGATGTAGGTAACTATGAAAAGGTATACTATAAGCAGTTTTTACGAACAGGGGGGGGGGGGAAGGAAATGATAAGAGATGAATATAATACAGGGAAATTTTTTGATTATATATTCAATATATAGCTATATTATTAGAAAATTTTGGTTGTTAAATAAGTACCTACTCTTCTATCAGAATTAACGGAAAATGTTCATGATTTCAACGGATTAAAAAAAATTATTTAATATTCTAAATGAACTAATAAACTAACCATCACACCTTTTCACCGCAGATGTAAGCAGACAGGATAGACCGCCACACGAAGAAAGGAGTGTGAGCAAAATATTTGACCCAAATATATGTAATGATTGAAGAAGTCGGGGACCCCCAAAAAATACATGGCATGATTCAGTGAATCAAATAATTGAGTCGGACCATTTCAAAAGTCAGAATAATATAAGAGTGTGCCGGAGTTAATAAATAATAATAGTATTTGGATGATTTGCAAAGCGATGTTTTTGTGATAAATCACCTCAAGGACGTTGTACAATGTTTTTTTTTTAATTTTATCCAAAGCTCTATCCTATCACTATGACAATCTATGGCTAACAAATTGCATTCACCGGTTCATCGATCTGTAATACCAAACTATATGTACAATGCATTTGACCAATGAACGTGATGCCGCGTTAAAATATACAGGTTATTAATTTTATGTATAGGCGGATAATATTATACAGGACTATAAATACCTGGATTGAAATAATTGAAATAAAAACTTCAAAAAATAATACATTCAAAAACCTTTCTATACGTATCCTTAATTATAGAAAGAACAAGGTAATAAGTACGGTGTAATAACGGCCTGGCTTTATTTCGCTACCAGTAGATACCGTTGGCACTTTTATCTTCCGGGGCCTAGCGCTATTTCCACGTTCGTGCCTAAATTTGGAAATGCAGTGAAGCGACTTGTTTGAATATAGTATGGGGGCAAATAAACGAAAATTACCCACTAAACTTAACTCGGCACACGAGTCCTGCTGTGCATAAATGGATACATACAAAATGTTCCAATTATATAGGTGCTTACCACCTGCGACATGAAGGTAGTAGTTATCTACACTAAACCCAATGTTACGTATTATTTATTTATATCGAAGGTTGTTTGATAATACTGAAATTATTATCGTTGATGTGATTTCCCCTTTGAGGATTTCATTAAATTTATAAAATAAAATAAATATGCTTAGTATAACTAAATACTCCAAAATGACAATACTTCCAGCTCCTAACGTTTGTTTTCAACGTGCTATACTAGCGCCACGTTGTACAAATTGTATTTTTTCTTGCATTTTAAGAGATTTTTTGCGAAATATATTATGGAAATCGAAAATTCAAAAATTGAAAAAATATTAAAGAAGCAATTATGTTTGTACTAAGAGTTATAAGCCTCGCCGCTCACCAGTCGCGCTCGGTCTGGTGAATTAGAAAGACAATAAAACATTTATTATAATGAATTGTAATAAATTTTATTTGATTTCTTATTTTTACACTTCTTTTTGCTCAAAATATCGCAATTCTATAATTTTTTTTAATTTTATTTATTTTTGCTTTAAGCGGATATAAATATTTAAAGGTACTCATTAAATCATACATAAATTACAAAAATAATTTTAAGAATTGTGATATGTTAACTCAAAAGAAATCTAAAAATAACAAATCAAAAAAAATTCTGACAATTTATTAAATAAATATTTTATTTCCTTTCTAAACCACCAGACCCAACGCGAGCGTCGAGCTGCGAGGCTTATAACTGTATAGTATAACTTTTTTAAAAATCTAATAGTCTCCCTTCAAAGAGTAAAATCATTTGTGGGTTTCCTTGTATTTATTTTATTTGTAATTTTCGATATCCATAATTTATTAAGAACTAGCTGATGTGTACCCGGCCTTGCTCGGATTTTTTTTTGAATAAAGTTATGAAGATGTGAATTCTTGCTTGTCATTAGAGTACCATAATTGATTTGACGGCGAAAGTAACCATCTCCAAATAAAGAATGTTCATTTGAATATTTTGTTTCATTCCAAACGTTTATTTTTTTCAAAATATATCTAAATCATAAACTTCTTAAGCATTATTAAGTTTTATATTCTACCCAAAAAAACATTCTTCTTTTGAATATATGCAATCTGTGGCTAACCAGAGTGTTATATCTATGGACTAACCTATATAAAACATGGCGGGTTCAATGTTTTTCATACTAAAACGTTATCAACAGTTTTACATAGTGAATTTCATTTAAACTACTTTCTAAACCTTTCCGGCACTAATAAGAACAAACTGTGCTATTTTCAGTCAAACCAGTCGAGTAACTTTCGAGAAAATCGAGTACAAACAAACCAACAAACTTACATTGATTTATATATAAATTGTTGTATTTCACGGAAAATCTATTAAAATGTATGGAAAAACCCAATTCCGCCAACTCGAGCCACTAGAAGTCGCCATCTCAATTCATGGGAAATATCAGGAACTGGAGGTATTGTCATATATCTACGGTGTTTGTTATAACACCACTTCATTTTCAGTATTTTTACGACCGGTTTCGGAACTACCGTTCTTTCTTCAGAGTAAAATATGTACTAACTGTAAATTATTACAAAAATATATTCAACACCTAGTGTATTGACCATAATTTATTTTAATAATGTTTATGTATTATATTAATATTTTACCCCGAATAAGGAAGGGTGGTTCCCAAACCAGTCGAAAAAATACTGAAAATAAAGAGATGTTATACCTACTAAGTAAATTTCGTTTATTATACAATGACCATTCACGATCTTGCTCAATACAGTAGAATTTAATAATATTGTATCTTGTAAGATCGTACCCGGTTTCGTCCGCGATGATGTCTGTTACAACCTGCACTGAATTCACCAATTATAATTGATGATAATAATTTATTTTTTTGAAATGATTTCATCTGCCGGTAATTTTTTCTCGTCCTTGATATTGCGACACTAAAGGTGAAAAAAAACTCTTTCACTATAAGTCATCTTAAATGAGGTTCTTTCGATTAATTAGAAAAAAAAAGAAATTTTCGTTGCATTGTCAATTTAATGATATATATTTTTTAGTAGATCTGAAAGGAATGAATTTCAATACACAATTTCAATGAACGCATATTATCTCGTGATCAATAAATACTTAAAAGATAATAACTCGTGTTGAAAACGATATTGTGAAAAACATTAGACTACAAATCCAAAGGACACGGTTTCGAATACCGGGGTAGTAAATCAATTTTATTTAATTGAATTGTGTTACTTCGCATTTTAATTCATATAAAATAATATGCCGTAGGTATACTTGCGACATGTTCCAGAATGTTAGGTACTATAAGTGTGAAATACTCATATTCAGAATCGAAACGTTGTTTGACTTAGCTTTATCCGTGTTTGGTGACCAGATCTGAATAGCCAGATATGTTCCCACCTTCCTCGTTCCTATCTACTTCCCCTTCCCATACCCATCAGCCTCACAACATCTCCAACCCAATTGGGGATGCCATAGTTCCACTGGCTACGGTTAGGAGGGAGCAGTATGCATTTTTAGGCTGTATTCATATTTGAAAAATTACATTTGCCAACCAATAATATTATTTTTCTTTTTATCCCAGTGATGTTACAAAATTGTACTTGAAATTCTAAGAGTTTCTTATAATCGTAATCGCCAGTAATGTCACAAAATTATACATGAATTCCTAAGAGTATCTTATAATACCACGTAATCGCTGGTGATGTTACAAAATTATACATGAATTCCTAAGAGTAAATACCACGTAATCGCTGGTGATGTTACAAAATTATACATGAAATTCTAAAAGTATCTTATAATACTCCGTAATCGCCAGTAATGTTATAAAATTATACATGAATTCCTAAGAGTAAATACCACGTAATCGCTGGTGATGTTACAAAATTATACATGAAATCCTAAAAGTATCTTATAATAGTACATAACGATATGGATGTTACAAAATTATAGATTCTCATTATATTATAATATGTACTATGATATTGCCATCTCAACACAGGCGTTTCACCCTAGTGAGATGGGCAATACATCAGTACCGATATCAAATATTTATATGTAATTAAATTTGAAATCGTTTTTTTTTAATGAGTTATTGTTTCATTTGACAAATAAATTGTTTTGGCCAAGAAAAATCATTTATTTTCAGGCGATACAGTGAAATGATAAAATATTTATTCTTCTGTCATCCCATTTTAAACAGACAAAATATTATCTCCAGTGATATTACGAAACGATATTTCTTTTGTTATGCAACGAGAAGACAGTCTTCCGAATGAAATATTGTAAATGTGAATAAGGAATGTAATGTAAGAGGAACGGAGTCGGCTGTATTTAATCAATTTACTGAAGGCGCCTCTGGAGCGATAAATTCATAGTGAGAGATTTGATAGCTACGTAATAATAGCAACAGCTGTTCCTGTAAATTGCATAAGTAAATTGAAATTAAATACCTAGGTCTAATATTGGAATAAAAAATAACTTTCACAGCAAATTTTGAATATATGTGTTAAAAAAGGGTATCGAAAATGGTTAATGGTTTTCTTGGAAGACTAGGAAATAAACTAAATTGAAACACTGCATAACTAATTTATAAAATTTGGATCTCTCTACGATATTATATTTGGCCAATGAAGGAAATCTAAACAAGTTAAAAATGATTTAAAACAGAGCTATAAGGCGTATACTAAGGAAATACAAATATACAAGAATCAACCAAATGAGAAAAAAGGTTGCTTGGATTCCAATAAAAAGAGACTGTGTCAATGTTTTTAATTTTAATGTGTTAATTTTTATACATAAAATTCTGGAT
This sequence comes from Halesus radiatus, assembly GCA_022606495.2. Lineage (NCBI taxonomy): Eukaryota > Metazoa > Arthropoda > Insecta > Trichoptera > Limnephilidae > Halesus > Halesus radiatus. Next base: position 18,286 of record JAHDVE020001993.1, on the reverse strand, counting down.
AATTATGGATGAATTTTTTTTAATACAAATGTCTAATTATGAAACCAGGAGTGCAAATAGAACAAGATTTTCACATATGAGAAAAATAGAGTCACTGAACTGCTTAATGTGTAGAGGACTGAAAATGTATGATGAGATGCCTGAAAGTCAGAAGAAGGAAAAATGAATGTATTTAAAAATAATTGTAACTGTAACACTATAATTATATAAACAATTAAATGTAACCATTTGTAAAAATTTAATATGAACTAACTCAATAAATAATAATAAAAAATATATGTAAAAGTATAAGAAATAAATCAATTATTGTTTTTTTCAAATGAAGAATTTCATGAACACTTGAAATTCATAATAATATTCACTCAACATTAATCTTCCGAGTAAATTATGTATTAAATGTGATATATTTTGCTATTCAGATAAACGATATAAAAATTGAAATACTCTGTAAAAAAAAACAGATACATTTTTTTAACCCATTCACTGTGGTTCGCGATTATGGCGTCCAAATTGTGCACACCGACGGGAAATATGTATAACCCGACTATTATCGGGATCTCCATTGAACCGGTGTCGGAATCATCGCTAAGTGTATCTTTTATTTTTAAAGACTTGATTGCGAATGATTTATCATTTATAGGTCAGGAACATTTTTCTGCGACAGTTTTTTCCTCTAAATACCGCCCAAGAGTCCCAACTGCCAAGAGCCAATGGAACGATGGCATCTCCAATCGCTGTGTGTTGTTATACTGTAGGGAGTGGAAGTGGGTAGGAGATGAGAAAAGGGAAGGTTTGGAAGTCCCTTCGTCGTAGTAATACTGATCTGGTCACTAAACACGTCTAAAGTCACTTCATGTGACATTTCGATTTTTAATGGTGGTCTTTTACTCTTCTTGTAATTGTCGTATTCGAACTTTCAGGGATTTTAACCGGTCGTCCACGAAGGTCATCAAATTAGCTATAGTACGTATTGTCGATAAACATAAAAATCTGATTAATTCCGCCGCTGCCGACTTTATATTATGTAAGATTGACGTATGCCACCTTCTTACTGTTGTTTTTTTTAATCCCTTACTATATTAACCTAAATCCATACAGCTAGTAAGTGGAAAACATACAACACAAACGTTCGCCACCAGCTTTGTATTGTGTACTGTGTAAGATTGGCATATACCACCTTATTTGTACGCGCAAAATGTCATTTGGCTTGGTCCACCCATGGGAGTAAGCGGCACCTGGGAAGACAACGATGGAGACTCCCATTAGAGTAATCGGCAGCGAACGAGTTAACATAGGTTAATCTTTAAAAAATAATTCAGCAGTAATAAAATATTTTTGTAAGTACTTATCAGTGATGCATAATTTGAACAATTAAGTGTCATAATCATTCACAACAATAAAATCAGTTACTAAGTAGTACGAATTCCATCTACCCGCGAGATTCGGAACATTGACGAAGAGAACACCAACATCCTAAGTGGTAAATTTACTTGGCTATAGGTGAATGTATCGGAAAGGGATATTCTCTCGGAAGCAGGATGTAACTTATCCATCTGGAGCCCAAACGTTAGAACTAGAACCGGAAAGGTCTCAGACTGAAAGCCAAGGCTAATATTAATGGCATTATTATATTAAGAGCAGTAGCAGACTCGATTAACTTGATTGGGAGTGGGGGTACCTGAGACCTGAGACCTGGGACCCGAGTCATCGGCCCAGGAAAAGGGTTGAACGTCTCAGAATGAAGGAGGGTGTTTGATTGGGAATTCAATAAAGTGCTTGAGACAGAGAGGGACTTCTCAAAAATCTTCCCACCCTAATTTGGTTATCTGATCAATCAATTCAACACTCACGCCAGATCTATGTACTACTTTAATCACCGTATTTCTAGAGATATAGAGGGAAATGGAAGCGTGTATTTTAAGTAAATTTTATTCTGGTGGAATCTTATTGCATTGCTGGACAGGCCTTCAGTAAATCTAGCATCTGTTTTTACACCCGACATTTGAAAATTCGGTAAAAAAATAACTTGATTTTCATGTTTTTTTTCGCTTAACATCGAACATACCTGTCGATTAAAACATTATTAAATTAGGCTTTTTATCGAAAAAGTTTTATATTTAGTGGTCCAATGATTTATTTAAGTTCATAATGCGATCTGTTGCTCCAGCAATAAAATGGTTCAAACTGACTACAGAAGGTTGATGTTCACTCCTGTTGTACAAAAAAGATTGTTTTTATGAAAGCATATTTTGTCGACGTACTTCGAATTGCATACTTAAGAGGAGTGGTTGCGCGGCCTGTTTCATACAAAACTTAATTTTGGATGTGAGGCCAATATACTCACCTAAAGCTAATGATTTTTTTTTTCATCACTTTTTCATCATCATCTACTTGTGTAGCGACAGAGAACAGAACCAATTACAAATTCTCCAAAATAGAGCAATGAGAATAATATTAAAGAAAAATATATTCAAAAGTAGCTAAAATGTTAAAGGAATTAAATTGGCTAACAGTAAAACAAATTCTGACATTGAACGTATTGTTTTTTATACATAAAATCAGAAACAACTTGTTACCAATATATTTCTCCAAAAAAATTATTTACAACATGGACATTCACAGACATAATACAAGAACGTGTAAGGATATAAGGCTACCGAAAAAGAACAAAGACAATACGCAAAATAGTATATTTTATAAAGGTATGAAATGCTATATTGTAAAAAACACATTAAGTTAAACAAGAAAAAACACATTACTTTTTAAATTATCATTATCTATATGTGATATTATAAGAGTTATAATTAGTTATTTTGTAAACTTAAATGTACAAATAACTAAAATAAAATAAATATAACAAAAACAAAACATCAAAAACTATAGTAAATGTCTAGTACGAATTAGAAGTAATTTATTTATTTTTGTTTTACATTGTGAAATATAGGCCATTAAAGGAATTGATTTTTCGCGATTTTAGACAATTATTTGGGGGCTAACGGTGAATTAAAAAAAGGTTTACCACGTCTGCTTGAAAATATAATGAATTATAAAATAAATAAAAATGTATTAAAATAAGCATCATGGTGGACTTTAAATTAATTTTAAAACGACCAATTTACGTTGGAACACAAATTTGGCGTACATAATTTAAAATATCGACCCGAAAAAAGGGTTTTTTTAATATTTTGTTTTTGCATTTTTATTTACGTAATCATATTTACATAGCAAATACGATATTAAAAAAAAAACAATAAACGAACAAATAATTTACTAAGTTGCCTCTAAACTTATGCCTTTTTTCATGGCTTATACTTCATAATTTAAAAGATAAATAAATAAAATAATCATACGTACTAGATATTTACTAAGCCTTTAATTAAAAAAACATATCATTCGGTATGGATGGGTATTTTAGAATTAAGTTGTGTATGAAACAGGCAGCGCAGCCGTCCTTAAATCTTTATTTACTTAGATAATTTTTTTCGGTGCACAACTTGCTTGACGCCTTACAATCAGTTTATATTCTATTTCTCATCACGTGTGATAAAAGTTTATTGAAGTGAGAACAAAGGCGTTATATTAGTACTTTCGTCGCGGAACTTCAAATACTGGAGTTAAGTGAAGTGTAAACGTAATAACTTATTTTTATGTCAAAAAACGTGTTTTCTGATTGAAATAATATCATGTTAATATTCAAAGTAGGAGTCAAAAATTGACCAAACAAACTCCTTTTTTAGTTAAAAGAAACATCTACAATTGCATATTTCTCCTTTACGTTTAAAAATATATTTAACAAAATAACGTAATTAAGATTATTGGAATACCTCTGCATAGTTTCCGTGGTTGAGTGGTTATGATCCTTGGCTACGAATCTGGAGGTCGCGGGTTCAAATCCCGACGTACGTAAGTGAATTTTATATAATAAAATTTTGTTATTTCACAATTTATTCATTCTAAATAATATGTAGTATATTTAAGGCACGTTCCAGAGTGGCAGATACTCTCTGTATCGCTCTGATGAAAGACCACCATTCAGAATCGTGTTTGAATAACCAGGTATCTTCCCACCTTCCTTCTTCCCCATCTCCTTCCCCTCCTCAATACCTTCAGTCTCAGAACATACCTCAATCGGGGATGCCATAGTATCACTGGCTCATTGACTATTGGGAGCACCTGGGACTCTTGTGTATTATCACACAAATTTTTTTTTTTCACTTTACGACATTAGAATCGAAGCTTTCAGTTTCTCACAAAAAACCTATATAAATTTGATAGTCCTCGAAAAATAACTTAGCACTAAACATACAAGGCAGAGGTAATTAATGTTATATTAGTAAGAACATAAAAAAAATTATATAAATAAGTAAGAATACATTTACTGTCATACGGTTTAGTTTAAATCCTTTGGTTAAGGTTAAACGAAACGTGATACACACTTACAGATAGCGCTACTTCAATATTATAGAATAAAGTACTTTTAGCACTTACTGGTTTTAAATTTTGAGATGAATTGTTTGTTGGCGGGTGTACACACGAATACGAAATCTAATAAAGAGCTAATGGCAGCCCTAATGTATAGCAGTGAGGTATGGAACTCGCAGAGGAAGGATGAAAGTAGACTGAATCCTGTAAAAATGAGATCTCTAAGGCAAATGTGTGGTAAAACCATGTATGATCATTTGAAACATTTTGAGATTCCTAAAGAATACAAGGCTGATGTAAGCGTAATGAGTAAGATTAAAAATGGACGCTTAGATGGTTTGGGCATGTGGAACGAGTGAACGAAGAAAGGAGTGTAATGAGAATATATAATGCGAATGTGAATGGAAGACGAAGCCGGAGACGCCCGTGGAAGACAAGGCACGATTAAGTGAATCAAATAATCGACGCGAGCCATGTCAAAAGTCGGAATAACAGAATAGAATGCATGAGACCACGTATGAATATGAATTAAGGGAACGGCTGCGCTGCCTGTTTCATACATAACTTAATTTTGATTTGAGGCCAAAATATCCTTCCAAACTGAATGATATATATTTTTTAATTATCATATTTGCCATGAAAATATGATTACGTAAATAAAAACATTTAAAAAAAACTTATTTCGGGTTGATATTTTAAATTATGTACCCCAAATTTGTGTTCCAACGTAAATTGGTCGTTTATAATTTAATTTAAAGTCCACCATGATGCTTATTTTAATATTTTTTTATTTTATAATTCATTATATTTTCAAGCAGACGTGATAAACCTTTTTTTTTATTCACCGTTAGCCTCCAAATAATTGTTAAAGGTGCCTCTAAAATCCCGAAAAATCAATTCCTTTAATTGCCTGTATTACATAATGTAAAACAAAAATAAATAAATTACTTATAATCCGCACTAGATATTTACCATTCTTTTTGATGAACAAAAAAAGATCATTAGGTTTAGGCGAGTATTTTGGCCTCAAATCCAAAATTAAGTTTTGTATTAAATAGGCCGCGGAGCCGTTCCTCTTAAGTACGAAGCGTATCATAAAATCAAAGTTGTTTGGCGGTCCGTCCTCTCTGTCTGAATGGCGGGATGGTTAATTAGTTAGTTAGTTAGATTATGAATTATTATCGTAAGATAAAAGCGTAAAACGACCAAAGCGTACGTTTTATTGATTTATTTTAGTATTGTTTTCCTTAAATAATATATGTGAGAAAATTGTCCGTATTCAACAAGGAATTTTTTACTACTTTATTATCATAAGATATTCCTTTCCCATAAGCTAAGAACATTAATATTATTCTTACTACTTTATTATCGTAAGATACGAGGGTTGTCCGTAAAATAAGTTTCCCTATTTTTTTTTAAATAGGGAAATTATTATATTTTTTTTTTTTAATTCTGGATCGTATCTTTGTTTTCTTCCCCCACATCCCTATCCAACCGAACTCGCTGCGACGCTCAGTGTCGGTTTGGCAGGCGCACAGACGTCCACGACGAACAGCGGTCCGGACGGCCATCGGTCAGTGACGAAACGATTGCGAAAGTGGAAGCGGCAATGCTGGCGCCCTTCTTTGAATGCTTTGCACCACTTTCGCACCATTTGATCACTCATGCACGTTTCTCCATAGACTTCAGTCAGTTGAGAATGAATTTCTGTCGCCGAATGGCCTTTGGCACATAAAAAACGAATCGCGGAGCGTACTTCACACCTCGCGGGCGATGCGATCGGGAGCTCCATTCTTTACGGCTGCCAAACCGATACTGAGCATCGCAGCGAGTTCTGCAGGATAGGGATGTGGAGGGGGAAGACCAAGCTACCATCCAGAATTAAAAAAAAAATTATTACCCTATTTAAAAAAAAATAGGGAAACTTATTTTACGGACAACCCTCGTACATCTTTCTCATAAGTAAAGAACATTAATATTATTTTTACTACTTTATTATCATAAGATACTCCTTTCTCATAAGTTAAGAACACTGATATTATTTTTACTACTTTATTATCATAAGATACTCATTTATCGTAAGTTAAGAACATTAATATTATTTAAATGTTTTTATACCCAAAAAATTGGAACGAAAACGCACCAAATGTATTAAGGCTAAACGAAACGTATTATGCGCTCACAACATTTGAGAAAAAACACTGAATGCTCTGTAATATTGAAATGAATAATTCTTATTTTTTTGGCGGGTGTACACACGGAATATGAATGAAATAAATTGTTATTGAAGGTTTAAAGCTCAAATTCTTCAATAAACCTATAAAAATAGAATATATTTAAGACTATAGACTAATACATATTCTTGAAGGGCTTGAGCTTTAATTTTTTTTTTATTCCTATTCATATTACATTGTACAAACATTGTCAACAAACATTCATCAAGTATTTAAAAGCATTAAGTGCTAATAGTCTTTTCTTTTTTTCTTCTTATAAAATATTTAAAATAGCGCCATCTGTGTGCGCGCATCACGTTTCGTTTACTCCTAATTACACATTTGATTGTTTTGAAATGTTTTTATGTTCAAGAATAAATTTTTGATTTGTCGCCAAAACGACATGTTCGTTTTTGTTCGTAAATATGGCGATGTTGACGTCACACCGGCCAACGTCGGTGACAACCGTCTTACGAGCCAGTAGCGTAAGTTATATCCAGTTTGATGTATCATAGAAATATGCGCTTTTATGTTGTTTTTAAAATCAATAATTCTGAATGAAAATATTAAAATTACACATTTTTAACACGCGGAATCAGACAAATAATCTTTCACACATTTTTTACAGTATCCACTTTATGAAAATACGCTATTGTGGTGCACAGATTATCTCCTGGCTGAAAAAGACTGCCAAAGCGCCTCTTGAATATACCGATAGGTCCAAATGATCCCTTTAGAGTAAATTGTTTAATTTACCGTAGCGGCCTGACTTTACCGAAACCTTTCTTACCTGTTCTTTTTTGGCATCGATGTGAACGAACAGCAATTAGTTTACCGGTTCTGGGTGGATTCGATAAGTTAACAGAAAAAGGGATACCACAAGGCTATCGTTGCGAGCTCATGCCAAACTACTATAAATAAATGTTGAAGGATTACAAGAAGTCTTTTTTTATTTAAATGAAAAGGGCAATTATAATTTTATTTTACAAGAAGATAAAACATAATATAATAAAGGTGATAAGATTGTCAGCAAATTGGGAATTATTCGGCAGTATGTTTGAAGGGCATTCTACAGATATTTTGTAAAAGTCTTTTTGTAAATCTCCTCTGAAAAATGAGGTAACAAAATTACGGATTTTCTGTACACATTTTCAACTATTTTCTCTTTCTCTTTCTGCCTTACTCTTCCACATATATCTTCAAAATTAAATTTAAAAATGTGTTACAACATGCGTCTTGTATTATTTTTCTACAGGTCATTGGAACTTTTAAAAGGCCGTGGATTATGATGAAAATGGTGGAAAAAGTTTCGTTCATCTCAAAACTTTAGATAGAAAAGGCTGTAAAAGTTTCATCATAAATAACATCAAAGTAACGGATTTTCTGCATGTACGAGTACTATACAGAAAAGTTATAACTGACTTAGCTTTGTGCAAAATTCAACACAATTATTACGTCTTTAAACGGTAAATTGTGTGCCGATTTCCAGGTATCTCCCGAGCGGTGACGTCCTGACAGGTATGTCCACGTGACCGTATTTCCCGGAATCCCGGCTATCCAGCGATCATCTCCCTAGTCCCTGGTCTAGAGTCTCAGCACCCTCTCCTCCCACCCCGATCCGCCCCTCTCCTATGGACACAGTCACACCATAATAACATCGCAGATCACAGAGGCTGAGGAGAGAAAAGCCATGCTTTATCCTTCTCATTCGTCGTGACTTCGCATCTTGTGGGACAGGGACGAATGAGGTTTTGCAAAATTAATTCAATCGAAAGACGAATTGTATTAGAAGTTGGCTCCCGATACATGCCATTATCAAGTGAATCAAATACTCAAGTCATGTCAAGAATTAGAATAACAGAAGAGTGTGTATAAGACGGGTGTTTACCAAGACAGTTATGTTATGGTCCATCATATCTTTAATGTTATTTAGTTAGGGTTTTTTTTAAATGTTTTGTTTGTCTATGGGAAACAAATGATCTTAATATTATGATATTTCTTTAGGTTGGTAATAAAGGAGTAGATTGTGTTAATCATATTGTAATTAGAAGTCGTAAAAAAAAGATAAGTAATAACGTACATAAATATTATCTTATTTTACACTATACGAAAGAGATATACACTATATGATAGAAGGTCATTTTTATATAATAAACGGCTATTTTATAAATGAATTGGTTTAAAAAGTTTTTCTTGTAGTTGTTTCGGATCAGTAAGTGACACGACTAGAGAAAATTGCATCTATATGTTTAATTCGTAATATGCGTAGATAATATGAATACGTAATATTAATATATAAGAGGATTCCAAGCAAAAAAGCTTAATAGGAACAGCTTTGTGGCTTGTTTCATGCAAAACTTAATTTTTGATTTGAGGTAAAATATCCAACCAAACGGAATTATTATAAAAATAAAGATATACTAAATATCTAGTACGGATTAGAAGTATTAAAAAAAAAAATTAAAAATTGCGTCGGTATTTAAAATGATGTACGGCAAATTCGTGTTCGTAACGTAAATTAGTCGTTTTTTTAAATTAAATGTAAGCCCATTATAATGTTGACTTTAGTTTATTTTTAATATTTAATTTTATAATTCATCGTGTTTCATAGTAGACGGGAATTTTTTATTTTATTATTGCCATTAATCCCCAAATAATTGCTTAAGATGTCTTTAAAATCGTGAACTATAGATTTATTTAATGGCCTACATTTCATAATTTTAAACAAAAATTAAAAAAAAAGCTTTATTCCTTTTGAGTGAGAATTTTGGCCTCAATTCCAAAATTCAGTTATGTATGAAACAGGCCGCGCAGCCGTTCCTCTTAACGGTCAGAGCCCGAAATTACACACTGTGTTGCTTACTCAAGAAATACGACAAATGATTTATCTGTAAATTCCATACCACTAATAATAAAAATGCATAAGGTTTCAAAAAACAATAATCCTCAAACTGTAATCTTTTAAATTCTAAATTAAATACGTACTGTAGGTAAAACGTTCAAAATTGGTTTATCTGGTTTTCAAACTGCACCATTTTTCAAACATTTTGGGATGAATTTCATAGAATTTAACGAATACAGTATGAGGATTTTTGTATTTAAAAACCTTACACATTTTTCTAACTACCCTTATAGTATTTACATATAAATCATTCGTGGTATTGCTTGAGTTAGTAACCTGCAAAGTGATATTTGAATATTCATGTTAAGAAAAAAAATTACCGTATTATGGTAAAATGAAAATTATTAAAATAATATTAATAGTTTTCAAGAAGTATGAGATTGGCGTAAATGACGATGAATTAATTAATTGCGGTAGTTCAGTTGGTAGCACGTTACTCCCGGGTAGATTGGATGTCCCGAGTTCGGGTCTCGGTCACAATAACCTAATCGTTTTATTTTCAATGTCCTTCTATTTCGTATTCTTTAAATATGAAAGAGAACAAATTAGCTTTTTTAATGTAGCTTCTACATCAGAACATAGAAATTCGTTAAGTCTTAATGTTAACACTGCACTAACCTAATAAATTGGCTATAATAATCGATGATCGTAACTGTATCAAAGTTTCATACGAAGCAAACACTTTCTGTGTATACAGAGGTACATCTCTATATATGAAAATGAATGTTCGTCTATCTGTCCCCGATTTTCTCGAAAATTACTTGACCGGATTCCCTGAAAATAGCATTGGTGCCGGGAAGGTTTAGTAGTTTGAATCAAATCCAATATGTAAAACTGTTGTCATAACGTTTTAAAGATTGAACCCGCCATGTTGTATTTTGGTTAGCCCGTAGAAATACCACTCTGGTTAGCCACAGATTACATATTCAAAAGAAGAATGTTTTTTTGGGTAGAATATTTTCAAAATAGAAAACACAAGAACTTTATTGTTTAAATATATTCAGAAAAAATAATTGTTTGGGGTGAAATAAAATTGTCAAAAGAAAGTTTCTTTGTTAGATATAGTTATTTTCACTGTCTAATCAATTATGCACCCAAACGAGAAGCAAGAATTCACTAATGCATAACTTTATTCCAAAAAATTAATAATCCCAATCAACGCTAGGTACACATCAATTGGTTCCTAATAAATTTCAAAACGCAAAACACAAAACGCCGCCTGTTTCATACAAAACTTAATTTTGGATTTGTAAAATGTATGAAACAGGCAGCGCAACCGTTCCTCTTAATAAATAGAAGTGTTCCGAATGATCGGGCTAATCCGAGACCAGCTTGTTTAAATATCCAATAAAGTGACGTTTAAATAATTTTTTAAATATTTTTTTATCAGCTGCCATCGCACAATTCCTTCACCTCACAAATTCACAAAAAAAAAATTCGTAATCTAATTTTCATAAACCAGATTTGTTCCGAGATATTCGTCACGTAGAGTTCCAGAGATAAAGCACGCGATAATCTGTAATAATCTTTGAGAAAATACAGATAGGAAGAAATCAGTGCTCAGATTAACACAATGGAAAATCAGTAATCACCGATAGATTAGTTAATCGATTTCGTAAATAAATCTCTTATCTAGAGTTTAAAGATTATGAAAACGTAATGAATAATTCTTAATCCGAAATGATATTTGGTTACAAAGTCTAAGCGAACCAACGAAGCATGTAAAACTTATCGTGATTTGATAAGATTGAATATTAAAAACAAATGTAATGCAGAATACCTACTTATACTACCTAAAGTGGATATTTTCATAATAATATTTCCGTATGTTTATTTGCTTAACGGTTATGGGTTTTTCCAATGAAAATGAATTTTTTCAAGTCACTTTTAGATTCGAATGATCGTCAATATTAAATGAATACATTATTGAAATGGGTTTTTCGACAGCATTCCTCCTTTATTTAATAGTTTGACGACCTCCTCGGTTGTGCGGAAACATTGCTTGAAATGGGTTCAGCCACGTTTGGTAACCAGATCAGAATAGTCAGGAAATTTCCCACTCTCCTCTTTTCCACCCCCTTACCCTCACCACTTCCTTCAGCCTAACAAAATACCTAAATTTTGGATTCCATAGTTCCACTGACCCCGAACAGAGGAGTTGAGACTCTTATGCTGTGTTCACATAAAAAATAATCAGCAGGTGATAGTAACTACAGTTTATAACATAATTCATCACAATTTTAAGAGATGTCTAATAAGGAACTCCAGTGAAAAATATAATGACTTTAAAAATATACATTCATATAGATCAGCCAACGACTGTTCTGAATATATAACTTTCATTATATATAATTATACGTAGAATTTATAAATCGTTATTTAAAAGTGAATAAAAAATCAGCTCATCAAAACACCGTGTTATGTTGGTCCCATTGCGTTTGGAACATCTGACGTCACGTGCGCATTCTGTTTTTGGATTAGTGTGAAAAATTTTATTTTGCGATGTCGTTTTGTATTTAAAACATGTATACATTTAGTTTTGGCAAAATTTTAACTCAATTTGAGTGACTTTAAGCTCCATTATTGTTGTTCAATATAATCAACTATTATTCATGAAAGAAATTAGAGTATTCATGATCAAACCAATTATCAATAAGGATATTATGATAATGTTAATGCTCAATACTATTATTATTTTTTGAGCTAAATTTTCTAAAAAGGTACACTATTTTACTACTTATGTTTAGTGATGGTTTACCATGAATAGAATATACAATTATGTACGATGAAGCTTATCATTGTTTTGACATTTGACATTCTAACCTCAAAACTGATCAAAACCGACCGTCCATAGATTTGGATCGTTTTGGAGGCCTTTGAAAAATTGAAATTTTGAAAATGATTTTAACCATGAAAACTAACTTTAGAGACAAAACGAAATATACTGGTAGGTTTGAACGTCACTATTGATACAAAAAAATTGGTCCAGGTACCGTGCCGAACAAACGAATCATAATCTACTTGAATACAAAATGTATAACAACATTTAAATCAAATCGATTTAAATCTTCTTCCCTTTGCCAATGTGATGAAAACATATTTTCTATTTATTCTGTTTGGTAATTATTAAATCATTAAAAATAATCATTATTTAATAGCATTTGTTGTTCTGCTAACTTTTCTACTATTTCTCCCTTTATTCATACTCTGCTCTATAAATCTGTGTTTTCGTATTGTTAGGTCGTGAAATGATAATGTGGTTGTTTCGTACCTTAATTCATATTTATCCAATCCCTACTTTCCCTAAACAATACAAATATTTTTTAAATGGCAACACTGTGATGCATTAAGTTAATTATTTTAGTTACTTAGTGCTCCCGTTTGACCAGAAATAATGCCACTCTTGTGAAATCAGGTAGTTCGTTTCGTATGGAAATTATTCGGTAAGTGCTTTGGTTAATCTTTGTTCCTTTTAACCTTCCTCTAGCTTATATTAAAATCAACCAAATCTATCAATTAATTCGTCTTTAGTTTACAGTCCACTTAAAGGTTAATTTAAAGCTACACAATATTGGTGGGTAATTTCGGATGTAACACACGGAATGATACTTTTTAAAATTTGCTTAAAATTTAAGATATTTGCAACGTATTTCGGGCGCTCTTTAGGCAATATTTTTTGGAATTGTTTTGGCCTAAAAACTAATATTAATAAATCTAATATTAGTATTAAAAATTTTGAAAACACGCCTGTTAAAAAGTGATATAATTTATTTTATTCTGATTCGTCCCTGATTCCATAAGCGGTCCATTTGAGCGGGTCCACTCATCCGATATGTTAGCTCATCCATCTTCGCTAATTCCTCTAGATTCTTCTTCTGTCACGAGCTGCGCATACCTGCCCAATGCCCTCGACTGTTTCCACCTTCCACCTACCACTGTCCTACCTTTCCTATCCTCTCACCGCGTATGCCAAGACAATGTAAACGGATTCTAGTCAATCCTATTATTTCTGTCACTCTTCGGTAGAAATATACTACGCTCCGCATATCTTGGCAGACCTTTTCATTGTTAATACGAGTATGTGTTGCTAGTTACTTTTATTTAATAATCTTTAGTGAGTCATTAAATATGTGAAAAATCATTTACGTAGATACTCATGATTTTTGGATTTTATATATCTAAAACAATGAAAAGGGATACCTACCTTAATAAGTAACACCATATCCTTTTTTCACTCGCCTCACGTTCGGATGTTTGATAAATGTTCGTTTATTGATGATTTAAAAATATTCACGGGGTCTCTTACGAGATATTGTTTTAAGTAGGTAACTTAGGCCCCCGCATTCCGAATTTCTATGTACATATAACAAACTCCCCTAGAAAACTTGAAATTTTTATGCTCTTAAAAATATATATGCTATTTTTGATATCTAGTTGAAAAATTAAAAATGTGAGATTTCTTCAAACAATATAAATAATACGTGTGGTTCTGTTATTTAACAGTTTATGGATAAAAAAAATCATATCGTTTCTTTAAATGCTACTTAAGTCAGTAGTTCAGAGATTTTTGCTCTATTTTAAATACGAGTATGTCGTATTTTATTAAATATTTTTGAAACGATCATTTATGCCCTAAGCATGATTTATATTATCGCGCTCCATCCCTCTTTCGTATTGTCATATCTCCTTTTAAAACAATATTCTGTTGCCGCTCGGAATGTATTTCTGGATTTTAATTTGTTTGGCCAACTGAAACAAACACTGTAACACTCCGAACGAACAATGTCGGATGTACAAATTGATAAACTTTGCATCGGAGTTATTAAGTTTTGTATTTCGTTTTGATATTTTAATAAACCCCTATACTTTTCAGTGGAAAAACATATTCTGACAACATTAACCCTTTCAAACATGAAATAAAACTCGCGGTGATAAAACATATTATGTGATGCTTAATAACACCTCGTAGAAATATTTGAAAAAATTTAGTGGAGAGTTTTAAAAATACTTTTAAAGTTATTGCTATTTTATTTGAAAGAATATTGTGACTAAGGTCGTATTTCACAAAAAAATGTTATAGTATATACTGTGTAAGCGACCATTGTCGTTACAAGACTGTAAACATGTAGGGTGCTGGTCAAGTCACTTTCTATGCTTCTGGGGGTACGGGGCCGACTATCCCTGAGGCAGGTTCAGGAATCCTTCAGGTGGGAGGCAGGAGAAATGAAAGACTTTCTTTCGTTACAAGATGTGACTAGGTACGAGTCACGATTGCTCGTCCGAGTGTGACTGACTTTATTTTCAGAAATTTTCGCTTTTATATCCTTACAAAGTGATACAAAGTTTTCTACACTAGGGGCGCTGCTGAGGCAGACATGTAAATGAGGGGTCCGTGCACGGTACTGCGTTGCCACGGGGTTAGTTGCACTGTCGAAAACCCGCAACACGGTATCGTGCTGTCGCGGGGTCGGATGTGTTATCGAAGTGATAGGAAAGTCTGCCACACGGTACTGTGCTCCTGCGGAGTCGGGAAATTCCCGTGTGAAAAAAGGTAGAAGGTAGGTAGGTAGAAAAGGTAGAGGGTTTGATTATTCTGCTTTGTGTTTCAGATAGAGAGATTGCCTGGCTTGCGGACTTCGCAGCCGGCACCCACCTTCCTGGAGACAAGGAGATCACACAGACCTCAAATTAGGCGTCCGCGCCACCAAAACTGCCTTTGTTAAGGCAATCTTCCCCCGTGCATTTTAACGAATAATCAGACTGGCGCCACCCGCACTCGACCGACGTTCGAGCCCCCCACTGAAGGCGAGGTACAGGCAGTCGGCCCTGTATCGCCTGCTGCCCAATACCGACACCGTCCAGTTCCTGAGGAGGACCAAGACCGGTCACATAAAGGTCACGTTTCCCTCCACAGGTGCACAAAAACAAGAGGAGATGCCCCAGACTGCGGCCGAACACCAGCCCACGGCGGGGCCGTCTTCAGCCCCCCACCGCGCACCACCAGGACCAGCATCCTCGTATAAGCCCCCATCAAGACCGGGGGCAGCAATGGAGACTTTTCCCGCCCTACCATCAAGCGACGGCTGGCGCCACCCAACCAACCCTATCAAGCGGCCCCACTCACCGAACGCGGAGATTACAGCCACGGTCAGATGCGATAATCGCTTCTCAGGCCTACCCGAGGTGAGCGAGGGCGGCGGCGCGCCGCGCACAAAGCGCGCAAATAATAATTTCTCTTCTCCCTCCGCAGGTGAAGCAGCAAGGAGGGATCGAGTACCCCCAGTGGTGATGATCTTGGGTGCCATGACGCACCTGCAGATCACCACGAGTATCCAGAACCACCTAGGACCGGGTAAGATTTTTAATATCCGATATAACAGGGGCGGCACGGCGAACATCTTCGTGCGCTCGATGGAGGACCACCGGGCCCTCACAAACGGACTTCGTGCGGGAGCAGCAAGCTTCCACACCTTCACGGCGGAGGCCGAGAAGACCAAGAAGTCGGTAATCAAGGGCCTACCCGATGTGGACATCGACCACATCAAAGAAGACCTTGAGAGCCAAGGCTACCCGGCAATAAGAGTGGTGAGGATGACGGCGGCATCTGCAGAATACCCGCTATATCTGGCCCACTTCAACAAGGAAGTGGATATGGGGAGGCTGAGGGCCTCCATCAAGTACCTGTGCCACTGCAGGATTAGGCTGCAGAAGTACCGCAGCAAGCACCTGCAGCACGGCACCCAGTGCTACCGATGCCAGGGGTTCGGCCATGGCTCGAGGAACTTCTCACACACGGCGAGATGTGTGAAATGCCTGCTGGAGCACGCATCCTCAGAGTGCCCCAAGACGACAAGGGACGAGCCCGCCGCATGCTGCAACTGCGGAGGTCCGCACCCGGCGAACTATCGAGAATGCCCGAAGCGCGTGGCGTACGTGGCGACTCTTCAGCCGCGCACCAACACCGCCCAGCGACCCAGCAGGCTGCCTCCTCACGCAGCAAGTGCGACAAGGACGGACGGACGCTCATGGGCGAACATAGCGGCAGGCTCAGCCGGCCCCACGCCAGCAGCACGCCAGCAGACAGCCGGCCCCATCCCAACACCACGTCAACAGCCAGAGCGCCCGCCGCCGGCTCAAGAATCCTCACCACAAGCCGAAGACGACCTGGACATAATGTCCCTCCTCCAAGGCCTCCTCCGCGTCCGCTCGCAGCTGGCTCGGTGCAATTCACGAACGGAGAAGCTCGTCATCATGATGGAGCTGATCACGTCCACGCTCGATGGTTGAGCACGGGGCCGTGAAGATCCTCCTGTGGAACACCCGCAGCATCCGCTTCAAGACAGATGAACTGCTCGTCCTGGTCAAAAACACAAACACAGACATAATACTCATTACTGAAACACATTTAAAACAAAACATCCATCTGAGAGTGCCCGGCTTCGAGATATTCAGAGACGACCGAGAAGAAATTTACGGGGGCGGCACGGCCATACTCGTTCACCAATCCATAATAGCCACGAGAATTCCTACTCCCAAGTTGAAAACTACAGAAGCTACAGTAATCAAAGTCAAAATAGAGGATAGAGCGCACATATTCATCGCCGCCTACTGCCCGAACGGCGAAATACTCAAACGAGAAGATCTAAACGCCCTGATGAAGTTGGGACCCAAAGTTGTAGTGGGATGCGATCTAAACGCAAAACACAACTTTTGGAATAACTACATAGGCAACATGAATGGAAAAACGCTATTCAAGCATATGGAGACGAATAACTATTCGATAATGGCACCGGACAGACCGACGTACTATTCGATAAGAGCGAAATATCCCAGCACGCTAGACATTGTGCTCGTGAAAAAATGCCAACACGATCTCGGCAATACGCACGCTCGACGAACTGCCGTCTGACCATCTACCGGTGAGCTTCACTGTAGGAGGAACAACTGCGAGAACACAAAGGAAACAACGCAACTACAAAGACGCCGATTGGACCGGATTTAAATCGGAAATCAACGAACAGATCCACCTGACCTCGAGCACGCTTCAAACAAGAGAAGAAATCGACGCGGCCGCGCGCACTCTCACAGAAATAATACAACACGCACAGGATAGGTACATTCCACACAAAGAAGCACACACATACACGATCAAACTTCCCGAAGACGCTCTAAATCTCATCAAGGAAAAAAATCGACTGCGACGGATCTATCAGCGGACGCGAGACGGATATGTAAAAACCGCCTACACCACTCTCGAGCGAGAAATCAAGCGACAAATCTCGGAGCTGAAACGCCTGCAATGGACAAAGAAAGTCGAATCGCTGACTCCACGAGATAATTCCCTATGGAAAATGGCGAAAGCTCTGAGACATCAAGACAACGCGATCCCTCCGCTCACGAAAATAGACGGCTCAGGCCTCGCCCTGTCCCACGAAGAAAAGGCAGACGCGCTCAGACGGGTTCGAGAAAGCATACAGAGCTACGGACGGGATAAGCGACCCCGAGACAGATAACATCGTAGCCGAAAGCCTACGAGAACTCGATCGAGCCGAGCAAACGAGCGTGGCCGACATCAACTTCACAACGCCGAGCGAGATAGCCGTCACGATAAAGAGATTAAAAACGAACAAAGCGCCGGGAAGTGATCAAATACACAACATTCTACTCAAACATCTCCCTCAAAAAGCCATCATACACATGACAAAATTGTTCAACGCCTGCTTCATGGTCGGACATTTTCCCCAGATAT